>CM035786.1:53756136-53843636 GCA_020466265.1 Siphamia tubifer
AGTTACAATGTTTTTTAAAAGTGGGCGGAGCCTGTGAGTTTTACGTCTTCACACTCCTTTTCGAGCTGAAAATTTAGCTTGACCATTAGTTGTGTGAAATAAAAATAAAACCATTAGTAATGTCAGTGACATCATCCGAAAGGGGGCGTGGCCTACTGTGGTCGATGCCCAGCTGTCTCTGTAACGTCTGCAGCTCCTGGTGGACCTCGGCCAGCGAGAAGCCCCCAGCCCCGTTTCCATGGTAACGGGGTCGTAAGGTCGAAGGGCGGGGCCAGGGGGGTGAGGATGGAGGAGGATGGAAAGAGGAAGGGGCTGAGAGAAGATGAAGGGAGGAGAAGGAGAAGGAGGAGGGAGGAGAAGGAGGAGGGAGAAGAAGAGGAGAAGCAAGAAGGAGAAGAGGAGGAGTAAAAAGGAGAAACAAAATAAAAGGATAAAAAAATGTATGAAAGCAGAATAAAAAGGAGGAAGAGGAGGAGCAGGTGACGAGAGAGAGAGGAGCAGGAGGAGGACTCTTACCTGTCAGACTGTGACTGTGGAGGTCAGAGTGATGAGGAGGTGCAGAGCAGTGCATGATGGGACAACTGAGACAGGAGGACACAGAAGGACGAGTAGAACCACTGCAGGAGCCCAGATCTGGAAGGACAAGGTCAAAGGTCAACCACAGGACACCTGGACCAGACTGCAAAGTCCAGTCCAAGACCAGAACTAGAACACCAGGAGGACCACATGTGAAGGAACCAGGAGATGCCGGGGGCATAGGCGACATTTTCACCGGGGACGCCGGGGACATGTCCCCACCACTTTATATGATGAACAATTTTGTCACAACGGGCCACTGTACAAACATGGCAGACAGTGTACACACAAGTGTACAGAAGAACGGTGCGCTTGGGGGATTAGCAAAGGCTAATGTAAGAATGATATGTTAGCTTGAATAATAGAATACACTACGTCAGTGGTCCCCAACCTTTTTATTACCGTGGACTGGTCAGCGTTTTACAATTTTACCACAGACAGGGGGGGGTTGAAGTCCAACTCCTGGTATTGTTTGTTAAAATCTTTCCTTTTCTTGGAAGTTGGAGGCTCTTCTTCTTTCTCTTCAGTTTCCTTTTCCTCTAAGAAAAGAAACTTTCCAAAGACATCTGTTCTTTACTTATTTTGCTAACATTTTGTGTTACATGTTTCAGAAGCTGTGTTTCCATTAGTTTTTAACAAAACAATATCGATATTCCTCAAATTTCAACAAAGTATATTTGTGCTTTGACAGTTGTTCTAGGCAGGAGTGTCGTAACTCTAGTGAAATATCTTCCCACCACATTTCACTATTGTCACCTTCGGAGCTTCAAATCACTTGACCACAATATCACCCTGATATTAGCATGAATTAATCGGCTAATTAATTCTCTCATCAGTAAAAGTCCCTGGCGAACTATTTGAAGACTCTAACATGTAAAACAAACCACCTGTCTCACATTATAAGGGTCTGTACATGTGGTCCCTACGTTGTCAGACTGAAATATTAAGTGTAAATGTACTCTGCACTTAACAACAAATTATAAACAGTCAATGGTTGTCATGGTTACAGTGACTGTGGCTGTCATTTTCACTCCGAGAGAAGTGGTCATGTGACTATGTAGTCACATCCTGTGACATATATTGCGGAAAAAGTTTCCATTTCGCTTTTGCGATATATTACAATATCAAAACCTCATGAAAGTGTGAAAACTTTTTTTTTTTTTTATATTTGAGTGCTTTTTTTCAAAATTCAGGTGTTTCCATTACCAGTTTCTATAGCGATATTTATATTTTGTAATGGAAAAGCTAATGACGTAACCAACATAATCCGGTTGTTTTTCAAAATAAAAGATTGTTCAGACTCGGTTAATAAATAAAGGAGAAATAATTAAGCAATTATTAGGCGGCCGGCGGCCCGGTACCAATTAATCCACGGACCCCTGCCTTACGTCATATATATATATATATATATATATATATATATATATATATATATATATATATATACATACATAGTCGTACCCAGCACTTTTCAGACAATACTCAAGTTTATGTTTATTGTCCCCAGCACTTAAAAAATCAAACTGACGCCCCTGACCTGGGGTCTGGGGTTCCTCTGGACTGGGGTCTCTGGTGGCATCTATGTTGGAGCACAGGTCCTCATTGGTCGAGGACACGTAGGAGATCCCATCTGATTGGTCGGAGAGGGCGTGGCTACTGCAAGGAGTGTCCGAGCGCTGAGGGTGATGACGGTCCAGTTTGTCCTGAAGACTTTGGATGAGTTTGTCCTTCTGCTGCAACTCCTGACTGAGTCTGGAAACAAATGTTAAATGTTCTTCACTTCTATAGTTGTTCCACCTTCATGGTTCAAAGCTCTTTACATTAGCCTCACATTCACCCATTCACACACACTCATACACCAATAGGTTCTAAGGTTCTGTCAGTCCTACTGGGAGACTAACAAAGGGTTCAGTGTCTTTGCCCATGGACACTTGGACATGTGGACAGACAGTCGGGACGTGACCCGCTCTACCAACTGAGCCACAGCCGCCCACATTTTACATGGCGGTAAATGGAGAATACATTTCAAAGTGATCCAGAATCCAGGATCTCTTCCGGATCACTATCAACATGTAATCATTTGTTCCTTATGACATTCCCAACACATCCTGAACATTTCATCAAAATCGGTCCAAAACATTTTGAGTAATGTTGCTGACAGACAGACAGACAGACAGACAGACAGACAGACAGACACCTCCTCCTTGGTGGATGTCTCTTCTTTCGAGGGGGGGGGGGTCTGCTTTGCCTATTGTACTCAGAGCTTTTCTAGTTATTATTTTGTTTTCATCCAGTTTCTAACATTTGCAGAAATATTTGAGAATTTGTCTGTTTTTATTTCAGTGGGTTCCACATTTGGTTCTTGTTGTCGTCTCCCACTTATCCGGGTCCAGACCGTGGGGGCATCTCCGGCAAAGAAGCCTTTGCCGGAGATGCACATTTGGTTCTGTTCTGGGACATTTGACAGAACCATTTCTATGTGTCCCACATCTATGTGTCCCACTTCTTCTGGACCCGCTTCTACATGTCTCAGTTCTACTGCTGTATTCCCGCTACATGGTATCAGCTCGACTGGACCCGTTTCCATTATGGAAATGTGTCCTATATGTCTCAGTTCTAGATGGTCTAGTGCAGTGGTCCCCAAACTGCGGCGCGCCTCTACATTTGGTTCGGCCCCCCTGAACAATACCAGAGAGCATTTAGATTTTTTTTTCATATATGTGTATTTGTATTTGATAATAACATTGGACTTTTGCAATAAAATGTTCCTTAGTTTTGAACTATTTTCATTATTAACTATTAGTGACTAGTTTAACACAACAACTTTGACAGACGCTTATATGAGTTATTTTTGTCACAGATTCTGCTCTGACAACTAAGCTGTTAAGATGAAGAAGTTTATGTTCAATGGACTTATCTTCTGTGAAGAACCCACAGAGGGTTATTTGATTATGGCTTTCTGGAAAACAATAAATGTTTACATTTATCCACTCCTCCATTCGTCACACTTTTTCTGTTACAAACTGACCCCGCCCCCTCATCAGAGAACAGAACAGTTATGTGGTCTCACTGGAAAACGTTTGGGGACCCCTGGTCTAGTGGTTCTCCAGTTCTACATGTGTCATTTCTAGGTTGTCTAGTGGTTCTCCAGACCCAGTTCTGTGGTGAGTCTTACTTGTTCATCTGGCTCCTCAGCGCTCTCGTGTCTCTGTTGCTGAGCTTCTTCAGCAGCATCAGTTCTCTCTCCTGAACCTTCAGTTCCCACAGTGTGAAGGAGAACAGTGAGTCTCTGTACAGGGGGCTGCTCTTAGACACCATGGACTTCCACAGTGGAGCCATGGTCCCCCTGGACCCCCCTGTCCCTAGGGTTACGTCCAGATGAGTTCAATACAGGTTTAATTTTGATACTGTGTCAATAAGATATTATGTAAAAGTGGAAATGTTCCAGTATAAAATCTCCATCAGTATGAAAACGGAACGCTGCTGAAAATGATGCAATTCACATGACACGCCCCTATGAGCGCTGTAAGCCACGCCCCTGTGAGCACTGTAAGCCACGCCCCTATGAGCACTGTAAGCCAGTCCCACCAGATACAATAGAACACTAGCAGCAGTAGTTACTGTTGTTCACTATTGTTACTGTTGGTCACTATTGTTACTGTTGTTCACTATTGTTACTGTTGGTCACTATTGTTACTGTTGGTCACTATTGTTACTGTTGTTCACTATTGTTACTGTTGTTCACTATTGTTACTGTTGGTCACTATTGTTACTGTTGTTCACTATTGTTACTGTTGTTCACTATTGTTACTGTTGGTCACTATTGTTACTGTTGGTCACTATTGTTATTGTTGTTCACTATTGTTACTGTTGTTCACTATTGTTACTGTTGGTCACTATTGTTACTGTTGTTCACTATTGTTACTGTTGGTCACTATTGTTACTGTTGTTCACTATTGTTACTGTTGGTCACTATTGTTACTCTTGTTCACTATTGTTACTGTTGTTCACTATTGTTACTGTTGTTCACTATTGTTACTGTTGGTCACTATTGTTACTGTTGGTCACTATTGTTACTGTTGTTCACTATTGTTACTGTTGGTCACTATTGTTACTGTTGTTCACTATTGTTACTGTTGGTCACTATTGTTACTCTTGTTCACTATTGTTAATGTTGTTCACTATTGTTACTGTTGTTCACTATTGTTACTGTTGTTCACTATTGTTACTGTTGGTCACTATTGTTACTGTTGGTCACTATTGTTACTGTTGGTCACTATTGTTACTGTTGGTCACTATTGTTACTGTTGGTCACTATTGTTACTGTTTTTCTCTATTGTTACTGTTTTTCACTATTGTTACTGTCTGTGACCAGAATCAATGCTACAGGTGTAAGGCTGCAGTTTTTTCTGGTCATGTGGTCATGATGTTTCACTCGTCCAGATGGGTGCGGAAACTGCACCGTCTCCAGATCTTCCCACTCTGGAACCTGTTTTACAGAGACAAGGCTTCTGGGTACCCATGACACCGGTCCCATTTAGAACAATGAAAGTACGTCAGTTTCACACAAATTAGTTCCTGTGTGGATGGGGCCTCAGGCCGTCTGTGGCCTCCCCAGGCCCACTCGTCCTCTGTTCAAACCTCAGTTTGTGTTGATTCGCTCAACTTCTGGGATCATTAGATCAAAGGTCAGAGGTCACGCCCCTGAAAGGGGATGAAAGGACAAAGGGTCAATCCACCAAGTAGCGCCCTGGAACAGTCTAGGTGGTGATCCCAGACCTGATTCCAGATCTTAGACCAGTCCTATATCAGGTTTCAGATCCTAGATCAGGATCCAAGTCCCAGACCAGGTCCCAGATCCTAGACCAGGTTCCAGATCTAGGATCTAGATCCAGAATATTAGACTAAAGTAGAAATGACAAAACTCCACTTGGTCAGATGTAGAGTTTTTCCTCTGGTTCCTCTCAGTTATTTTGGTTCCTCTCAGTTCCTTTGGTTCATCTCAGTTCTTTTGGTTCCTCTCAGTTCTTTTGGTTCCTCTCAGTTCTTTTGGTTCCTCTCAGTTCCCTTGGTTCCTCTCAGTTCTTTTGGTTCCTCTCAGCTCCCTTGGTTCCTCTCAGTTCTTTTGGTTCCTCTCAGTTCCCTTGGTTCCTCTCAGTTCCCTTGGTTCCTCTCAGTTATTTTGGTTCCTCTCAGTTCCTTTGGTTCATCTCAGTTCTTTTGGTTCCTCTCAGTTCTTTTGGTTCCTCTCAGTTCTTTTGGTTCCTCTCAGTTCCTTTGGTTCCTCTCAGTTCCTGTCATTTATCAGTAAATGTGGCCAAATCAAACACATGCTAACTGCTAACATGCTAACATCCTTCGTGCTGAACTGTGTGTTAAAAACCTGCTGGTTTCATCCCTGAATGACCTTTTACGTCGGCTTTTCTCACCTCGTGGAGAATGTAGTTCATTTAACGCTGGGTTCAGTAGGATCTCCTCTTTCAAAGGACTACAAACATGACCACTTTACAGATGAATTGACGAAGATATGGATCATTTAATTGCTCATTTTGGGGTTAAAAGTAGCTTATATTTCACCCCACAAACATTAAAAATCCTTTTTGAACATTAAATCTATCACTAAAATATATATTATATGTATTTTATTAACATTATGGTCAAAACTTTCAGAAAAACTTGAAACAAATGTCCACTGTCCAGATTAATTATTATATCTTTATAAATTATGAAAACAGACACAATTTTTTAAGTATTACGACATAGAAACAAAACCACACAGAAGATGTGAAGTTGTGACAGATTCATAAATGAGTAGAAACGTTTAGATTTTTACTGTTGTAATAAATGATTGAATGTGAAGTGAACAAACTAAGCCCCTCCTACCCTGACTATGGTGCACCACTAGACCCACACATGGTATGAATAGGGATAGCACTGCTAGGCTATGCTACGCTAGGCTAGAATATCAAATGATTTTTTTAAATGAAATAAAACCATACTTTAAAATAAAAACAAGCGTTGGTTTCATTTGTGACCAAACGTCTGCATCTAAAGGTTAATGCTTCATGTTTTCAACAGCGTCCTGAACACAATAGAAGGAGGCGACCCCCCCCCCCCCCCACTCAGGCTGACATGAAGCTATAAACAGGAGATGAATTGGAGGTCCAGCTCTAAGTCCAGGTCCTGGGTCCAGACTCAAAGTGACCCCCCCCTCGTCCTCATACACAAAACTACAGGTTTGTGAACGTTCCAGAATGGTGTTGAGCTGCTGATGGTTCTGCTACTGATGGTTCTGCTACTGATGGTTCTGCTGCTGTGGAGGTTCTGCTACTGATGGTTCTGCTGCTGATGGTTCTGCTGCTGATGGTTCTGCTGCTGATGGTTCTGCTACTGATGGTTCTGCTGCTGATGGTTCTGCTACTGATGGTTCTGCTGCTGTGGAGGTTCTGCTACTGATGGTTCTGCTGCTGATGGTTCTGCTGCTGATGGTTCTGCTGCTGATGGTTCTGCTACTGATGGTTCTGCTGCTGATGGTTCTGCTACTGATGGTTCTGCTGCTGTGGATTTTCTGCTGCTGTGGAGGTTCTGCTACTGATGGTTCTGCAACTGATGGTTCTGCTACTGATAGTTCTGCTGCTGTGGAGGTTCTGCTACTGATGGTTCTGCTGCTGATGGTTCTGCAACTGATGTTTCTGCTGCTGTGGAGGTTCTGCTACTGATGGTTCTGCTGCTGTGGGGGTTCTGCTGCTGATGGTTCTGCTGCTGATGGTTCTGCTGCTGATGGTTCTGCTACTGAAGGTTCTGCTGCTGTGGATTTTCTGCTGCTGTGGATCTTCTGCTGCTGATGTTTCTGCTGCTGTGGAGGTTCTGCTGCTGATTGTTCTGCTGCTGGTGGTTCTGCTGCTGATGGTTCTGCTGCTGTGGATCTTCTGCTGCTGATGTTTCTGCTGCTGTGGAGGTTCTGCTAATGATGGTTCTGCTGCTGTGGGGGTTCTGCTACTGATGGTTCTGCTGCTGATTGTTCTGCTGCTGATTGTTCTGCTGCTGATGGTTCTGCTGCTGTGGATCTTCTGCTGCTTCATCATGTTCCCTCTGCTCTAACTCCACCCCCCCCCAGACACACACACACACATAGCCCCGCCCCCTTCATACACACACACACACACACATATATATATACACACATAGCCCCGCCCCTCAGTTCTCTGTGTTTAGCTGCTGATGACCCAGTTCCCTCCCACTCCAGGACTTAATAACTTAACCTGATTAGAGTCGACGCCAGAAACAGCGACGATTCGTCTGTTCCTCCTCTGGTTCTGCTCAGATAAACGTCAGAACCAGTGAGTTCAGTACAGTCACACGGAACCCAGAGGAACCAGAAGACTTTTCCAGGCTGTGTATTAAAACGTGTGGAACAGTTGACACATGTCCTCACATGTCCTCACATGTCCTCACAGACATACTTAACATGTCTCTGTGTCCAACTGTTGTGTCCTCATGTTACAAAACCTGTGAAATGATTCCAGTTCCAAAAATATCTACAGTCACAACTATTGGCCTGACTGTGGCGCTGTTGTTTTAACATCCAGAACACGTCAGTCACAAACAGCAGACCTTCACCAAGGGTTAAGGTCAGGGGTCAAAGGTGAGGGTTAAGTCAGTCACAAACAGCAGATCTTCACCAAGGGTTAAGGTCAGGGGTCAAAGGTGAGGGTTATTTATTTTCCATGTTAAATAAAAACAGGATATTATTTTTTGTTACATCACTGCTGTGTTCGTACCAGATTTTATTATATGGATCAATAGGAGTAAGAGGGTAGGAAAAAAGTTTGAACATGATAGTAACTGATAATGATGTGTTTGTGATTTGAAAAGATCATATATTTCATATTATTTCCAAAGTTACAGCGCTCTGTGTGACTTTCTAGTTGAACCGTTCACTGGTTCATCCATCAGACGTGTCCTGTGGTATCATGTGAAAACTCATTTCTTATCGTTACATCATCACTTTAATTAATCTGTCAATCTAATTAATCTGATTATTCTGATGAGTCTGATTATTCTGCCCTGAGACACAAAGTCATATCGATAGTTTCCACTGAGCCGCTGCAGGCACACACACACACACACACACACACACACACACACACACACACATATACACATACACACACACACACACACATACACACACACACACACACACATATACACACACACACACACATACATATACACACACACACACACATACACACACACACGCACGCACACACACACACACACACACACACACACACACACATATACATATACACACACACACATCTGACCTTATAGCCAACAGCTCTGTCTTCTCTTGTGGATCTTTTGGATCTTGTGGATCTTCTCCTGTTGGACAAACAAACACCTTCAGATTTGTACGCGTTGATGAAATTATTGAATCTTTTAAAACCTTTTAATCCATTAAATATCTGAACTTAATCTTCTTCCACGTTAACTGGTGTGTACGTGGGTGGGACTTACGGCCACAGATCTTCGACGCCACCCGTTGGGCCAAGGCGTCGCTCTGGGCCAGCTGGTCCCTGAAGTTCTGACCCATGTAGTAGTCGATATCGTTGGCCCTCAGCAGGTCCTCGAAGGCCTTGGTGGTCTCCCCCAGGTGTTGGGTCAGGATGTGACAGACATCCCCACCCTCCTTCAGCCGCTGGCGGAGGTGGGACAGTTCCCGGGCCTGGGACTGGATCAGAGCACCGAATTTACTGAGGATGGAGACACAGAACACATGAGAATCCCATACTGGACCAGGATCTGGACCACATAGAAAGTCAGGGTTCGGATCCAGCTTCAGGGTCTGGGTCCAGGTTAATACTGGACCACATAATGCCCCTCACTCACCCAGGCCATGTGGCCCAGCGGACCTGGTCCACCTCCTTGGCTCCTGTATTCCTCAGCTGGTCCTCCAAAGCGTCCACCCTGGACACCAGGTCCTGTAGGTTTTTGTCTGGACCCGGGTGCCGAGGTGACGCTGTCCCCCCTCCGTCTGATGACTGCCATCCCTCGTCCTCTGACCAGTTGACCTTACGGGGGGCGGGGCTGCTCATGTCGGCAGAGAGGGAGTGCAGGCGGCTCCGGAGGCCCCGGATCACGGCCTGGGACCGGGTCAGCTGGGAGCGCAGATCCTCCACCAGGCACCGCAGAGAAGACCCCTCCTCCCCACCGCAGGCAGAGCCCCGGGCCCAGGGTTTGGAGGAGGAGGCGGAGCTTCCGTTGGCAGACCACCAATCAGAACCACAGTCCAAAGACGTACACATTTCCAAGTCATCAAACTCTGGAAGAAAAATAAGACGAGAAAAGGTTTAGGACCCAGACCTGGACCTGGAGCCAGACATGTTTTTCGGTCGTACCTGAACACGTGTTGCGTTCATGGTCATGTTTTTCAGTTCTGTATGTTTGGTACCTGGGCTGCTGGTGTCTTCTCGTTCCGCTTCGTTCTCGCTCCGCCCACACGTTTCGTAACCTAGGTCCTGAACGTCCACCTGAATCTGTTTACTGTCCTGCTGAACCGCTGACTCTGCTGCTGCAGAAGAAAAAGAAAGAACAGGTGTGACAGGTGTGGGAAGTCTCCTTCATGGACCCAGGCATGAGCGGGACATCCCAGCCCTAGCGCATGGAATGTCCCCTCAAGAACCTTAGGTTTGGGTGGGACATCCCAGCTCCAGCAGGTGGACTCACACAGCAGTTCTCTGTAGTCCTTCAGCTGCTCAGCCTGGACCTGCACCGTGACCTCTGACACCATCAGGCTCTCCTCAAGCTCCGCCCTCTTTTTCTGCAGGTCAACAGTCTGACTCTGCTGCTGATTGGTCGGTGCATCCATGTGGGCGTCAACCTGGAGAACAGACAGGATGAAGCAGCTGGATGCTTCCGACACCTCCATTATATACACTATCATTATATACACTATCATTATATACACTATCATTATATACACTATCATTATATACACTATCATTATATACACTATCATTATATACACTATCATTATATACACTATCATTATATACACTATCATTATATACAACTACTACAACTATATACAATGATATAAAACTAGTTGTAGTAGTTTGTGTCAGACTAAATGAAGTCATGTGACCTGCAGGAACCGTATTTATCACTTGGCTGTTGTTGTTGTCTTGACCTGGATATTCTTTCTGTGACACAGGTCCAGGTTGTCCCAGGTGTCCCACAGCTCCCAGCCTTCCTCCTCCTCCTCTTCTTCAGCTCCTTCTATGGTCACATTCAGCTCCTCCTCTTCCTCCTCCTCCTCTTCTCTGTGTTTATTTCCACCCAGCTGTTTCTTCAGATGTTCGTTTTCATCTCGGAGGCTGAACAGTGCTTTCCTTAAAGGATAATAAAATAATTATATATAACTATCAAAAGTACACACAATTATATACAACTACATACCATTGTTTAAATTATATATAACCATATGCACCTATATACAAATATATACTACCATGTACAACCACTTTCAACTATTACTGTACTGCTATATTATACACAACTATTCTAACTATATACAACTACATACAATTATACACAACTATATACAACTAAAACGCAATTATATACAACTATATATATTTATTTAACTTATATACAACTGTATACTATCTACAACTCAACTATTATAACTATAAACTATATACAACTACACACTTCATTTAAATATATAATATATATAAATAACCATATATAACCATATACACCTATATACAACTACTACATCCATAAATATATACAGTCATACCTCTACTTATGAAAGATCCAGCTAATGAAAAATCCAAGTTGCGAAAAACCTTTACCTCAATTTCTTGTCTCAGAATATGAAAGAAAATTCTATTTTACGAAGCCAGAGATATAAATACAGTACATTACTATACGTAACTACATAATGCACGTAAATACATCACATACATACTGTAGGTATCATTCCATTGGCTATGAGGGAGCTACCCATGATGCTTTTCGTTACCCTTTGACCCTCATTCATCACAGAGTGGCTGCTGTGTCTCCATGGTAACACAGACACTTTAACGCTCATTTCTCCACCTAGACCAGCGCTTTTAGGATCAATAGTTGAGCCCAACGGTGCAGAAGACTATATGACCCACACACTATCATCAGCTTAAGGACAAAAAACTTAGACTCCTCAAGCCCGGAGACACAGACCGTTCTACAGAATCAGGGTCTGCTACGCTGGTCAGATCCAGTGTCCTACAGCGGAGTCTCCCCCCACAGAGGCTCCGCCTCCAGAGACATTGGGGGTGGTACGAGAGGAAGCATCTATAGCCTGTCCGTCCATGGGAGTGGATCTCTCCTTCAATGTGGTTCTCCTCAAGATTTCTTCTTTTTCCCACTGGGTTTGGAAGTTTTTTCTTGCCGAGAAGGAGGGTCTAAGGACAGGGGATGCCTGGGACTTTTCATGTATTTCTGTAGTTGATTATGTTTTTGTAAAGCCCTCTGAGACGACTTTGTTGTGATTTAGGGCTTTATAAATAAAATTGAATTGAATTGAATTGAAAAACTTGGACTCCGCAAGCCCGGAGACACGGACCGTTCTACAGAACTTGGGTCTGCTGCACCGGTCAGATCCAGTGTCCTACAGTGGAGTCTCCGCCCACAGAGGCTCCGCCTCCAAAGATGTCCGAAGCAGCATGGGAGGAGGCAGAAGCATGGCTGTTCCTGTGGATTTACAGCTAAGCTAAGAGCTAACCCCTTCAGACCGCCGCTTCCATCAGTCCTGCTCGCAAACGTATGCTCACTGGAAAACAAAGTGGACTACCTGAAGATTTAAACACCAAACATGATCCACCAGACTGATGCATCCTCATTCTGACCCAGACCTGGATCAACTCTTCTGTCCCGGACACCAACATTAGCCTGAATGGGCTAACAATATTCAGGACGGACAGAAGCCATGCTTTCACAGGTAAAACCCGAGGGATCGGTGTTTGTATCTACACTAACAACAGCTGGTGTTAGCCTGGACGAGCTAAAATCTAAATCTACATTTTCTTTTCACACATATTTCATACAAAATTGGTAATTTTAAAAATAATTTGTAAAGGGTTTGAGGGGTAGTATTGGGGGTCTTGGAATGAATTAGGTCTTTTGCATGTAAAATGTGACTAATTATTAAAAATTCACGTTCCGAAAATACTTCTGGAACAAATTAATTTCATAAGTAGGGGTACCACTGTATAAGTATATATCCTAAATGTCCTTCATGCAGCAGGGACTACTTCATGTGGTGGATGAATCTGTACCTGATCTGAGACAGTGACCGGAACCCGGTCTTTTCCAGCTGGACCTTCAGCTCCATCAGCTCCCTCTCCACCGCCCTCTTCTGCTCCACCAGCTGTTTGACCTCCAGCAGACCCGGGTTCTCCAAGAACCCGTCTGGACCAGAACCCTAAGCAGGAACATCAGTCAGAAGAACAGAATGAAAGAGGATGTGCACTAACGATACCTTCTGTGATGGGACCATCCATGTTGGGGAAGTCCGCATAGGGAACGTTCACATTGGGAATGTTTGCCTGTCTTATGCTATGTCCACACCGAACCCGAATTTTCACATTTGCGCATCAAGATTCCATACAAAGTCCACGGAGAGATGCGTTTGGACACAGATTCACCCTGGGTGGCGCGTTGGAGCGGCACGTCTTACCACAAGTATGTGTAAACACTCAAGTTGAAGACATTAAACTTTTCAGGCAAAATCGTGTGACTCCGGACCACGAAAGCCAATCAGCATTGAAATGCTGCGAATGTCGTGACGGAATGACGAATGACGCTGGGACTGACAGAGAAGGCGATAGAAAGAAAAACTGAACTGGAAATATCGTTGAAAGCAGACGTCATCCAGACTACAGATCCTGGCGGAGGTGGTGGAATTCCTGGTGCTGCAGGAGCTTCTGGAGGATCAGGTGAACCCAAAAGTGACAGCGTCTGGCCCTCCCACTTATATGGGACCTCCAGAGCAGGTACAGAGCAACAATCCAACTGATCTGAGCCATAGTTGAGGACAGACTGAAAACAAATTTGGTCAATCTATGTTTCTATGTTTATCCAGCGTCCAGACTCGGGCGTTGCGCATTCGGAGTGGCTGTGAATTGTCCAGTGTCGTAACTCGGGTGTTTGCATGGCGCGTCACAAGGTTTGGTGTGGCCGTAGGATTATGCTATGGCCACACCAAATGCAAATTTATGAATTTGGCTGGACAATTTGGGGCGGGACAAATCTGTGTCCAAACGTGTCTCTCCATTGACTTTGTGTGTGAATGTGAAAATTCGCATTCGGTGCGGCTATACCATTACAGGTCTCCTCTAGGTTCTTACAGTTCTCTTCTAGGTTCTAGTGATGATCCTGGTTCTGTCGGTTCCTACCTTAGTGTCTTCATTGGTGAACTCACTGGTCACATCTTCATTGTCTTCATCGTCTGAGCTCCGTCCTGTGGAAGACAAATGACCTAAGTTTCAACTTTAGCATGTTAGAAAATAAAGATGTTAGCATAATAGGAAACAAAGATGGAGATGCTAGCGATTAAATATAAGACACAGAGTGAGTCTATTACACATACTTTAACCCTTTAATTTTGAGGCGAGTATATTATCCTCACTTTAAACCAGGGGTCTCAAACAGGTGGCTCATGGGGCCAAGTGTGGCCCACCAATGGTTCCAATGTGGCCTACATTGTTTGAAAGGATAGTTTGTCAATGTAAACATTTTTATTATTTAATTTGACTTTTTTCACTCTAAAATATAGAGAATTATAAGAATTATATGTATTATTATGTTATTTCACTGGTTCGGTGTAATTCAGATTAAATTGAGCTAAAAGTGGAACTGAACTAACATGAGTTTGACACTCCTGGGTTAAAGCGACACCAGTTAAATCTGCAGTTTAAACCTTTATCATTCAGACCTGATTTTAAAACACATTCAGTGTTTTAATTAAATTCTGTGTCTTGACTTGAATCAACTCCTTTAACCACGGCAGGTTCTAGTCAATGTGGTGCCCTAGGCGAACACGAGACAAACACTAGTCGAACACTAGACAAACAGTAGACAAACACTAGGCGAACACTAGACAAACACTAGACAAACACTAGTCGAACACTAGACAAACAGTAGACAAACACTAGGCGAACACTAGACAAACAGTAGACAAACACTAGGCGAACACTAGGCGAACACTAGACAAACACTAGTCGAACACTAGACAAACAGTAGACAAACACTAGGCGAACACTAGACAAACAGTAGACAAACACTAGGCGAACACTAGGCAAACACTAGACAAACACGAGGCGAACACTAGGCGAACACTAGGCGAACACTAGACAAACACGAGGCGAACACTAGGCAAACACTAGGCGAAGACCTTTTAGTGGAATTATAAATGATGATCTGTAAACATAGTGATGATGGAGTACGTACTGAGTGTCCATGAATAATCACTGTCAATGTTAAGTTTAATGATTTATTGAACCTATTTTCCACACTATAAAGTGAACTGGATTATAAGGAGCATTAAGTGAAGATAAACAGTCACAATAACTATAAACCTTGTTGAGTTGGAATACGGTACAAAACACACTCTTATTCTGATAAGTCAAATATTAAGTCTAAATTCTGAGATAGAAAGAAAATTATGTGACAAAAAGTTACAATTATGAGATAAAAAGTCAAAATGAGACAAAAAGTAAAACTTATCAGATAAAAAGTAAAAATGATGTGATAAAAACTCAAACTTATCACATAAAATTATAAAACTATCAGGTAAAAACTCAAAATCAATCATGTTAGGGCAGTTTTTCAGTCATTTTTGGGCAGTTTTAATCATTTTTGGGCAGTTTTAATCATTTTAGGCAGTTTTAATCATTTTAGGCAGTTTTTCAGTCATTTTAGGCAGTTTTAATCATTTTAGGCAGTTTTAATCATTTTAGGCAGTTTTTCAGTCATTTTAGGCAGTTTTAATCATTTTAGGCAGTTTTAATCATTTTAGGCAGTTTTAATCATTTTAGGCAGTTTTTCAGTCATTTTTGGGCAGTTTTAATCATTTTGGGGCAGTTTTAATCATTTTAGGCAGTTTTAATCATTTTAGGCAGTTTTAATCATTTTAGGCAGTTTTTCAGTCATTTTTGGGCAGTTTTAATCATTTTGAGGCAGTTTTTCAGGTCAAATTTATTGGTGGTGGCTGTCTGTTGCTGGTTGTACATTTTTGGAATACATTTATACTTTCAGTTAAATTAAGGTGGCATTATAATCTACTTTGTTTAAAGGTTGAGTCGTGTAACAGTTAAAATACTCATCACCACCAGTTTGACTCAAGGATCTAAACTCGGCAAAGGAGTCTCCACCGCCGTTGTTATGGCAACGCCCGGTGCATGCTGGGAGAAATGACAAGCTGTGGAACTCCACACACTTCTGGGTTACAATGAAATAATCACAGTTTATTTGATGAAACACAGTCTGATGTTTTGACGCTCAAAGCATTTCTACTATTGGTGTAAACTCTGAAGTCATTCTGTTCCTCTGACAGTAAAGCTGAAGGTGTGTGTGTCTATATGTGTGTGTATGTGGTGTTCATGTGTGTATATATCAGTGATGTGCGGGCTGACCCAAAGTGAGCGGGTGCCCGCGGTCACCCGCAGATACAGATCATTAAATAAAACTTCTAATGATAATCTGGTTGTGGTTGGTTGGGTCGTTTGTCATTTGAGATGACAGCTAGCTTATTACCGCATTAGCTTCAACAACACACCGGTGCTAAACAGCGTTAACTTACGCACAGATAAACAACACACCATGCTAATATCTATCCGAACTGTGTTATTCATGTCCCCATGTGGCATTTACACACAGTAATGAACCAGGAATATATGAATAAAGAGAAAAAGTAGGTGAGATGGTGATCTTGGCACGGTTACTTAGCAACACAGCGGCTAATTCTAAACACATTCAAAACCATCATATCATCACTGGTGCGTCCACAGCGTGGGATATTTGAAAACTTTTAGAAAATAAGTTGTTCCTGAATAAATATAATTAAACAATCAAACATTGAAACTGTGTGGGCTTTCTAACGGACATTGAAATAACCTGGGAAATGTGTTTTATTAACCAACTAAACACTGGGAGCTGAAATTAAGCTCCTAGTGTTTTCTTTTCCATGGAAACTGGGTTCAAAGCTTTCTTTTGGGTGTTAAAGGTTGTCGACCCCAATGACATCGGATTTTAACATGGAAATAAATGCAGGTCTGCGAGTAAGGTCATGTGATGTTCATTAAGACCATTGATTACATTATTAAAATACGGGTCAAGAAGCGGGTCGAGTCCGTGTGTGTGTGTTAGCTTTTGTGTCTCAGATTGATTTTATCTTTTTTTTTTAACTGAATTCAAAATTATCAGACAAGAAGTCAAAATGGTGAAATAAAAATTTCAATTAAATTACATTTTATTTGTCATTTCTCAGTACAAAATATAAAGAAATGAAATAGTGTACTCCTATATTAAAAGCAGTGTAAAAAAACAGGCAATAAATAAATAAATCACCACATTGAACAAGCTAAAAACATAAAAGGATTAATTATTATAGGATTAAATTAAATACAATTTTTTAAAATTGCCAAAATTATTAGATAAAAAGACAAAACTAGAAAAGCGCAGACCTCCACCAAGGTAGACCCTCCCAAACAGACAGACGGACAAACTGACAAAAACATGATCTCCTTGGCGGAGGTGATTATCAGATAAAAAGTCTAAATTCCCAGTCACTAAGCACAAGCAGAATTAATCCATCCATAAGATGCACTGTGGTTTTTGTAGAAAAGGAATATATTTTAAGTGCAGCTTATAGTGTGGAAAATATGGTATTTACATATAAAAAACATTCAAACCCTTTAAATTGAACATTTTATTTTCTTTATTGGACTGTCCTGTTTTTTTTTTTTTTAATAAAGACAAATCCACGTCCACATCTCAAATAAAAATTATCTAAATGTTGATGTGAAGTTTATTGTGTTGGTACTTACGTTACTCCAGCGAAGCTCAACGTTATAACATTAATATTCAAACCATCAGACACAAAAAAAACACAAATATTCACATTTTCTGCATCAAACAGGATTAAAAATCTGTTTAGTTGAAGAAAAATGAGGAATGTGTTTTCATACAAAAGCTCACACACACATGCAGGAATATATTAATATGAATATTATTAATACATATAAAACAGATTTCAGGATAAAATTTAGAAAAAATAATAGAAGAAAACACAAACTAAATCAGTTAATTTTCTGTTGTTTGACCAGAAATGATCCAAAATAAAACAACTTTATGGTCAACTTTCATTTCTGATCACTTTCTTCATTTTAAAACATCGTCTCCAGTTTTAATAATAAATTGATTCACATCTAATTAAATTAGATGGAAATATTCTTTTTTCTAATTTAATTAATTTAACCTAAAAACTGTTTAAGCTAATCAATGGTTTTACTGTTTATTGTTAATATTATTTAATGTGTAAAAGTGTTTATTTATAAAAACTGACTCAGATGTGACTTTAAATTCATACATTAATTATGTTTTAATGAGTAGATGAAGGACATTTTCTGTTATTAATTATATTTAATCATTTACTGTTTTTTCTGGACTATAAGGTGCAATTAAAATATTAAAATTTTCTACAAAAACCACAGTACACTTTATATATGAATTCAATCTGATTGTGTTTAGTGACTGGGAATGTTGACTTTTTATCTGATCATTTTGATATTTATTTCACTTAATGCACCTTATAATCCAGTGCAGAAAAAACTGTCAAAAGAATAAAAGATGGAACTGATCAGATTTCAAGTGGATCCTTTAAATCCACAGTTGAATATTCAACAGATTTAATGGATCCACTCATTTCTGTTTCATATATTTGATCCTTTTTGATCCAAGTGTTTTTTTTTTAATCATGTGATCGATGGTACGTTTGATCTTTGTGTTAAATAATAAAACTGACGTTCTTTAAACCTCTTCCTCTGTTGTCTGTGTTCATGTCGTTTCCATGGTAACCGTCATGTGGGTCTGAACCGGTTCTGGTCCAGATCCTTCTCAAACACACACCGTGCAGGAGTTAAAGGCCAGCGCCAGCATTTGTGTTAGCCCCGCCCCTGGCCCCGCCCACAGGTTAAACTTTATTAAACCACCACCACTGAGATCCACTGAGGCTCCGCCCCTCCACCTTGACTTCGCCCCCCACCATCATCCACGACATTACAGATATTGTCCCACGATCCTCTGGTGCCCACCTCCTCCAGGCCAGTCCAGACCCAGACCACCAGATGGGGGCTGGTTCTGGACCAGACTCTCTTTCAGCTCCTGCAGCTCCTGGGTCAGACGCTGGACCAGAGGAAGGTCATGGGGGGGAACGTTCTGCATCTGGAGAACCTGCAGAGGAACCACAAAAGGGTTTGCGAAAAGACTCTGGTTCTATAAGGTCTGGTTCTAAAGGATCTGGTTCTAAAGGCTCTGGTTCTAAAAGGTCTGGTTCTAAAGGCTCTGGTTCTAAAGGGTCTGGTTTTAAAGTGTCCAGAACCAGACTTTTTAGAACCCTTTACCTTTAAAGAAAAAATGGCGGCACAGTGGCTGAGCGGTTAGCGCTCTTCCTCACAGCAGAAGGCCCGGGTTCTGGATGGGTTTCCTCTGGGTGCTCATGACCCAAAAATATGTTTGTTTGGGTCAAATCCTCCAGCAGGGGATTCTGACCATGAGCCTGGTTCTACAGCTGGACATGGGTTCACGGGCACCGCCCATGGGGCCTTACAGGTGCAGGATGGTTAATGCAGACGAAACATTTTATTGTATAAAGTACTTTAACTTTTTACCTAAAAGGTCTGGTTCTAAAGGCTCTGGTTTTAAAGTGTCCAGAACCAGAGCTTTTAGAACCCTAAAGGGTCTGGTTCTAAATGTTGCTGATGTCACTGACCTTGATGATGTCATCCTTGGCCCTCAGGCTCCGCCCCATGGCCTCCAGTCTGCTGCTCTGGGTTCTGTTCAGGTCCTGATTCTCCTGGTTCCTCCTCAGTACCAGACGCAACTCGTCCTGAAGCTCCTGCACGTCCAGGTCCGGATCCAAGTCCAGGTCCGTGGACCGGTCCAGTGTGGATCCAAGTCCCGGAGCCGAGCCGAGCTGCCGGCGGAGTTCCTGCAGCCGGAACGTCTGCTCCTCCATCACCTCAACAAGACGACCGCCGGACTCCTGGACACGATCAGAACCTTAGCCCAGAACCCAACCCAGAACCCAACCCAGAACCATAGCCCAGAATCAAACCCCAAACCTTAGCCCAGAACCATAACCCAGAACCTTAGCCCAGAACCATAACCCAGAACCAGAGCCCAGAACCCAATCCAGAACCTTAGCCCAGTACCCAACCCAGAACCTAACCCCGAACCTTAGCCCAGAATCAAATCCAGAACCAAACCCAGAACCTTGTGTACCTGTATGTACTGGTCTCTGCTGCTGATGGTTCTTAGCAGATCCTGGACCTGGTCCTGGTGTTCCTGGGTCTGACGAGTCCGGTCCAACAGAACCTCCTGAAAAAGGCGATCCTTGAGCTGCAGGCGGAGCTTCAGCTCCTCCAGGATGTTTCTGGAAGATGATGGAACCTGAGTGAGGAGGGAACAACGGAGGTCCTGAAGGAGGAAGAAGAGGAGGAGGAAGAGGAAGAGGAGGAGGAAGAGGAGGAGGAAGAGGACAATGAGGAGAAAAGTAATGTTTAACAGCCTGGACCACCTCCAGCCCCTCCCCTGGTACCCACTCCTGTGGCCCCTCCCCTGGTACCTGTGCCTCCTGTGTGCGGCCCTGCAGCGCTGTCTGTAATTGGCTGATGATGGCGTCTTTGTCCCTCAGGTCTCGGCGGTGGCGTTCCTCTGACTCCGCCTCCTGCTGTTGGACCCTCCTCCAGGACTCACACACCTGGTCCAGCTCCACAGACTTACCTCGCACCAGGATCTCCAGACTCTGGAAGGGGACAGACAGGGTGGGGTCAGTGAGACGGGCTGGGGTCAGAGGTCAGAGGTCAGGCTGGCGTTCTTACACTGATGGTCTCCTGGTTGTTGTTGAGGACACAGCGCTGCGTGTCCACGTCTCTCTGTTTCTCTCTGAGCAGAAGCTGAAGCTGACGGATCTGATCGTCCTTTTCCTCCAAACAACGGAACCTGTCGTCCAGCGCCTTCTGAAGGAACCAGAGATAGAGCGAGTTCAGCTGTTGTTAGAGTCAGGGTTAGGGTTAGGGTCAGGGTCAGGGTAGGGTCAGGGTCAGGGTAGGGTCAGGATAGGGTAGGGTCAGGGTAGGGTCAGGGTCAGGGTAGGGTAGGGTCAGGGTAGGGTCAGGGTAGGGTCAGGGTCAGGGTAGGGTCAGGGTAGGGTAGGGTCAGGGTAGGGTCAGGGTCAGGGTAGGGTCAGGGTCAGGATAGGGTCAGGGTCAGGGTAGGGTCAGGGTCAGGATAGGGTCAGGGTCAGGGTAGGGTCAGGGTAGGGTCAGGGTCAGGGTAGGGTAGGGTCAGGGTAGGGTCAGGGTAGGGTCAGGGTCAGGGTAGGGTAGGGTCAGGGTAGGGTAGGGTCAGGGTAGGGTCAGGGTAGGGTCAGAGTAGGGTCAGGGTCAGGGTAGGGTCAGGGTCAGGGTAGGGTAGGGTCAGGGTAGGGTCAGAGTAGGGTCAGGGTCAGGGCCAGGGTAGGGTCAGGGTCAGGGTAGGGTCAGGGTAGGGTCAGGGTAGGGTCAAAGTAAGGGTCAGGGTCAGGGTCAGGGTAAGGGTCAGTGGTGTTATGGTCGTTTACCTCCAGAGTCTGGTCCCGCTCCTTGATCCTCTGTCTGAGTTTAACCAGGAGTCTGTCCTTCTGGTCCTTTGGTTCATCCATCAACTCACTGTACTCCTGACACACACACACACACACACACACACACACACACACACACACACACACACACACACACACACACACACACCTGTCAATCATCTCCATGTTTGTGGACATTCAGGAAGTCCACATGCTGCTCCTGGACCAGCTCATCTTTATTTTGTGTGTACTTTGTGTATTTTGTGTGTATTTCATGTGTACTTTGTGTATTTCGGACCTTGATCAGCTGGTCTTTGTGGTCCAAACGGGTCTTCATTACTCTGATCTTCATCTCTCTCTCCTCTTCCTCTCTTTTCTTCTCTCGCTCGGCCTCGTTCAGTTGCTCCTCTCTCACTTGCAGATCCAAACGTGTCTTTTCCAACTCAATCTGCAGCTCCTGAATGCACCACAGACACACATTGACACAGTAAGGCCCGCCCCAGGACCAGAACCATCACTAGTACTCTGTGGTCCAGGTGGAACCAGAACCAGCATCAGTACTTTGTGAACCAGAACCAGAACCACTACTCTGTGGTCCAGAACCAGAGCCAGTACTCTGTGGTCTAGGTTGAACCAGAACCAGCATCAGTACTCTGTGGTCCAGGTGGATCCTCACCTGGTTGTGTCTCTGGGTGTCCCTGCGGTGCTGCAGCGCCCCCTGCAGGTCTTTCTCCAGCCTCTGTAGGGCTTGGCTCAGGTCCTCCTGGGTCCTGGAGGCCCGCCTTTGGGCCCGCTGACCCGCCTGCAGGTCCATCTGGGCCTGGAACAGGGAGGCCTGTAGAGCCAAAACCTCCCCCTGACCCTGGACATTCTCTGAGCTGGACACCTAAAAGACACACACCAGTTAGAAGAGAGGCAAG
The DNA here is from genome assembly GCA_020466265.1 of Siphamia tubifer. NCBI lineage: Eukaryota > Metazoa > Chordata > Actinopteri > Kurtiformes > Apogonidae > Siphamia > Siphamia tubifer. The sequence continues at coordinate 53,778,529 of CM035786.1, forward strand.
GGGCGGGGACGCAGGGGGGACAGGGGGGACAGGGGTGGGGGGGCGGGATCAGGCCCGAATGGGGACAGGACTCAGAACATTGTCACTGAATTCAAAGGTGGAAACTGTTTAACTTCATGTCTCATCACAGGGTCAGTGTTAGTCATAGTCAGACAAGGCGGTCGCCTAGGCAACCAGATGTCTTGGTGGCGCCAAGTCCCACAGAATTATAATATTAAGATATTGTATTTTCTGGACTATAAGGTGAACTGAAAAGACTTTCATTTACTCCTAAAACCACAGTGTGTCTTATATATGGATTCTGTTTAGTGAATGTTCAGACTTTTATCTGATCATTTCAAGTTTTTACCTTTTTATGCTGACGAGGTTATGTTCTCTGTCAGTCAGTCAGTTAGTTAGTTAGTTAGTTAGTTAGTTAGTCAGTCAGTTAGTTAGTCAGTCAGTTAGTTAGTTAGTTAGTCAGTTAGTTAGTTAGTTAGTCAGTTAGTTAGTCAGTTAGTTAGTCAGTCAGTCAGTCAGTCAGTTAGTTAGTCAGTTAGTTAGTTAGTTAGTCAGTCAGTCAGTTAGTTAGTTAGTTAGTTAGTTAGTCAGTCAGTTAGATAGTTAGTTAGTTAGTCAGTCAGTCAGTTAGTTAGTTAGTTAGTTAGTCAGTTAGTTAGTTAGTTAGGTAGTTAGTTAGTCAGTCAGTTAGTTAGTTAGTTAGTTAGTTAGTTAGTCAGTTAGTTAGTTAGACAGTTAGTTAGTCAGTCAGTCAGTCAGTCAGTCAGTCAGTCAGTCAGTCAGTCAGTCAGTCAGTCAGTCAGTTAGTTAGTTAGTTAGTTAGTTAGTTAGTTAGTTAGTTAGTCAGTTAGTTAGTTAGTTAGTTAGTTAGTTAGTCAGTTAGTTAGTCAGTCAGTTAGTTAGTCAGTTAGTTAGTTAGTTAGTTAGACAGTTAGTCAGTCAGTCAGTCAGTCAGTCAGTCAGTCAGTCAGTCAGTCAGTTAGTTAGTTAGTTAGTTAGTTAGTTAGTCAGTCAGTCAGTCAGTCAGTCAGTCAGTCAGTCAGTCAGTCAGTCAGTTAGTTAGTTAGTTAGTTAGTTAGTCAGTTAGTTAGTCAGTCAGTTAGTTAGTCAGTCAGTTAGTTAGTTAGTCAGTTAGTTAGTCAGTCAGTCAGTCAGTCAGTCAGTCAGTTAGTTAGTTAGTCAGTTAGTTAGTTAGTTAGTTAGTCAGTCAGTTAGTTAGTCAGTTAGTTAGTCAGTTACTTAGTTAGTTAGTCAGTTAGTTAGTCAGTTAGTTAGTTAGTCAGTTAGTTAGTTAGTTAGTTAGTTAGTTAGTCAGTTAGTTAGTTAGTTAGTCAGTTAGTCAGTCAGTCAGTTAGTTAGTTAGTTAGTTAGTTAGTTAGTTAGTTAGTTAGTTAGCTCAGAAACTTATGGAAGGATTTTGATGAAAGGTTGGTAATGGGGAGATCTGGAAATGATTACATTTTGGTGATGATTTATTTGGTGATTTTATTTATTTCTGCATTGACTGGATGGCACTTTACATTTTGTTGTACCTGTGACAATGACAATAAAGACATATTCATGATTGGGGGGGGTCCTACCTTGGCAGAGGTCTGTGCTTTGAGAGTGCTTTTGTAGTTATTGCATAATTTTGAGTTTTTATCTCAGAATTTGGACTCTTTTAAAGTTTGATTTAGCAGAATAAGAGTGTGTTTTGTTCCATGTTGAGAGTTGAGACACTAAGTTTACAGATGATCATTTCTAATTTCACAAAAAGGACAGAGGGGTGTTTGCATTAATGTGCCATGAGAACTCATCAGGTAATATGTCAGTGTGATTATAGCTCCAACAGTACACACCACCCTGAGCTGTGGTTGGTGTTAGCTTTGGGTTTAACTAAACAGGCTCAGGTTTTGCACTGAATAAGTAAATCAAGACTAGATTTGTATTATATTGTCATAAATGTACTTCTGTGAGATTTTTTTTCAAGTGTGCCTTGTGATGTTTCTAACGTAATATATGTGCTGTGGCTCAAAAAGGTTTGGAAACACTGGCCTAGGACACAGCAGTGACCAGAACCGACCCTGGTGCATCAGTTGTTGAATGGTGTCAGTGTTCAAACCTGGAGCTGCTGCATTTGGCTGCGATTGGTCAGTTCTGTGAGTGAACACAACATTCTGTTCTGTTCTTCTATCACCCTGTAGAGTTCTGCTGCCTGAGAACACACACATTTACAACACACACATTTAGAACACACACACACACACATTTACAACACACACACATTTACAACACACACACACACACACATTTAGAACACACACACACATTTACAACACACACATTTAGAACACACACACATTTACAACACACACGTTTAGAACACACACACACATTTACAACACACACATTTAGAACACACACACACACACACATTTAGAACACACACACACATTTACAACACACACACACATTTAGAACACACACACACATTTAGAACACACATTTAGAACACACACACATTTACAACACACACACACATTTAGAACACACATTTATAACGCACACACATTTCGAACACACACATTTCGAACACACACATTTCGAACACACACATTTAGAACACACACATTTCGAACACACACACACACATTTCGAACACACACATTTCACACACACATTTCGAACACACACCTCGTCCTCTTTAGACCTCATGGTGTCACTTAGGTTCTGGATGTTTCTTTCCTGTTGTTGAGCTTCTTCTCGAGCTGATCTTAGCTCCGCCTCCATCTGACCCAGACGTTCCTGAAGCTTCTGCACACAAAACCACCACAAGTCTGGACTTAGTCTGGGTCAGAAATCATTCTCTACATGGAAATAAATGTAGTGTTCTACGTAGTGAAGTCAATTGTAATCTTTTCAGACTCCACCACGCCGCTGTTTGATCACATCATCACCGTCGAACAATTCAAACGTAACAGTGTCGTCCCTCACTAAATGAAAAGGCTTTTCCTTTTCTTTTTTTACTGTCTGTGAAATTAAAACAACAACAACAATTTAATAAACTTGGCTCATGGCTGTTTTACTGTTATTAACTGTTATTAACTGTTATTAACTGTTATTAACTGTTATTAACTGTTATTAACTGTTATTAACTGTTATTAACTGTTATTAACTGTTATTAACTGTTATTAACTGTTATTAACTGTTATTAACTGTTATTAACTGTTATTAACTGTTATTAACTGTTAAACAACTCTTGTCTCACACCTGTCATCCAACAGTTAATGTTTATCGTTACTGAACAGCTGTAGTTCTGTCAGGATGTCGTCAAATCTCAAACTGTCCGTTTTTCTTTTAATCATACATTTCTTTGTCCTTCTGCCTTTTTGTGCCTCATGCAATGCATGATGGGATACAGTGCTTTGTTTAGTGATCATCGATGTCCACTACATTTAACGGTAGACTGTGGGATACATTGAGTGACTATATAGTGATTATAAATAGTTTACTAAAGATTCAGACACCCCTACAAGTGACTATAGAGGGTCTATATAGTGACTATAGAGGGTCTATAGAGTGACTATAGAGGGTCTATAGACTGACTATAGAGGGTCTATAGAGTGACTATAGAGGGTCTATAGAGTGACTATAGAGGGTCTATATAGTGACTATAGAGGGTCTATATAGTGACTATAGAGGGTCTATATAGTGACTATAGAGGGTCTATATAGTGACTACAGAGGGTCTATATAGTGACTATAGAGGGTCTATATAGTGACTATTGAGGGTCTATATAGTTACTATAGAGGGTCTATATAGTGACTATAGAGGGTCTATATCATGACTATAGAGCAGGGGTGTCCAAACTTTTTGCAAAGAGGGCCAGATTTGGTGTGTTAAAAATGTAGGGGGGCCAATCTTGTCTTGACGTTCTTTACATATAACAGCAATTAATTTAAATACATTTCAGCGAGCCGTTCTGTGTTTCACATTTGCTTTTTTATTTTAATTTCAGCTATCTTAAGGATATGTTTTGGTTCATTTGAAACATGCATATCAAAATTCAATTGACATTGAAAATTGAAATTAAATATTCACTTAAATTCAGTTTTTTTAACACTTTAATTCACTTTTTTGTAACAGTTGAAGAGAAGTAATTGTACTCTTGGGTGCAAATTACATTTGAAACATAAAAAAAAATATCTCACCATGGCAGTTTAATATTTAAAGAATTTTTAAACACAATAACAGAGAAATTGTCATATCAACAAGTGCAGGGCTCATTTAAAATATGACAGTAACTATAAATGTTGATTGGCACACCTCTCTCTCACCTCTCTCTCACCTCTCTCTCACCTCTCTCTCTCGCTTGGCGACCCGGGGACAGGACGCGCGGTGGTGACGTGCGCACTCGCGGCGCACTCTGATTCAGACTTAAATCAATGAAAAATGATGACTTGTCCGCATTAGTGTGATGGGTGAAACTGAGATCTGGAGTGCAGGACAAATGCCAGGTCTGGCTCAAAGGCAGTAGTATTGATGCGCAAGATGTCTTGTAAGTGAGAGTGCGAAAGCCGTGTCCTCACATGGCTCTTATTTAAGTTCATAACCGAGAATGTCTTCTCACACAAATACGTCGACCCAAACAAGCTTAGCATTTTCTTACTAAATGTTCGAATTTCTGGAAACCTGTCCTTATTCAGCTGTCGGTAAACGTTGGCGAGAGTAAACTGCTGGTGCTGACCGCAGATCTCTGCGTCACACTGCAGTAATTCTACACGCGGGCCAGGCGTTATTGATTTTATGATGGAGGCTGCGGGCCGGATGAAAATTGACCATGGGCTGCATTTGGCCCCCGGGCCGGACTTTGGACATGTCTGCTATAGAGGGTCTATATAGTGACTATAGAGGGTCTATATAGTGACTACAGAGGGTCTATATAGTGACTACAGAGGGTCTATATAGTGACTACAGAGGGTCTATATAGTGAACTATAGAGGGTCTATATAGTGACTATAGAGGGTCTATATAGTGACTATAGAGGGTCTATATAGTGACTATAGAGGGTCTATATAGTGACTATAGAGGGTCTATATAGTGACTATAGAGGGTCTATATAGTGACTATAGAGGGTCTATATAGTGACTATAGAGGGTCTATATAGTGACTACAGAGGGTCTATATAGTGAACTATAGAGGGTCTATATAGTGACTATAGAGGGTCTATATAGTGACTATAGAGGGTCTATATAGTGACTATAGAGGGTCTATATAGTGACTATAGAGGGTCTATATAGTGACTATAGAGGGTTTATATAGTGACTACAGAGGGTCTATATAGTGACTTAGAGGGTCTATATAGTGACTACAGAGGGTCTATATCGTGACTATAGAGGGCCTATATAGTGACTATAGAGGGTCTATATAGTGACTATAGAGGGTCTATATAGTGACTATAGAGGGTCTATATAGTGACTATGGAAGGTCTATATAGTGACTATAGAGGGTCTATATAGTGACTATAGAGGGTCTATATAGTGACTATAGAGGGTATATATAGTGACTATAGAGGGTCTATATCGTGACTATAGAGGGTCTATATAGTGACTATAGAGGGTCTATATAGTGATTACAGAGGGTCTATATAGTGACTACAGAGGGTCTATATAGTGACTATAGAGGGTCTATATAGTGACTATAGAGGGTCTATATAGTGATTACAGAGGGTCTATATAGTGACTACAGAGGGTCTATATAGTGACTATAGAGGGTCTATATAGTGACTACAGAGGGTCTATATAGTGAACTATAGAGGGTCTATATAGTGACTATAGAGGGTCTATATAGTGACTATAGAGGGTTTATATAGTGACTACAGAGGGTCTATATAGTGACTATAGAGGGTCTATATCATGACTACAGAGGGTCTATATAGTGACTATAGAGGGTCTATATAGTGACTATAGAGGGTCTATGTAGTGACAACAGAGGGTCTATATCGTGACTATAGAGGGCCTATATAGTGACTATAGAGGGTCTATATAGTGACTATAGAGGGTTTATATAGTGACTACAGAGGGTCTATATAGTGACTATAGAGGGTCTATATCATGACTACAGAGGGTCTATATAGTGACTATAGAGGGTCTATATAGTGACTATAGGAAGTAATGTCTGACAGAGCCTTAGTCTGGGTTTTTCGAGTTAGTCTGATGTTTGGGTCTGAGGTCTAAGTCTGTGGTTCTGGTCCAGGTGTGTGGTTCTGTGGGTCTGACCTGGTTCCGGGTCTCGCTCTGGCGGATCTTGTTCTGGAGTGAGTGGACCTGGTTCTGGGCCTGGTTCAGTTCAGAGACGCACTGAGCTGCTGCTGCTTCATATGCACTGAGTCGACTCTGCTGCTGCAGCACCTCCTGCTGGAATGCAACGCGACACAGATCAACAACAACAACAACAACAACAACAACAACAACAAGTCAAAACGATCAGATAAAAAGTCTAAATTCCCAGTCACTGAACACAAGCAGAATTAATCCATATATAAAGCGCTCTGTGGTTCATAGAGAACATTAAAGTCTTTTAAGTATCACCTTATAGTCCAGAAAATACAGTATTTAGGGTTCCAGAGGGGTTCATAAAAAGGCCTAGGTTTGGGACCAGTACTTTCTGTGGTCTAATATCTGGAAGTAATTTATCTATTTTATTTCTAATAGTTGAGATTTTATCATTAAAGAATTGTAAGAAATGGTCACAGCTGAGTGGAAGTGGGATAAATGGTGTCATCAGTGATTAATGGTTCAATATTAACATAACTGTGGATCATCTGCCGAAGTCTGGGCCCTGGTCCTGGCCCTGGTCCTGGGTCTACTTTGACTCACTTGTGTCAGTTCCAGGTTAAATCCAGTTCAACTGAACCCTTGTCATGTCGCTGCAGGGTTATTTCCTAAGGAAGCTGCTGTTACCGTGGCAACAGGCTGTTGACTTCCTGGTTTGTGTTGTGATCACACTGGACGAGTGTCAAACGAAACTCAGATGAAATATTCAACGTCATCTTCAATATTTAGTTTGTGTTTGAAACAGGAAACTGACAAACATTGTTATTGATAGTTTTTTTGTCTGTGTTCCAGATTTTAGTACCGCACTATAAGGCGCATTAAGTGAAGTAAAAATTAGGAGATAAAAAGTCTAAATTATGAGACATAACATCAAAATTATAAGATAAAAACTCAAAATCATTAGATAAGTCACAATTATGGGATTAAAATCAAACTCTTTTCAGTGCTCCTTATAGTCCAGTCTGTCTATATTTGATTATTTGTTTAATTCTGTTTTGTTAATTTTCTTCCATATTTTACTGATTATTTTGACCCAGTTTAAATCAGGTCATATGTTGTCTCTTGTCTTTGAACGTCCATCCGTCCATCCAGATGCTGCCTCTTCTTCTTCTTCTGTGTTATTTTTGCGTATTCCTTCTCAGACTAATCATTAACATAACAATAGAAGTTGTGAAGCCGGAGGAGACGAGCTGAGCCTCACACACACTCTCCGCCGCTGCTGCTGCCGCACTTGGAGTCCGTTTCCATGGTAACAGGACTGTTGCTAAGATACGGAGGAGGGCGGGTATGTACAGTAGTGTCCCTGAGAGAGTAACTGAAGGAGACAGTGTTCCACAGCGGAGACCAAACACTGATGATGCACTCAGGGTGGGTTCTGGTCGATGTGGTGTTGGCCAACTCTAGGCCAACACTAGGGCAACACTAGGCCAACGCTAGGGCAACACTAGACCAAGACTAGGCCAACACTAGGGCAACACTAGGCCAACACTAGGGCAACACTAGGCCAACACTAGGGCAACACTAGGCCAACACTAGGGCAACATTAGGGCAACACTAGGGCAACACTAGGGCAACACTAGGCCAACACTAGACCAAGACTAGGCCAACACTAGGGCAATACTAGGCCAACACTAGGCCACGACTAGGCCAATACTAGGGCAACACTAGGCCAACACTAGGGCAACACTAGGCCAACACTAGGGCAACACTAGGCCAATACTAGGCCAAGACTAGGCCAACACTAGGGCAATACTAGGCCAACACTAGGCCACGACTAGGCCAATACTAGGCCAAGACTAGGCCAAGACTAGGCCAAGACTAGGGCAACACTAGGCCAAGACTAGGACAAGACTAGGACAAGACTAGGACAAGACTAGGCCAAGACTAGGCCAAGACTAGGGCAACACCCCTCTGTCCTTTTAGTGTAATTCTAATTGATCATCTGTAACCATAGTGTCCTACATCGTACTGAGCGTCCATGAATAATCACTGTCAATGTTAACACACTATAAGGTGAACTGGATTATAGGCATTAAGTGAAGATAAATGTAAATGGTAAATGTTCTGCACTTACATAGCGCTTTCTCACCTTCATGGTGCTCAAAGTTCCATGTTCACATTAACACACACTCATACACCAGTAGGTTTCTAAGGTCTAAGGTCAGTCCTTCTGGGGGCCTAAGTCAGGGTTCAGTGTCTTGCCCAAGGACACTTTGACATGTGGACAGCCAGATCCGGGACGCGAACTGCCAACCTCTCGTCATTGGGCGACCCACTCTATCAACTCAGCCACAGCCGCCCACAGTTACAATAACTCTAAACCTTGTTGAGTTGGAACAAAACACACACTTATTCTGATAAATCTAACTTTAAATGAGTCCAGATTATGAGATCAAATGTCAAAGTTACAACAGAACCGACAACAGTCCTTAATCTCCAAAAATTTACCATTTTGTTTAGTCATTCATTTGTAATTTTTAGTACGTTCTCGATCATTCTGAACGTCCCCATCAGATCTCATTCAACAGCTTTAACACTTATCTGTACTTTTATATTCATCTGTTCTGTTTTTATCTGATTCTGTTTAATTTGTCTGATTTACTGGTTCATCTGAAGTTTTATTCCCTTTTATCATGTGAATTTACAGAGGTGAGGGGTCAAAGGTCAAGGGTCAAAGGTCAGAGGTCAGGGAACAGGGATGTCCAGGCCCAGTATCTTCTTATCTACCTGCTGAAATGGTCCACACTGGACGTACTGGTCTGTCCACTGCTCTTCCATGTCCACCAGCTCCTGCAGAGGACACGGACTCACCACATCAGGAGTGGTCCGGAGGGGGTCCGGATCCAAGTCTGTAGCCCCCACATAGGGAGGCTTCAGTGACAGAGTGAGACCCGGGTCCAGTCTGGCTTTGGTCAGGACTGGGAGCCTGCTGCCGCGGTGGGTTCTGACAGGCTGGTACTCACAGTTCCGCAGGAGGCTCAGCAGCACCTCTAGCCCAGAAACAAGGCCAATTGCTGGCGCGTCTGTCCAGGCCACACCCCCTGGGCCCGACCCCTCCCCTGGGTCATCTGTCCAGGCCCCACCCCCTGGCCCTGCCCCCTCCTCTTGGTCGTCGTCCCGGTCCTTGGCTGTGTCCAGAGACTCCACAGAAGATGACGGACTAGGATTCAGGTCACATGGGGTCTTTTCGGTCTCACAGGTGAGGGGCGTCGCCTCGGACCCTGAAGGACCATCCGAGTATCGGGTCAATGGACCGCATGACGTGCTCCGCCGTCCGGCTACGCTACGGGGAACTTTGCACACGGCCTCGTAGTCTGAGTCCGCCACCCTTAGCGCCGCGCAGCCCCTGCAGCGTTGCGGCTTGTGCCCGGATGGGGTCTCCGGTCTGGGGCAGGTCTGGAGGTGGAGGTTCTGGTCCAGCACCGGGTCATCCTTATTCGCCCACGACTCATACACGGAGTATGCCAGATCGCCCTGGACCATGTCTGAGTATCGGACATCCTGTAGCGCAGACAGGTCCACCACATGAGAGACTTCTGACTCCGCCTCTGTCACTATGACGCCAACCATGGGGGCGGTTCCGGTTCCGTCCTCTGCGTTGTTCTTCCGGTACAGTCCACTGATACACTGGCGGAGGCGGTCCTTCTCCAGCAGGAGCTTGTGGAGTCGCTCCAGACTCAGCGCCTCCACCCGGGCGATCACCGTGTCAAAGCGGTACATCCGGTCCAACATGAAGGCGCATTTGGAACAGACAAACTCGCCACGGCCGTCCCGGGTCAGTTCCCGACCCAGGGCGTGCGACAGCAGAACCTGCAGATTCAACTTGGATGCTGGGTGGAAGATCCATCTGCGCTGGTTCCCACAGAGTTCACGGGCACAGATCCGACACGAGTCCTTCATGATCACAGTGTCCAGCATCAGGACCAATGACCCTGGTACCAGAACCAAAGAACCTGGGGCAGAGGAGAACTGATGGAGAACAACCCTGGTACCATAACTGAAAAACCTGGGCCAGAGGGGAACAAACGGAGAACGACCCTGGTACTAGAACCGAAAAGCTGGGCCAGAGGAGAACCGAAGGAGAACGTCCCTGGTACTAGAACCAAAGAACCTGGGTAAGAGGAAAACCAGTGGAGAACGACCCTGGTACCAGAACTGAAAAACCTGGGCCAGAGGAGAACCGGTGGAGAAGGACCATTAACGGATCAGAACTTGGTCCTTCAGTTCTGCACTCATCTGGACCAATTCAGATGTTCCGTTGGTTCCGTATTTCCACTCAGGCACAGTCCAGATGAGGATGAGGAGGCGGATGCTGGGTGATGCGTTCACGGACCTCAGCCTCCTTTCACCAGCTGAGCCGGAACTGTATCAGCTGGTGAAGATGATGAAGAGGAGCTAATACCGCCAGATGCTTCTTCCGCAGTTTGGAGTGAAATCACCGCAGATCGAACCGGAAGTCACTCGCTGTTCATCTCCGCGTCACGTTTGCGTCTCCACTTCCTGGGTCCAAACGGGTGCGTCTGGGTCCGTGTCCCGGTTCGGTCCTTCGGGTATTTCCGTCTCTTCTCGTGACAGCATGACCCACAGACAAGGACCAGCCCGGACGCTGTGGGTCCGCGGACTGTACAGGGGACCCGACTCCGGACTATACAGATGGGAAGGGGGTCCACGTGGGGTGTGGTGGTCCGGTACCCGGTGTCGGTGGCGAATGGCACGGGAGGCAGATCCGAACACCGACCGACGAACCGCTGCACGAGATGACGAACAACTGCTACGCAGAGATCGTCTATGTTCAGTGGGAGAGAAGAGGTCTCACTCTGACTAAAGATCTGAGGCATAATTGTGACTTTTTAATCTCATAATTTTGACTTTTTGTCAGAATTTTGACTTTATCTCAAGATATAATTTTCTTTTAAATTTCAGGTTTTTGTGATTAAATATTATTTTATCCACAGAAAAAGGTACAGTTTTTACTTTATTACAGTTCAGAAGTTGTACCATTTTACCTTTACTTCAGTAAAGCAGTTGAATCAGTACTTGTACTTTTACCAGAGTATTTTACCCACAAGTAACTGTACGTGTACTTAAGTAAAGAATGGGAGTACTTTGACCACCTCTGGCAATGGTGACTGAAGGTCTGAGACTCCACTGGAGTGCAAGGTGGTCTCACTCCGACTGAAGGTCTGAGGCTCTAGAGCAGGGGTGTCAAACTGTGGTCCTCGAGGGCCGGGGTCCTGCATGTTTTAGATGTTTCCCTCTTCCATTACACCTGGAGGCCATTGCATCATTATCAGTCTGATGAGTAGCTGCATTCTGAATGGATGATTTAGTTTAAATATTCAGAACAATTCTACCATTTTCCTTTTAGTTTTGTGGATGGAAAAGGTGCCAAAAAGCAAAAAATTTTTTATTAAAAAAATAAATAAATAAAATTATATATATATATATATATATATATATATATATATATATATATATATATATATATATATATATATATATATAAAGGCAAAATTAAAACTGCTGGGGCCAAATTTTAATACTAGTTTTCTTTTTTTCTTTTTTTTTTTTTAATTTTCCACATTATTTTTTCATTTTGTAAATATGTATTAGTTTTTTGTTCATTTTGTTGCTGAAAAAAAAAAATGTCATTATTTTTCTTTGGTTTTCTGCCATTTGTGTCTTACTTTTCTCATGTTACCAATTATTTTGTTAGCTTATTATTCATCTTTGTTTTTTGTTGTTGCTCATTTTATTTTATTTTATTTTTTGTAACTTTTTTACTGATTGCTAAAATCTCAGGAGTTAAAGGGTTAAACTGAATCACATGGGAAAGGGAAATCTCTAAAACATGCAGGACACCAGCCCTCGAGGACTGGAGTTTGACACCCCTGCTCTAGTGGACCACAATGTCTCTTCCAATTAGGGTTAATTTGTTTGCTGGCAAAAACATAACCTCCTTGGCGGAGGTAATTACGTACTAAAAATTACGAATGAATGACAAAACAAAATGGTAAATTTTTGGAGATTAAGGATTGTTGTCGCTTCTGTTAAATTATAATTGTAACTTTGACATTTGATCTCATAATCTGGACTCATTTAAAGATAGATTTATCAGAATAAGTGTGTGTTTTGTTCCAACTCAACAAGGTTTAGAGTTATTGTAACTGTGTAAAAGTGTCCTTGGGCAAGACACTGAACCCTGACTTAGGCCCCCAGTAGGACTGACCTTAGACCTTAGAAACCTACTGGTGTATGAATGGGTGAATGTGAGGCTAATGGAAAGCACTTTGAGCACCATGAAGGTGGAAAAGCACTGTGTAAGTGCAGACCATTTATTCAGGGTTTGGTTATTCACTTATTTCAGATTAATTAATTTTTTTTAAGGATTCATCATTTTATTTCTGATTAATTCATTTTTTTATTCATTTGGGTTTTTTTAAGATTCATTTGGGATACTCTTTACAATTATATAAATATATGTACTTTATACTCTTTACATTTATATAAATATATGTACTTTATACTCTTTACATTTATATAAATATCTGTACTTTATACTCTTTATATTTATATAAATATATGTACTTTATACTGTTTACATTTATATAAATATCTGTACTTTATACTCTTTACATTTATATAAATATATGTACTTTATCATCATTTTGACTTTTTATCTCGTAATGTTGATTTTTTAACCTCATACATTTGTGTTTTTTGAATCTCATAATTTAGCTTTTTTAATGTAATTTTAATGACTTTCCTAAATGTCCTGTGGACAAACTCAGTACCATGGCCCAATAAAACACATTATGTACACATTAACTAACCTTTTAATGACTTACTTTTGGATGGTTTTTTTAAAAAATGTTTACAGTTAATTTCCAGTTTAAATCAGTATTATTTCATCCATAGCAAAAAACATACAGTTTTCTTTTTTTTTCTTTTTTACTTTATTACAAATGAGAAGTTGTACTTTTTTACTTTTACTTAAGTAGCAGAGGTGAATCAGTACTTCTACTTTTACCAGAGTATTTTTCCACATAAGTAGCTGTATTTCTACTTAAGTATAGAATGGGAGACCACCTCTGCTCTAGGGTCCGGGGTCCTGGCCTCTAGGGGGCAGTGTGGACTGAACTGTGACCTGAACAGAATGTAAAATGGAGAAAGTGACAAACACAGACTGGTGACATATTGGCTATGAATTTGTCTGTGCTGTTGTGAGTAACTGTAATATTAATCATACTAATCCATTATTTTTAAATTCTCATGTTTTGAAGTTGAGAGACTTGGTTTATTATAGAACAAGACAAATCATATTTAAAGTAAATAATAAAACGCTACCAGACGGTGTGCAGAAGTTCTTCAAAGGGTCTGAGAGTAAATATGAGTTCAGAGATGGAAGTAAATATGTGTTTGTTTTACCAAAAGTTAAAAGAAGATGCATTTCATTTAAGTGCGTTGAGCTGTGGAACAGTACTGATCTCAAACTAAAGCAATATTCATCCTTTGTTATGTTCAAGAAATCATTATGTGCATTTTTATTTAGGGGTTATGGCTGTAATTGAGGGGGTTGGGGTGGGGGGCAAAAAAGTGGGAAAAGAGTCATGTATGTGCATGAGTATGTATGTATGTGTCTATATATTTATGTATTTTTTGTTTTTCTTTTCTATACCTGTTTGATATCATGAATTGTGTAAATTAAGATGTATGGCAGGTGGGCATTAATAAGCTTTGCTTCTGCCTCAGCCTTTTTCAGTCAAATTCTGGATTGTTCTCTCTCTTTTTTGCTGCTTTGAAGTGAATATATGACTGAAATAAAACTAAACTAAACTAATATTTAGAGGGACTGATAGTTTGGATGTCATCATTGTACAATCCTTAGTGACTGTGCTTTTTAACTATATTTATTGTGTATCCATGGAAACCAGATACTGAACTCTATTCTGGTTCAGTACATCTGTGTCTCTGTCATCTTAATGTTCTCTGTACATTGTCCCTTAAATAAAGGAATTTATATGTATGTATTTATTTATTCACCCAACCAATGTTGGGCGAGATTAATAACATGCAGGCTCCAAAATGGCATCATGACCTTTGACCTTGATCAACCTTGAAAGGTCAAACCCATGGTGTCATGTTTTGACAGAAAGATGTCCATTAAGAGTTAAAATATTTGAGAGGGGGCGGAGTTTGTTGCAATTGGAAACACTTGTTTTTGGTTTGTTTGTTTGTTTACACTCTACCAATACAACTATTGGTTTGTAAATTGCCAGTGATGCAGAAAAAAAAAATTTAAATACGTTTTCTGATGTGAAATGACAAAAAGTTCCTGTTTCTGCTGTGATTGACAGGTGATTGACCATTTTTGTTAATTTCATTGATGACTTTGGCCATTTTGTTGCTTATTTTAATAGTTTTTACTGAGGAACTGCTAAAGTGGCAGGAGTTAAAGGGTTAAACTGAATCATGAAGAGGGAAATATGTAAAACATCCATGACACTGGCCCTCCAGGACTGGAGTTTGACACCTATGATCTAGAGCAGGGGTCTGCAACCCCCGGGTCGCGGACCGGTACCGGTCCGTGGATCAATTAGTCCCGGGCCACCGGTCGCCTAATAATTACTTAATTATTTCTCTTTTATTTATTATCCGAGTCTGAGCAATCTTTTACTTTGAAAAATGACCGGATTCTGTCAGTTATGTCAATAGCTGCGTTTCCATTACTCTTGGAAATTCGCAAAATATAAATATCGCTATAAAAACTGGTAATGGAAACACCTGAATTTCGAAAAACCACTCAAATATCAAAAAAAAAAAGTTTTCACGCTTTCATGAGGTGGTTTTTCAGACGTTTCGATATTGTAATATATCGCAAAAGCGCAATGGAAACTTTTTCTGCAATATATGTCACAGGATGTGACTACATAGTCACATGACCACTTCTCTCGGAGTGAAAATGACAGCCACAGTCACTGTAACCATGACAACCATTGACTGTTTATAATTTGTTGTTAAGTGCAGAGTACATTTACACTTAATATTTCAGTCTGACAACGTAGGGACCACATGTACAGACCCTTATAATGTGAGACAGGTGGTTTGTTTTACATGATAGGGTCTTCAAATAGTTCTCCAGGGACTTTTAGTGAAGAGAGAATTAGCCGATTAATTCATGCTAATATCAGGGTGATATTGTGGTCAAGTGATTTGAAGCTCCGAAGGTGACAATAGTGAAATGTGGTGGGAAGATATTTCACTAGAGTTACGACACTCCTGCCTAGAACAACTGTCAAAGCACAAATATACTTTGTTGAAATTTGAGGAATATCGATATTGTTTTGTTAAAAACTAATGGAAACACCGCTTCTGAAACATGTAACACAAAATGTTAGCAAAATAAGTAAAGAACAGATGTCTTTGGAAAGTTTCTTTTCTTAGAGGAAAAGGAAACTGAAGAGAAAGAAGAAGAGCCTCCAACTTCCAAGAAAAGGAAAGATTTTAACAAACAATACCAGGAGTTGGACTTCAACCCCCCCCTGTCTGTGGTAAAATTGTAAAACGCTGACCAGTCCACGGTAATAAAAAGGTTGGGGACCACTGATCTAGAGCACCCATTGTTCCTCATCTTCATCTGAGGCTTTTTCTCCTTCTTCATCATCATCTTCATCATCATCTTCTTTATCTTCTTCTTCATCAGGATAAGAAGAAGATCCTCCTCCTTCAAGAGGAGGGTGGTGGAAACGGTGTAGACCTTCTGTCCACAGGCGTCCTGGACTTACGACCAGGAGTCCACATCCGTCACCCTGAACCCTCCTGGGACCCCTCGCACAAACATTGGTGGGCGGTCTGGACCAGGACCTGTGGACCAGGACCTTCTCACAGGTGAATTAATCCTCATCAGAGAAGGCGTCTGTTTATTTAACTCTGGGCTTCAGAAGCCAAATGGAGACGATGGATGAGGACAGAGATGGACGACACCTAAACAATGACAATGTCAAGAAACCGCTCATAGATTAGAACTAGGCTGACAGCGCAAAGCATTCTGGGTAACATGTGGCCAGACCAGACATAACCACTACGAGTTCAAACAGTAAAAGATTCATTCATTAGCATCTGGAATTAATTCAACTGCTGAGAAAAGTCCACAACTAGACGTCTTTGTAACAACTGGACTAGACTAGACTGGACTAGACTAGACTGGACTAGACTAGACTGGACTGGACTAGACTAGACTGGACTAGACTAGACTGGACTGGACTAGACTAGACTGGACTGGACTAGACTGGACTGGACCGGTTAGACATTGTCTTCGAGACTTAGGCTGAATCCCATTTCACGCCTTACTCCTTCAAACAGAGCTATAAGGGGTAGGGCTTGAATTGGGACACCCCTTCAACACTAACCTACGTCATCAGTTCACTCCACCAGTTGTTACGTAACCAAAAAGTCAAAATTGTGAAATAAGTCAAAATTATTAGACAAAAAAGTCTAAATTCTACAATAAAAAGTCTAAATAATTAGATAAAAAGTTAAAATTCCCAGTCACTAAGCACAACCAGAATTAATCTATATATATATATATATATATATATATATATATATATATATATATATATATATATATATATATATATATATATATAAGGCGCTCTGTCATTTTTGGAGAAAATTAAAATGGTTTAAGTCTGAAAAATGGTAAATGGTAAATGTTCTGCACTTATATAGCGCTTTTCCACCCTCATGGTGCTCAAAGCGCTTTACATTAGCCTCACATTCACCCATTCACACACACACTCATACACCAGTAGGTTTCTAAGGTCAAAGGTCAGTCCTACTGGGGGCCTAAATCAGGGTTCAGTGTCTTGCCCAAGGACACTTCAACATGTGGACAGCCAGAGCTGGGACGCGAACCGCCAATCTCTCGGTCATTGGGCGACCCACTCTACCAACTGAGCCTGACCCTAACCTAATTAGGATTGTACTTAAAAAGTACTAAAATATATATTTTCTAAAGTATTTCATTGTTGAAATGGAAAACCGATTTAGCATAGGTTTGTTTAAAGTGTATTGCTGTGAAAACAAAGCTAAGCTAGGGCTAAAGGTGTAAAAAAAACTACAATTAAAAAAGCAACAACAAACCAAACTAAACAAAGTTACATCAGAACTGATCTAAGAATAATTTACAACAAAATCAGGAATATTGGCAGCTGACTACATGCAGGGAGAGGGAGGGGAGACCGTCACTATGGTGGACACGCCAGGAGGGGTCACATGGGTGGAGGGGTCACATGGGTGGAGGGGTCACATGGGTGGAGGGGTCACATGGGTGGGAATCCACTTTATAAAAGGTTATAAATGAACACACTGATCCTAAAACAGTGAGTCTGATCAATACTCATATTGATCACATATTGATCAGACTGCAGTTGTGTTTTTTGCTGTTTCAGATAAAGTTACATAAATCAAACACACTTGTCAGTGTTTGAAGTGAAAACATGAAACAGGAAACTCACAAACACAAAAATGTGATTCATTAAAAAATAAAACGCTAAATATTTCATTAATTCATCTGAAGGAATGTGATGATTGGACAGTTTTGACCCTAATGTGCAAACTGTCCAACGCTGGGACACTGAGGACAAATGAGTTTAGAAGTCAATCTACCTGTGAACTCTGCTCTCTCCTCTTCAGGTGGTGAACTTTGACCTCCAGCTCGTCCACTTGCAGACGTAGTGACTCGTTCTGCTGCTTTAACTCTTCTACGGCCCTGAAAACAACAACAATAAATAAAATACATGAAAACATGTAACATGTACATGTATGAATGGTGGTTCCCATCTTTAAGAAAGGGGACCAGAGGGTGTGCTCCAACTGTCGTGGGATCAATTCAATTCAATTGTATTTAAAAATCCCCAAATCACAACAAAGTCGTCTCACAGGGCTTTACAGAAACACAATCAATTACAGAGATATATGAACAGTCCCAAGCATCCCCTGTCCTTAGACCAGGCTTCCCCAATAGGGGCCACTTCGAGAGAACACAGACTAGCCCACACCAAATTGTGAGCAAAAAGATTTTTTAAAAAAAATATTGTAACGTTGCGACATTAGCGTCGTTATCTCTGCCCCGCATGTGTTTTTCTTTTTCCTCGTCTTTTTTGGAGTGTGTGAAGCGCGGCTCTTCTGCAACATATGTTTAAACTGGACATTGTCATCACTGCTCAGCCACTACCCCGTGTGGTGGGCGTCTGGATGTGGCGCGCACCGCGTGCGCAAACACACACACACACACCTGCTGCAGAACCGGACCACTGTTATAGGGAGCCTAAGTGACGTGATTCTATTTCTGGTCAATTTCCGGGCAATGGGACCTAAGTGCCATAAAAAAATTAACGCGAGTCAATGAAGGGATAAAAGTAATTTTCTGGTCCTGTTTGAAATGTGCTACGGTTTTCACATATGATGTGTGTGAATTTTAAAGATCCATTTTCACATTGAGAAAGCATTCACTTTGGACAGGCATCCAAAGTTGCATTAGGTTTTATGTCAGAGTAAGTAATGGACTACAACGTTCGTCTCACAAATATGACGTCATCACCAAGCTTCACCATCAAACTCTTTGAAAATGGCTGTGACTTTGGCGAGCTTCACCTCCTTCTTTCAGGACGAAGGCAAGAGCATCAAACGTGGAGAAAACCACTTTAAATCGGGGCATGTGGAAAGTGGCAGCTACTCCGGGGGAGAGATAGTTGGTCGAGTGAGAGCCAGCATGCGGGACAAGCTCTCGTCAGCCGGGAAGCGGTAGAGGGAACATGTGGAAATGGTGTTGTGATTACACCGGAACACAAAGCACACAGGCATTTACAAATGAAAAATAGAAAAGGTGGTATACGGTTTAGAAAAGTTTACAGGGAAAGATTCTGCTGTGACGTCAGCTATGCGACGTCTGATATGTAGTCCAAACAGAGTCCAAATAATGACATATTTTTACACGATAATAAATCACAAAACACGTATCAAAGAAACTCCAAACACACATCATTGGTTATGATTTTAATTGGAGTACAGTAAATGTGTGATTCAGGACATAAAGTAAAGTGGAGCAGAAAATAATTATTTTATCCTCATCCACTCTCATGTTACATTTTTACGAACTTAGGCCCAGTGGACCGACCGGAAGGGGCGGAGAGTTTAGGCTCCCTATATCCTCAAAATTCACAGGCTTCATTGAACATAAGATCAAAACCATTGACTTCAGCAGTGGTACCCAACCCCCGGGCCGGTCTGTGGATCACTTTGTACCGGGCCGTCGGCCGCCTAATAATGACTTAATTCATTCATTATTTCTCTTGTATTTATTATCCGAGTATGAACAATCTTTTATTTTGAAAAATGACCGGATTCTGTCAGTTCCATCTGTCACTTGAATGTCATACATATAACGCACATGTTAGTAAAGGAAGTAAAAACACATGTGTTTAGAAAGTTTCTTTTCGAAGAGTAAAAGTCGACTGAAGAAACAGAAGAAGAACCTCCAACTGTAGAGAAAAGGAAAGTTTAAACAGACAATACCAGGAGTTGGACTGAAATATGGATTTATGCTGACAGGTGATTCCCACAGACCACACCCACTCTGACCCATATAAACAATCTACGGAACCGACCCCGGTCCGTGGTAATAAAAATGTTGTGGACCATTGACTACAGGACACACACATTCATTCATTGTTTTGGGTTTTTCTTCTGTTTGTGTTTATATGGAGGATAATTGGTGCCATTGTTTATATGAGTTCATATGATTTAAGTTTGATTTTTGTTCCATGTAAATATTATTGTGTGTTAATTAAATAATGTGGTCATTGTTATGTCCATGGGTGGAGCTTAGGGATATATA
Organism: Siphamia tubifer; assembly: GCA_020466265.1. Lineage (NCBI taxonomy): Eukaryota > Metazoa > Chordata > Actinopteri > Kurtiformes > Apogonidae > Siphamia > Siphamia tubifer. Next base: position 53,798,743 of record CM035786.1, read on the forward strand.
AAGGGGAGTGTTTTCCCAGTAGTGTGGGGGGTGTAGTTGGAGATAAATTCTGTAGATTTAGACAGATTTGAAGTTAAAGTTTAAGAGTGTGGCTGATTGATTGATTGATTGATTGATTTTATTCTGGAACCTTACAAGAGGCAATCCAAAGGATGGCATGCAAAAGCACGGGGCTTATTTCCAGCATGGTCCTTGGTGTTAAAACAAACAGTGGGGCAAAACAACTCCACCACACATCACATCAAAATCAGTATTTTTAGTGCTGAATGGTAAAAGAGACCAACTTTATTTTATTGTGTTTTCAGATCTCTTGTAATATATATATATATTAGTATTCATTATTTAAGTATGTCCAACTGGCTGTTGTTACAGTTGTATTACTGTTGATTTGTTCCAGCAGACTAGCGAAGTATATTTTTAAAATTGTATTTAGAGTTAACTAGTTGTTGTTATAAATCTGTCAACTTTCAGAGCAGACTGTAATAACCAAATATTTATTTTGAGTAAATGGTTGGTTCTCAACGTTTGTTTCCAGAGTGAAATTTGTCTTTGTGTGACCCTGACAAATAGTATTACTGAATCCTAGGCACAACTAATAATGTTATAATTCACTATAAGTGCAGATTCAACATTATTATCAGTATTGTCACTGGAGTGGGGCTGTTGTGGCATCCCCTTCCCTGCCGCCGTGTGCCCCACAGGTGCTGTAGCCCTCGGATTGGTGCCCAGGTCAGAATTTGGCCCTTGATGAAATCTAATTGTGGAACCCTGCCTTCAACCCTCCTTCTCGGCAAGGAAAAACTTCAAAACCCAGTGGGAAAAAGAAGAAATCTTGTGGAGAACCACATTGAAAGACAGATCCACTCCCATGGACAGACAGGCTCTAGATGAACCAGACAGGCAAGGGAGAGGGTCCGGGGTCACAGATCAGCACAGGCAGGTCACTGTAGATCCTGTCGTCCATGGCTCCTACGCAGACACTGTCAAGAGAGCCTGTAATATTTACAACCTATCTTTCATACCAAGTCTGTTCATGACTAGTCACCTGGTGTCCCCTTTCCCCCCCTCCCCCCCTGGGGGGAGTGGTGGCTCTCCTGACAGTGTCTGCACGGGAGCCATGGACGACAGGATCTGCAGTATCTCGCCTGTGCCGACCTGTGACCCCGGACCACCGCCCCTGCCTGCCTGGACCAGCCCCCCCTTCCTGCATCTATATATGGACGTTCATCTATAGTCTGTCCGTCCATGGGAGTGGATCTGTCCTTCAATGTGGTTCTCCTCAAGATTTCTTCTTTTTCCCACTGGGTTTGGAAGTTTTTTCTTGCCAAGAAGGAGGGTCTAAGGACAGGGGGAGGGTCTAAGGACAGGGGATGCCTGGGACTTTTCATGTATCTCTGTAGTTGATTGTGTTTTTGTAAAGCCCTTTGAGACGACTTTGTTGTGATTTAGGGCTTTATAAATAAAATTGAATTGAATTGAATTAATGGATGAAACTAGACTTTCAAAGGAGTGGTAAGTGGGATTCATTTTATGATTAATTTTAGGGCTAAGACCTAAACTGGAGTGAGGTATTACTGCCACTCCTCCACCACCACCACTGGTTCTGGCTGTGTGATAGTTCACCTGGATTCATTTAATGCGACATATTCATCCTGCTGAAGCTAGGTTTCAGTCACAGCTAAAATATCAATTTTATGATCACTAATTTATCATTTATAAAAAAAGATTTGGGGGAAATTGACCTAATATTGATCAGTCCACATTGGATAAAATTGTTAGGTGTTCTTTTAATCTGATTATTACTTAAAACTATTTTTATTAAATTATTTGATCTCACTCCTATAGGTTTAATAATATTGGGTTTATTATTAACTACACATGGTTTATTATTAACTACACATGGTTTATTATTAACTACACATGGTTTATTATTAACTACACAGGGGATAGACACAGTCTTTCTATTATTTGCTACATGGTGGGTTTGTGACAACTCAGAGTGAAGTTGATGCACACAGAAGTGTTTTACACTATGACTCTGTGCCTGGGCCTGCACTCTGGATTGTCATTTTGACAGGCTGGGATGAGGATCAGCACCTCCAAGTCTGAGGCCATGGTCCTCACCTGGAAAAGGGTAGAGTGTCCTCTCCGGGTCAGGGGGAAGGTCCTGCCTCAGGTGGAGGAGTTCAAATACTTCGAGATCTTATTCACAAGTGACGGGAGGATGAAGCGGTAGGTCGACAGGCGGATTGGTGCAGCATCTGCAGTAATGCGGGTGCCAAACCCATCCATTGTGGTGAAGAAGGAGCTAAGCTAGAAGGCGAAGCTCTTGATTTACTGGTCCATCTACATTCCCACCCTCACCTATGGTCATTAGCTTTGGATCATGACTGAAAGAATGAGGTCACGGGTACAAGTGGCTGAAATGAGTTTCCTTCATAGGGTGGACGGGCTCAGATCTTCAAACCATGGTTTGTTTGAATTCTCAGAACCATGGCAACATTTGTGGAAAAGATTGTTTGTCTACTATTTATGGTTTTGCCGTGAGGACGAGTTATTGAGACATTTTTCTGGTAAATTCTTTCTTCTCTCGTGCTCTAGCGATGACATCACCCACTGATAAAAAGTCAGATTTTGGTCTTCTCAGGGTTCTCTATCGAGAACCGTAAATCACACCCTCATGACAATCACATCCTAAAGAAACGACACAAATTCCTGTGTTTTAAAGTTTAAATGAAATCTGTGCGACAAAGTATGGAGAAGCAGGAGTGTTGGAAAAAAGGCCAATTTTTTGTTGGTCCCATTAAGAATGAATGGGGTTTTATTTGGCATAATAATGCGAAAAATCTGTACGACATATCAGAATTATGAGACCACATGTGTAATCTATGGGCCAATCTGAAGAATTTTTCCTATTTACTGCAAAATGCTACCGTATCGTTTGGGAGTTATAGCCACGTAAACATGGCCCAATTCTTGTGGATGGACATTTTTTCCTGTTTTTTTGCATTTTACATGAAATCCATGCATCACAATGTCAATCGTGATAAATAGCACATCTTTTGAGACCAGTTTGCACATTTTAGTGTCAACATTTTTGGTAAATTTCCAGCGTTATAGTCCACATCTTCTTTTACAAAGTTTTTTGCACAAGTCTGGTTCAAAGGTCAAAGGGTCAAAGGGTTTAATACATCTTGTCCTTGTGTCATGCTGAAGACTGACCTGTTTTTGGAGAGCAGGGCATTATAGGTAATTTCTCCACCTGTCTCCTTGCACTGACTCTCTGAATCCGACACACACGATATTCGCTGGGCGTCGGCCTGAGCAAGCTCCGCCTCCTGGAAGGAAAGACAGATGGATATCAAACAATGTGACGAAGACACTGGCCAGACCCAGAGCCAGAACTAGATTTAGAACTAGGTCTAGAACCAGACCCACAACCAGAACTAATTCTAGAGCCAGAACCAGAACCATATCTAGACCAAACCCAGAACCAGATCTAGCACCAGACCCAGATTCAGATCTCGACCCAGAACCAGATCCAGCTGACTGGTTTTGTTCTGTCCAGGTTTGTTATCGATAGAGTGGATGAGTTAAAACTTTATGACTGTAGAAGAAAACACATGGATGTAATGTATGTTTTCATAGATGGAGAATTCAAGAAGACACTCAGATTTAAGATAAATATAAAAAAAAATAATCCATGTATCATTCATTCACTCGTTTTTCAAAATCAAACAAAAAGTAAGACAACGAAACAACGTGTTTCCTCATTATTTGTTTCTAAAACCAAAATGAAAACATAGTTCCAACGTCCCTGAGCTCATCAGGTCATCACAACTGTGACTGTTATCAGTGAATCAATGGGAAATTAAATCTGTTGAACTGAGGGAAGAGTAGAGATTATAATGACAGACTGGAAAAATAAACAAAGATGTAAACAAATTATTTACAAAGGCAACTTTTGACAAACAAAGTGATACGTTTTGTGGCTAATGCTTCGATCTATCTAATGAATCAATCAGAATTTAAATCTGTTAAGAACTGAGGGAGGAGAAGAGATTTTAGTGAATTGTGGACGATGACAAATGAACCCTGCGATGACAATAGCTCAGCGTGAACTTCATCCAGAGGACCTAATAATAATAATAATAATAATAATAGAAAACAGACGTTTCCTGCTTTATTCAATTTTGTTCTGAAGCAAATTCATTAAAATGGAAATTAATCTTAACCCAAAGAAACATTTTTTATCTCATAATTTTGACTTTTTATCTCATAATTGCTTGAATGCTTGAATTTCAAGCATTCAAGTTCCAGCATTTTCTTTAGTCTTGATCTTAAATCTCAGTGTGTCATTGAATTCTCCATATGTGAAAACCTATAAGAGCACATTCCATCCATGTTCGTCCTACAGTCATAAAGTTCACTCATTCAGTAGATTTGGACCTGACTGTGGCGGCCATATTGAATTTGTCTCTTTTGACGCATTATGGGACATTTTTGTGCTCAGAAGATTTGAATTCAAAACTCTTAAAAACACTGTATGACAAACATTAAAATGAAATGTCTTCAGGATTTTAAACAGGAACATCTAACATCTAAAGCCAAATGTATTCCTCTGGAACTGGATGAAATTCCTCTTTACGTTCCCGACGTTGCTCACAGAGCTGGTATTTATGCCTCCGTCCATGTTATGGATGTTGCGTTTGAAATCCTCTAGGTGGCGCTAACGAGTCACATTGTCGCGGGTTCAAGAAACATGCTGTCTATTGAAGTGGTGATTTAGATGTATTCACTGTGGAGGAATGAAAAATGGACCAGAAATAATCATTTTGATGCATAATTTGGACTTTTTTGGAACTTTTTATCTCAATTTTGATTTTTTTATCCTGGAATTTTGACTTTTTGTTGCATAATGTTGGCTTTTTATCTCAGAATTTTGGGCTTTTTATCTGGTATGTATGCCTCTGTCCATATTGCGGATGTTGCAATTGAAATCCTCTAGGGGGTGGAAACGAGTAGCGAACGAGGGTTCAAGAAACATGGCGTCTATTGATGCGGTGATTTAAATGAATTTACTGTGGAGGCATGAAACACTGACGGTGGAGTGTGTGTCCACTGAATATAAGGACAGTTGATGGTGAACTGGTGTCAGTGGTTCTACCGATGAGTCAGATGGATGAGCAGAAACATTTTCACTGCTTCTGTGTCCAGGTACCATCGTATCGTACAGATGGATATATCCTCTGACCAGCTCACTAATTCTATCCTCCATCACCATTTTTAAAATCCTAGTGGGAACCTTCTTTGTGGGTGGAATTCCGAAAATTTTACACTTGGGCCTCTCTACTGCCCCCACAATGTCCTGTGGTATTGTTCTGTTTCACCTGGAGCTCATCAGGTTGTTAAACTCTTGACCAACGGACAAACTGACGAGTCAAATTACCTCTGGAACCGGATGAAAACGTCTGTTTAACAGAGGATATAAATTAGGCTGAACTGTTATTGATAGGTAATATAGTAACATAACTGATAATAACGTTATAAAGTAACTACTTTCAAAAGTAATTATACCCAACACTGCAAACCAACCAACTGTAACCCACCTACTGGTACATGTTCTGCACTTCTATAGTTGTTCCACCTTCATTCAAAGCTCTTTACATTAGCCTCACATTCACCCATTCACACACACTCATACACCAGTAGGTTCTAAGGTTCTGTCAGTCCTACTGGGAGACTAACAAAGGGTTCAGTGTCTTTGTCCAAGGACACTTGGACATGTGGACGCGAACCGCCAACCCTTCAGTCATTGGACGACCTGTTCTATCAACTGAGCCACAGCCGCCCTAGTGTTCCAAACCAACCACACCTACTGGTAAACAACTAACTAACTAACTAACTAACTAACTAACTAACTAACTAACTAACTAACTAACTAACTAACTAACTAACTAACTAACTAACTAACTAACTAACTAACCCACAGTCTGGTGTTCTATGTTCTACTCTAAACAGTGTTGTGGTTCTTCACCTCCTGCAGTTGGTCTTGGTTCTCCAGGTTCTCCTGCATGTGTCTGATCTCCTCCTGATCTTCCACCAAACGCAGCTGCAGCTCAGCCTCATTCTGATTGGACAGTAGGGCTGTCGTGGATCTATGGGGTCACAGAGGTCACAGAGGTCACAGTGTTTCTTTGACTGTTAATGACATCCTGTCACTTTTATCCAGATGTTCTGTTTGTTCTCGAGTGAAAACTGGAAAATGTTCCAGTATTTAGACAGAGCCCAGGACCAGGTGATGCAAATATTAGCCTAGTGCTAGCATTAGACTAGTGCTAGCAATATTTAAGTGTTATCATTCACCTAGTGCTAGCATTCGCCTAGTGCTAGCAATAGCCTAGTGCTAGCAATAGCCTAGTGCTAGCATTAGCCTAGTGCTAACATTAGGCTAATGCTAAAATTAGCCTAGTGCTATCATTAGCCTAGTGCTAGCATTAGCTGAGTGTTAGCAATTTCCCAGTGCTAGCATTAGCCTAGTGTTAATATTAGCCTAGTGGTAGCAATAGCTAAGTGCTAGCAATAGCCTATTGCTAACATTAGCCTAGTGCTAGCAATAGCCTATTTCTAACATTAGCCTAGTGCTAGCAATAGCCTAGTGGTAATTTTAGCCTAGTGCTAGCAATACTCAAATTGGTGTTATCAGCTACGATCAATAGTTTTTCAGATCTCTGGAGGTCAAAGGTGACATTTGGAAAAATGAACTTGTGTAACACTGTGTCAAACACAGACATATCACCTTATAACTTAATCAATACTGGATATATTATCATAATATTACACACACTGACACATATATACATATAACACAAATATCAATATTGCAAAAGGTCAAAGGTCGCATTTAGTAGAAAGGTCAAAATCACATTATTGGCTCTAATTCAAGAACATGTTGTCATAGAAACTGGAGATTGGCACAAAATAGGGGCGGGGTTAAACATTCTGTGAATACTAGTTTGTTTGTTTGTTTGTTTGTTTGTTTGTTTGTTTACTCACAGAACATTGTCCATCAACTGCTGCTTCTCCTCCAGCTCCTTCTTCAGACTCTCCACCTCCACCTTCAACTCGATATTCTGGGAAAAAAATAAATCATTTAACCCTTTAACATCTGAACTTAACCCCAATTCACTGTTTCACTTTTACCTTTTCTTTTCTTGTTTCCCTTTTTTTTTGGTTTATCAGGAACTTCATACAAAATCCACAAATTCAATTTCCACTAACTTTTCAGGAAAGGTTTGAAGTGATGCAGAATAAATACCATTATTGTTTATTCTTCTGTTTGGAATTTATGTTCATTATCAGTTATTATATTTACACAGGATGTTTTTAATCAATAATATAGTATATCTTTGTACTAATGGTAAAATATATTTACACAACTAGTTTAAATATTGTATTTTCTAGACTTTAAATACTTAAATTTTCTCCAAAAACCACAGTGTGTCTTATATATGGATTAATTTTGTTTATGCTCAGAAACTTGGAATTATGACTTTTCATCTCACAATTTATTTATTTTTTTTATCTCATAGTTTTTAACTTTTATCTCATCAGTTTGTCTTTGTTTAATGTGCCTTATAGTCAGGTATCGTCCTCCCAAAAAATAAACCATCACTGACAGGACGCCTTATAGTGCAGAAAATACGGTAGTAATAATCATAATAATAATATAAATATCAGAGCCTTTGTGTTTTATAGAGGATGATATGTACGATAAATAACAAAATATTAATGAATAAAATAATACATGAAAAGGATGAGTTGATTTTCTACCATTAAAACCTTCAGATAAAACAAGAATGATTGAATTTTTTTTATACAGAAAATAAAAACAACTACAACTGCATCAAACTGCAAAAGATTTACAGCAAATTTGTGGAAAGTTATAAAATGTGACAAAGTTAAGTTGACAGGAAGTTTAGAAAATTAACTTTTTATTTTTACACAAATGATCAGTTTTATTCTCGTCCTCGTTTCCAAACGAGCGTGTGTCAGCGAGCGCACGTCTATTAATAGAAACATCTGAACACATGAAGCAACAGCTGCTGCCCCCCCCCCCCCCCCCCCCCCCCCCCCACAGGCCCCTCCTCCCCAGTAACAACATCCACTTTTAATCTCTGGCTCGGATCCAAACCCTGAATGTGACCTGGATCTGGTTTCTGACACACTGACACACAACTGAGTACAGCTGGAGAACAAACACCAAAACTAAACCATTAAAACCTTTTCAAAAAACAAACCATAGTCGCTGCAGAATGTCTGTAATGAAACTAGAGGATAAACAAAATAAAAGTAAATAAATAAAACATTTCATTTACTCAGGTCATTTTTTATGTCCTCTCCGCCCATTCAGACAGTCAACATATTTGGTGACTCACTGTGTCCACTACTGTGTCCACTACTACTGTGTCCACTACTGTGTCCACTACTACTGTGTCCACTACTGTGTCCACTACTACTGTGTCCACTACTGTGTCCACTACCATGTCCACTACTACTGTGTCCACTACCATGTCCACTACTACTGTGTCCACTACTGTATCTACTACTACTGTGTCCACTGCTACTGTGTCCACTACTATGTCCACTACTGTGTCCACTACTACTGTGTCCACTACTGTGTCCACTACTACTGTGTCCACTACTGTATCTACTACTACTGTGTCCACTACTATGTCCACTACTGTGTCCACTACTACTGTGTCCACTACTGTGTCCACTACCATGTCCACTACTACTGTGTCCACTACTATGTCCACTACTGTGTCCACTACTACTGTGTCCACTACTATGTCCACTACTGTGTCCACTACCATGCCCACTACTACTGTGTCCACTACCATGTCCACTACTACTGTGTCTACTACTGTATCTACTACTACTGTGTCCACTACTACTGTGTCCACTACTGTGTCCACTACCATGCCCACTACTACTGTGTCCACTACCATGTCCACTACTACTGTGTCCACTACTGTATCTACTACTACTGTGTCCACTACTACTGTGTCCACTACTGTGTCCACTACTGTATCTACTACTACTGTGTCCACTACCATGTCCACTACTCGTGTGTCCACTACTGTGTCCACTACTGTATCTACTACTACTGTGTCCACTACTACTGTGTCCACTACTGTATCTACTACTACTGTGTCCACTACCATGTCCACTACTCGTGTGTCCACTACTGTGTCCACTACTAGTGTGTCCACTACTACTCTTGCATTTATATAAATATTTGTACTTTATACTTCAGTACTTTATACTGGGACAGAACTAGTGTCTTTATATATTAGAGTTAAATAACTATTATCTGATCATTTGGGCTTTTTTTTATCTTAAATCTATTTTTCTCATATATTTTGTTAAAATCTCATGACAACTTTTCTTTCATCTCAGTTGTGACTTAATTGACTTAAATGTTTTGTCCATTTCTACTAAACTCAGTAACTGTGACCTGATCAAACTCATTATCTTCACACTAACTCACTTTTAAAGGATTTATTTTATTTGAGATATTTTTGAAATTTCTCAGATTTTCCTGCTTAAATAATTATTATTGTGTTGATGGAAAAAACCAGAGTTTTACTTTTTTACTTTTACTTCAGTAAATCAGCTGAGTCAGTACTTCTACTTTTACCAGAGTATTTTTCACAGCAGTAGCTGTACTTGTACTGCAGTACACAGTGTCAGTACTTTAACCACCTCCTCGTGTGTCGTCACTTCGTCTCCTTCTGGAACATTTTATTCTTCTGATAAAATATACTGTTTTATTTAAGCACAATCATCCGGCTGTAAACGACCTCTAAAATATGATCAATTATTACCTGGATGACACAAATGCAGCAGAAAAAGTACTCTTCCAATTGCACCTGTTGGTACTAGTGCATCATGGGTAAGGGTCCTATGGGGTAAACAGCTCAAATGTGGGTCAGTGGGTCACAGTGGGTCTGAAGTGGGTGTAAAGTGGGTCAGTTTGTTTGGAGCCACAGGTTACTTCCAGCCCAGGGTTAGGGTTGCAGTTACTGCTGATGCATGATGGGATTGGATGTGTTCACGGTCACTTCAAAAATAGGACAAATGAAAACACTGCTCCATTCATTTTCAACTTTTAATTTATTTTATTATTAGATTCGATTTTTATTCATTCTAAAAATAAAATCTTTTGCTCATTTTATTAATTGTTTGATTACATTTGTGATCACTTTTCATCTCTTCATTATTCTACTCAACTACTTTAGTTTTTTTTTTACAGTTTTATTTATTACGACATAAACATTTAGTTCAGTTTTTGTTAATTGCTTCATTATTTCAGAATTTATTCATTTATTTATTTTACTTTTGCTCCTTTTATTCATTATTTTATTCAATTTTCATTTGTTTGATTCTGTTGATGGTAAAATAATAGATGACTGATTAATTCATCATCATCATCATCGTCATCATCATTAATCTGATTGAAATTTTTAACTCAATTAAACACAACAGTTGTTTACAGTTGAAACAGTTGAAGGTGTTAATTACATACATTTTCAAATTTTTCCAAATGTTTTGGATATTTTAGCAATTTTTTTGGCGTGTGTTAAAGTGCATTGTGGGTGTTAGCATTAACACTGCAGTGCATTGTGGGTGTTAGTGTTAGCATTAGCACTGCAGTGCATTGTGGGTGTTAGTGTTAGCATTAGCACTGCAGTGCATTGTGGGTGTTAGTATTAGCATTAGTGAAATGGACTGTACTTGTATAGTTCATTTTATTCACTACTTGGTGCCCAAAGGGTTTTACAATTCCTCACATTCACACACACTCATACACCAGTAGACGGCTGCTGCCTGACCCCTGACCCTACTGGGAGACACTTAAGGTTCAGTGTCTTGCCCAAGGACACTCTGCTCTACCAACTGAGCCGAATTAGTGCATTGTGGGTATTAGCGTTAGTATTAGTGCTGCAGTGCATTGTGGATGTTAGTATTAGCACTGCAGTGCACTGTGGGTGTTAGAGTTAGTGCTGCAGTGCATTGTGGATGTTAGCATTAGCACTGCAGTGCATTGTGGATGTTAGTATTAGCGCTGCAGTGCATTGTGGATGTTAGTATTAGCGCTGCAGTGCACTGTGGGTTTTAGCGTTCGCGCTGCAGTGCATTGTGGCTGTTAGCATTAGCACTGCAGTGCATTGTGGCTGTTAGCATTAGCGCTGCAGTGCATTGTGGATGTTAGTATTAGCGCTGCAGTGCATTGTGGATGTTAGTATTAGCGCTGCAGTGCATTGTGGATGTTAGTATTAGCGCTGCAGTGCATTGTGGATGTTAGTATTTGCGCTGCAGTGCATTGTGGCTGTTAGCATTAGCGCTGCAGTGCATTGTGGATGTTAGTATTAGCGCTGCAGTGCATTGTGGATGTTAGTATTAGCGCTGCAGTGCATTGTGGATGTTAGTATTTGCGCTGCAGTGCATTGTGGCTGTTAGCATTAGTGCTGCAGTGCATTGTGGATGTTAGTATTTGCACTGCAGTGCATTGTGGCTGTTAGCATTAGCGCTGCAGTGCATTGTGGATGTTAGTATTAGCGCTGCAGTGCATTGTGGATGTTAGTATTAGCGCTGCAGTGCATTGTGGATGTTAGTATTTGCGCTGCAGTGCATTGTGGCTGTTAGCATTAGCGCTGCAGTGCATTGTGGATGTTAGTATTAGCGCTACAGTGCATTGTGGGTGTTAGCATTAGCGCTGCAGTGCATTGTGGATGTTAGTATTAGCGCTGCAGTGCATTGTGGATGTTAGTATTAGCGCTGCAGTGCATTGTGGATGTTAGTATTTGCGCTGCAGTGCATTGTGGCTGTTAGCATTAGCGCTGCAGTGCATTGTGGATGTTAGTATTAGCGCTACAGTGCATTGTGGATGTTAGTATTAGCGCTGCAGTGCATTGTGGATGTTAGTATTAGCGCTGCAGTGCATTGTGGCTGTTAGCATTAGCGCTGCAGTGCATTGTGGATGTTAGTATTAGCGCTGCAGTGCATTGTGGGTGTTAGCATTAGCGCTGCAGTGCATTGTGGGTGTTAGCGTCACTCACCCTCTTGTGAACATGGTCGCTGCTCTCCTCAAACTTCTGCTGGATCTTTTCCTCCAGGAAGTAAATCCGCAGCTTCAGGCTGAAGTTTTCCTTCTTCAGGTCATTCAGGTGCTGTGAGATAGTGCGGTAACCACGGAAACCAGAGTTAGACATAGTGGCATGGGTTTGTAACGGCGGGGGGTGCGGGAGAGACCCCCCCATTTAACTGCACGAAGAAAAGATCTGACTGTGAAGCACTGAGGGAGCACAGGAGGATTATGGGAGGACTGGGGAGGGGCTGGGGGGGTAGGGGGCACAGGGGGGGCAGGAGGGGCAGGAGGAGCAGGAGGGGCAGGAGGGGCAGGAGGGCGGGTGTTTCTTTTTTTAGCCTCCAGGACAGAACAGTCATGTGAAGAATGTGAGTGAACAAGTGTTGATAAAAAGAGCAGGAAGAAAACAGCACTAACCCTGAAACAACTGAAAGAAACAACCTAGAAAACACCTGGAAAACATTTGGAAAATACCTGGAAAACATTTGGAAAATACCTGGAAAATAACTGGAAAACAACTGGAAAATAAGTGGAAAACACCTGGAAAATAACTGGAAAACACCTGGAAAATACCTGGAAAATACCTGGAAAACACCTTAAATAAGCTGAAAACCTTGTCAGTTATGGCAACACTGTTGTTACTATGGCAACGCTGTTGTTACTATGGCAACGCTGCAGGGGGCTGTGGCTCCACTGATAGAGCAGGTTGTCCAATGACTGCAGTTTGAATCCTGACTCTGACTGTCCCCATGTGAAAGTGTCCTTGAACAAAGACACAGAAGCATAAATGTCCCCACACGTACTGGTATGTGTGTGTATTTCTATCTTTACGGGGACATTAATATGTTTACAGAGTCACAGCATGCGGACCTCTGACACTATGGGGACCAAAATTCAGGTCCTCACAAGGATAAAATATAAATAAAGGTCCTCACTAGTAAAATAGAAATCATATGGCACTATGAATACATTAGTTAGTTTTTTCAGGAAGTCCCCATAAAGCTTGACGGAAACAGGTGTAAACTGAACCACATTTTTTCAAAGGTTTGAAGATGTTTACATTTTTTAAATTATTATTATTTTTATTATTTGTATGTATTTTTTAATTATTTATTTTACATTTTTTTTGTTTATTTCCTAATAAAAATAAACATCTATTTTATTTATTTATTTTAATGATAATTATTTATTTATTTATTTAATTTTCACATTTTTATGATTCTAATTTTTTTAGTTACATTTTTTTTTCTCATTCAATTCAGTGTATTTTATTTTGAGCACACTAAATTATCAAAACATCAATCAACATTTAAACTTTTTTTTACTTGAAAAGGAGTGTGAAGTCAAACATATAAACCCCAGCCTCACCTTCTGTTATAAACTGATATATGAACCCCCCCCCATCCACACAAACATCTATAACCATTTATCAACACATTATCATCTCAATCAGTTCAGTTCAATCCTATAAACACAAACATAAAACAAAAACAAACTATGTTCAAACCAAATAAATAAATAAATATCAATATAAACAAAACAAAAAGATTTAAAAAAACATAGTTTGAAAAAGGAGTAGGAAGAAAAAAGCTTCTTTTTAAAAAAAAGATTCCTACCCGTTTATAACTATTACCAAGGTTTATGGTAATATGGAATCATATATAAAATATTATATAAATACATGTATATACCATAGACACACACACATACACACACACACACACACATACACACACACACACACACCTATACTCAGCTCCCGTGGACTTTGAATGACGATAACCGCCCGCTGCACCATTAACGCCCGCTGCCCATGGCAACGAGTTTTGTCACTTCAGATTCACTGTACCATATCACTCCGCAGGTAGTTCGGACACTTTTAAAGTAAATATTAGCTTCGTTGTAACTGCTAGCTTATCCAGTGTTAACCTATCCTGGTGTTATCCTGACCGTAGTCAGGAAGTCAGGGGACATCACCGTCCTCCTCTCATACAGAATCTCCAGGGTCAGTATTTTACTCCGGGGTTAACTCCTCTATGCTGGTTTTTAGAAAACAAAGAGCGGTTTCAGTGAGCATTTGTTTTCAGTATTTATTTGCAAGAACGGGACAACACCTGCTCGACCTGACTGTGTACATCTGTCTTTCTCTTTTTTCCGCCTAAAACTCTCTGCACCCCCCTTCTGTCTGCCCCGCCTATTTCACAACACTAGTCTGTTAGAGTAGTGACAGTAATAAACTGTAATAACCTGTAGAATAAGCAGGATAATACATGGAACACCAGTTACTATCAGAAAAATATGGCGACGGGGTGCTGTTCGCCCCGTCTGGGAATATTTTTCTGACAGTAACTCGTGGGCCGTACATTATCCCTTGCATACACTAACCTCATCCACAGTTCCTTCCTCTTTCATATATTTGTTTACAAATACATTTTTGTACTTTTTAAAACAAGTCTATGTTCATAATTAATTTTATTTCTGTCTCCAGAATGTTCCACAGAGACCCTCCACAGCTCCACACACACACACGCACACACACACACACACACACACTGACAACTGGAAACACACACACACATGCACACACACACACCTTTAATTGTAGTTCACACCTTTGTTTTTTAAAGTACAACCCTCCCCTTAAATGTATAAAAAATGTGTTTACACTCACGACCCAATCGGTACTTGATTACAAACTTAGTCCTCATAAGACATGGAAACGAGTATGTGTGTAAGTTTCCAGTTGGCAGTGTGTGTGTGTGTGTTTCCAGTTGACAGTGTGTGTGTGTGTGTGTGTGTGTGTTTCCAGTTGGCAGCGTGTGTGTGTGTGTGTGTGTGTGTGTGTTTCCAGTTGACAGTGTGTGTGTGTGTGTGTGTGTGTTTCCAGTTGGCAGTGTGTGTGTGTGTGTGTGTGTGTGTTTCCAGTTGGCAGTGTGTGTGTGTGTGTTTCCAGTTGACAGTGTGTGTGTGTGTGTTTCCAGTTGACAGTGTGTGTGTGTGTGTGTGTGTGTGTTTCCAGTTGGCAGTGTGTGTGTGTGTGTGTGTGTGTTTCCAGTTGGCAGTGTGTGTGTGTGTGTTTCCAGTTGGCTGTGTGTGTGTGTGTGTGTGTGCTTCCAGTTGGCAGTGTGTTTGTGTGTGTGTGTTTCCAGTTGGCTGTGTGTGTGTGTGTGTGTGTTTCCAGTTGTCAGTGTGTGTGTGTGTGTGTGTGTGTGTGTGTTTCCAGTTGTCAGTGTGTGTGTGTGTGTGTGTGTGTGTTTCCAGTTGGTTGTGTGTGTGTGTGTTTCCAGTTGTCAGTGTGTGTGTGTGTTTCCAGTTGTCACTGTGTGTGTGTGTGTTTCCAGTTGTCAGTGTGTGTGTGTGTGCGCGTTTCTAGTGTGTTTGTTTCCAGTTGTCAGTGAGTGTGTGTGTGTGTGTGTGTGTGTTTCCAGTTGTCAGTGAGTGTGTGTGTGTGTGTGTTTCCAGTTGGCAGTGTGTGTGTGTGTTTCCAGTTGGCTGTGTGTGTGTACGTGTGTGTGTGTTTCCAGTTGGCTGTGTGTGTGTGTTTCCTGTTGGCTGTGTGTGTGTGTGTGTGTGTGTGTTTCCAGTTGGAAGTGTGTGTGTGTGTGTGTTTCCAGTTGGCTGTGTGTGTGTGTGTGTGTTTCCAGTTGGCTGTGTGTGTGTGTGTGTTTGCAGTTGGCTGTGTGTGTGTGTGTGTGTGTGTTTCCAGTTGGCTGTGTGTGTGTGTGTGTGTGTTTCCAGTTGGCTGTGTGTGTGTGTGTGTGTGTGTGTTTCCAGTTGTCAGTGTGTGTGTGTGTGTGTGTGTGTGTTTCCAGTTGGTTGTGTGTGTGTTTCCAGTTGTCAGTGTGTGTGTGTTTCCAGTTGTCACTGTGTGTGTTTCCAGTTGTCAGTGTGTGTGTGTGTGTGTGTGCGCGCGTTTCTAGTGTGTTTGTTTCCAGTTGTCAGTGAGTGTGTGTGTGTGTGTGTGTTTCCAGTTGTCAGTGAGTGTGTGTGTGTGTGTGTGTGTGTGTGTGTGTTTCCAGTTGGCAGTGTGTGTGTGTGTGTTTCCAGTTGGCAGTGTGTGTGTGTGTGTGTGTGTTTCCAGTTGGCTGTGTGTGTGTACGTGTGTGTGTGTTTCCAGTTGACTGTGTGTGTGTGTTTCCTGTTGGCTGTGTGTGTGTGTGTGTGTGTGTTTCCAGTTGGCTGTGTGTGTGTGTGTGTTTCCAGTTGGCTGTGTGTGTGTGTGTGTGTGTGTTTGCAGTTGGCTGTGTGTGTGTGTGTTTCCAGTTGGCTGTGTGTGTGTGTGTGTGTGTGTTTGTTTCCAGTTGGCTGTGTGTGTGTGTGTGTGTTTCCAGTTGGCTGTGTGTGTGTGTGTGTGTGTGTGTGTTAATTGTAGTTCACACCTTTGTTTTTTAAAGTACAACCCTCCCCTTAAATGTATAAAAAATGTGTTTACACTCACGACCCAATGGGTACTTGATTACAAACTTAGTCCTCATAAGACATGGAAACGAATATGTGTGTAAGTTTCCAGTTGGCAGTGTGTGTGTGTGTGTTTCCGGTTGTCAGTGTGTATGTGTGTGTGTGTGTGTGTGTGTGTGTGTTTCCAGTTGTCAGCGTGTGTGTGTGTGTGTGTGTGTTTCCAGTTGGCAGTGATTGTGTGTGTGTGTGTGTGTGTGTGTCTGTTTCCAGTTGTCAGTGAGTGTGTGTTTGTGTGTTTCCAGTTGGCAGTGTGTGTGTGTGTGTGTTTCCAGTTGGCTGTATGTGTGTGTGTTTCCAGTTGTCACTGTGTGTGTGTGTGTGTGTGTGTGTGTGTGTGTGTGTGTGTGTGTGTGTGTGTGTGTGTGATTCCAGTTGGCTGTGTGTGTGTGTGTGTGTGTGTTTGTTTCCAGTTGGCTGTGTGTGTGTCTGTTTCCAGTTGTCAGTGAGTGTGTGTGTGTGTGTGTTTCCAGTTGTCAGTGTGTGTGTGTGTGTGTGTGTGTGTGTTTCCAGTTGTCAGTGTGTGTGTGTGTGTGTGTGTGTGTTTCCAGTTGGCTGTGGTGTGTGTGTGTTTGTTTCCAGTTGGCTGTGTGTGTGTGTCTGTTTCCAGTTGTCAGTGAGTGTGTATGTGTGTTTGTTTCCAGTTGTCAGTGTGTGTGTGTGTGTGTGTGTGTGTGTGTTTCCAGTTGTCAGTGAGTGTGTGTGTGTGTTTGTTTCCAGTTGTCAGTGAGTGTGTGTGTGTGTGTGTGTGTGTTTCCAGTTGGCAGTGTGTGTGTGTGTGTGTGTTTCCAGTTGGCTGTATGTGTGTGTGTTTCCAGTTGTCACTGTGTGTGTGTGTGTGTGTGTGTGTGTGATTCCAGTTGGCTGTGTGTGTGTGTGTGTGTGTGTGTTTGTTTCCAGTTGGCTGTGTGTGTGTGTGTGTTTCCAGTTGTCAGTGAGTGTGTGTGTGTGTGTGTTTCCAGTTGTCAGTGTGTGTGTGTGTGTGTGTGTGTGTGTGTTTCCAGTTGTCAGTGTGTGTGTGTGTGTGTGTTTCCAGTTGGCTGTGGTGTGTGTGTGTTTGTTTCCAGTTGGCTGTGTGTGTGTGTCTGTTTCCAGTTGTCAGTGAGTGTGTGTGTGTGTGTTTGTTTCCAGTTGTCAGTGAGTGTGTGTGTGTGTGTGTGTGTTTCCAGTTGTCAGTGAGTGTGTGTGTGTGTTTGTTTCCAGTTGTCAGTGAGTGTGTGTGTGTGTGTGTGTGTGTGTTTCCAGTTGTCAGTGTGTGTGTGTGTGTGTTTCCAGTTGGCAGTGTGTGTGTGTGTGTGTTTCCAGTTGGCTGCGTGTGTGTGTGTTTGCAGTTGTCACTGTGTGTGTGTTTCCAGTTGGCTGTGTGTAAGTGTTTACAGTTGGCAGTGTGTGTGTGTGTGTGTGTGTGTGTGTGTGTTTCCAGTTGGCAGTGTGTGTGTGTGTGTGTGTGTGTTTCCAGTTGGCAGTGTGTGTGTGTGTGTTTGTGTTTCCAGTTGGCAGTGTGTGTGTGTGTGTTTCCAGTTGGCAGTGTGTGTGTGTGTGTGTGTTTCCAGTTGGCTGTGTGTGTGTGTGTGTGTGTGCTTCCAGTTGGCAGTGTGTTTGTGTGTGTGTGTGTGTTTCCAGTTGGCAGTGAGTGTGTGTGTTTCCAGTTGGCAGTGTGTGTGTGTGTTTCCAGTTGGCAGTGTGTGTGTGTGTGTGTGTGTATGTGTGTGTGTGTGTGTGTGTGTGTGTGCTTCCAGTTGGCAGTGAGTGTGTGTGTGTTTCCAGTTGGCAGTGTGTGTGTGTGTGTGTTTCCAGTTGGCAGTGTGTGTGTGTGTGTGTGTTTCCAGTTGTCAGTGTGTGTGTGTGTGTGTGTGTGTGTGTGTGTGCTTCCAGTTGGCAGTGAGTGTGTGTGTGTTTCCAGTTGGCAGCGTGTGTGTGTGTGCGCGCGTGTGTGTGTGTGTGTTTCCAGTGGGCTGTGTGTGTGTGTGTTTCCAGTTGTCAGTGAGTGTGTGTGTGTGTGTGTTTCCAGTTGTCAGTGTGTGTGTGTGTGTGTGTGTTTCCAGTTGTCAGTGTGTGTGTGTGTGTGTTTCCAGTTGGCTGTGTGTGTGTTTCCAGTTGTCAGTGTGTGTGTGTGTTTCCAGTTGTCACTGTGTGTGTGTGTGTTTCCAGTTGTCACTGTGTGTGTGTGTGTGTTTCCAGTTGGCAGTGTGTGTGTGTGTGTGTGTTTCCAGTTGGCAGTGTGTGTGTGTGTGCGCGTTTCTAGTGTGTTTGTTTCCAGTTGTCAGTGAGTGTGTGTGTGTGTGTTTCCAGTTGTCAGTGAGTGTGTGTGTGTGTGTGTAATTCCAGTTGGCAGTGTGTGTGTGTGTTTCCAGTTGGCAGTGTGTGTGTGTGTGTGTGTTTCCAGTTGGCTGTGTGTGTGTACGTGTGTGTGTGTTTCCAGTTGGCTGTGTGTGTGTGTTTCCTGTTGGCTGTGTGTGTGTGTGTGTGTGTGTGTGTTTCCAGTTGGAAGTGTGTGTGTGTGTGTTTCCAGTTGGCTGTGTGTGTGTGTGTGTTTCCAGTTGGCTGTGTGTGTGTGTGTTTCCAGTTGTCAGTGAGTGTGTGTGTGTGTGTGTTTCCAGTTGTCAGTGTGTGTGTGTGTGTGTGTGTGTGTGTTTCCAGTTGTCAGTGTGTGTGTGTGTGTGTGTTTCCAGTTGGCAGTGTGTGTGTGTGTGTTTGTGTTTCCAGTTGGCAGTGTGTGTGTGTGTGTGTGTTTCCAGTTGGCAGTGTGTGTGTGTGTTTCAAGTTGGCTGTGTGTGTGTGTGTGTGTGTGCTTCCAGTTGGCAGTGTGTTTGTGTGTGTGTGTGTGTTTCCAGTTGGCAGTGAGTGTGTGTGTTTCCAGTTGGCAGTGTGTGTGTGTGTTTCCAGTTGGCAGTGTGTGTGTGTGTGTGTGTGTGTGTGTATGTGTGTATCTGTGTGTGTGTGTGTGTGTGTGTGCTTCCAGTTGGCAGTGAGTGTGTGTGTGTTTCCAGTTGGCAGTGTGTGTGTGTGTGTGTTTCCAGTTGGCAGTGTGTGTGTGTGTGTGTTTCCAGTTGTCAGTGTGTGTGTGTGTGTGTGTGTGTGTGTGTGTGTGTGTGTGTGTTTCCAGTTGGCAGTGTGTGTGTGTGTGTGTGTTTCCAGTTGGCAGTGAGTGTGTGTGTGTTTCCAGTTGGCAGCGTGTGTGTGTGTGCGCGCGCGTGTGTGTGTGTGTTTCCAGTGGGCTGTGTGTGTGTGTGTTTCCAGTTGTCAGTGAGTGTGTGTCTGTGTGTGTGTGTGTTTCCAGTTGTCAGTGTGTGTGTGTGTGTGTGTGTGTTTCCAGTTGTCAGTGTGTGTGTGTGTGTGTGTGTGTGTTTCCAGTTGGCTGTGTGTGTGTTTCCAGTTGTCAGTGTGTGTGTGTGTTTCCAGTTGTCACTGTGTGTGTGTGTGTTTCCAGTTGTCACTGTGTGTGTGTGTGTGTGTTTCCAGTTGTCAGTGTGTGTGTGTGTGTGTTTCCAGTTGGCAGTGTGTGTGTGTGTGCGCGTTTCTAGTGTGTTTGTTTCCAGTTGTCAGTGAGTGTGTGTGTGTGTGTTTCCAGTTGTCAGTGAGTGTGTGTGTGTGTGTGTGTAATTCCAGTTGGCAGTGTGTGTGTGTGTGTGTTTCCAGTTGGCAGTGTGTGTGTGTGTGTGTTTCCAGTTGGCTGTGTGTGTGTACGTGTGTGTGTGTTTCCAGTTGGCTGTGTGTGTGTGTTTCCTGTTGGCTGTGTGTGTGTGTGTGTGTGTGTGTGTTTCCAGTTGGAAGTGTGTGTGTGTGTGTGTGTTTCCAGTTGGCTGTGTGTGTGTGTGTGTTTCCAGTTGGCTGTGTGTGTGTGTGTTTGCAGTTGGCTGTGTGTGTGTGTTTCCAGTTGGCTGTGTGTGTGTGTGTGTGTTTCCAGTTGGCTGTGTGTGTGTGTGTGTGTTTCCAGTTGGCTGTGTGTGTGTGTGTGTGTTTCCAGTTGTCACTGTGTGTGTGTGTGTGTGTGTTTCCAGTTGTCAGTGTGTGTGTGTGTGTGTGTGTGTGTGTATCCAGTTGGCTGTGTGTGTGTGTTTCCAGTTGTCACTGTGTGTGTGTGTGTGTGTGTGTGTGTGTGTTTCCAGTTGTCACTGTGTGTGTGTGTGTGTGTGTGTTTCCAGTTGTCAGTGTGTGTGTGTGTGTGTGTATCCAGTTGGCTGTGTGTGTGTGTTTCCAGTTGTCACTGTGTGTGTGTGTGTTTCCAGTTGGCAGTGTGTGTGTGTTTCCAGCTGGCAGTGTCTGTGTGTGTGTGTGTGTGTGTGTGTGTGTGTTTCCAGTTGTCAGTGTGTGTGTGTGTGTGTGTGTTTCCAGTTGGCTGTGTGTGTGTGTGTGTGTGTGTGTTTCCAGTTGTCAGTGTGTGTGTGTGTGTGTTTCCAGTTGTCAGTGTGTGTGTGTGTGTGTGTGTGTGTTTCCAGTTGGCTGTGTGTGTGTGTTTCCAGTTGTCACTGTGTGTGTGTGTTTCCAGTTGGCAGTGTGTTGCGTGTTTGTGTTTCCAGTTGGCAGTGTATGTGTGTGTGTGCGTGTGTGTGTTTCCAGTTGGCAGTGTGTGTGTGTGTGTGCGTGTGTTGTGTGTTGTGTGTTGCGTGTGTGTTTGTGTGTTTCCAGTTGGCTGTGTGTGTGTGTGTGTGTGTTTCCAGTTGGCAGTGTGTGTGTGTGTGTGTTTTTTTCCAGTTGGCAGTGTATGTGTGTGTGTGTGTGTGTGCGTGCGTGTGTGTGTGTGTGTTTCCAGTTGTCAGTGAGTGTGTGTGTGTGTGTGTGTTTCCAGTTGGCAGTGTGTGTGAGTGTGTGTGTGTGTGTGTGTGTGTGTGTGTTTCCAGTTGGCTGTGTGTGTGTGTGTGTTTCCAGTTGTCACTGTGTCTCTGTGTGTTTCCAGTTTTCAGTGTGTGTGTGTGTGTGTGTGTGTGTGTTTCCAGTTGGCTGTGTGTGTGTGTTTCCAGTTGTCACTGTGTGTGTGTGTATGTGTGTGTGTTTCCAGTTGGCTGTGTGTGTGTGTTTCCAGTTGTCACTGTGTGTGTGTGTGTATGTGTGTGTGTTTCCAGTTGGCTGTGTGTGTGTGTGTGTGTGTGTGTTTCCAGTTGGCTGTGTGTGTGTGTGTGTATGTGTGTGTGTTTCCAGTTGGCTGTGTGTGTGTGTGTGTGTTTCCAGTTGTCAGTGTGTGTGTGTGTGTGTGTGTGTGTGTGTATCCAGTTGGCTGTGTGTGTGTGTTTCCAGTTGTCACTGTGTGTGTGTGTGTGTGTGTGTGTTTCCAGTTGTCACTGTGTGTGTGTGTGTGTGTGTGTTTCCAGTTGTCAGTGTGTGTGTGTGTATCCAGTTGGCTGTGTGTGTGTGTTTCCAGTTGTCACTGTGTGTGTGTGTGTTTCCAGTTGGCAGTGTGTGTGTGTTTCCAGCTGGCAGTGTCTGTGTGTGTGTGTGTGTGTGTGTGTGTGTTTCCAGTTGTCAGTGTGTGTGTGTGTGTGTGTGTTTCCAGTTGGCTGTGTGTGTGTGTGTGTGTGTGTGTGTTTCCAGTTGTCAGTGTGTGTGTGTGTGTTTCCAGTTGTCAGTGTGTGTGTGTGTGTGTGTGTGTGTGTTTCCAGTTGGCTGTGTGTGTGTGTTTCCAGTTGTCACTGTGTGTGTGTGTTTCCAGTTGGCAGTGTGTTGCGTGTTTGTGTTTCCAGTTGGCAGTGTATGTGTGTGTGTGCGTGTGTGTGTTTCCAGTTGGCAGTGTATGTGTGTGTGTGTGTGCGTGTGTTGTGTGTTGTGTGTTGCGTGTGTGTTTGTGTGTTTCCAGTTGGCTGTGTGTGTGTGTGTGTGTGTTTCCAGTTGTCAGTGAGTGTGTGTGTGTGTGTGTTTCCAGTTGGCAGTGTGTGTGAGTGTGTGTGTGTGTGTGTGTGTGTGTGTGTGTGTGTGTGTTTCCAGTTGGCTGTGTGTGTGTGTGTGTTTCCAGTTGTCACTGTGTCTCTGTGTGTTTCCAGTTTTCAGTGTGTGTGTGTGTGTGTGTGTGTTTCCAGTTGGCTGTGTGTGTGTGTTTCCAGTTGTCACTGTGTGTGTGTGTATGTGTGTGTGTTTCCAGTTGGCTGTGTGTGTGTGTTTCCAGTTGTCACTGTGTGTGTGTGTGTATGTGTGTGTGTGTTTCCAGTTGGCTGTGTGTGTGTGTGTGTGTGTGTGTGTGTGTGTGTTTCCAGTTGGCTGTGTGTGTGTGTGTGTATGTGTGTGTGTTTCCAGTTGGCTGTGTGTGTGTGTGTGTGTGTTTCCAGTTGGCTGTGTGTGTGTGTGTTTCCAGTTGGCTGTGTGTGTGTGTGTGTATGTGTGTGTGTTTCCAGTTGGCTGTGTGTGTGTGTGTGTGTGTTTCCAGTTGGCAGTACTCTGGGACTTTTCTCGTCTTCCCGGTAACTCGAGCTCGTTGATGCCAAACTCACTCGACATTTTCCAGCCGCAGTCGCCGCCGCTGCCAAACCCATAATGCACTTCTGCCGGGGACGTCTGATTGTGTTTATTGTGCCGCCAACGTCCACGGTACACGGCGTGATTAAAAATTATAATTTGTAAACCTAATTAAATCACTGACAGACCCACTAAAAATGTCCCCAGGAGATGATTAAAGAAAAACACGAGTGTAAGAGCGTGAGGACGAGCGTTGACCTGAAGTGGATCTAAGTGGATCTGAATGGATCTGAGTGGATCCACTGCATTTAACATGTGATTCCAAACTAAACCAGTGTTCAGAGAATGTCTGATCTCGCCCCTATTTTGTGTCAATCTGAAGTTTCTATGACAACCTGTCCTTGAATTAGAGCCAATAATGTGATTTTGACCTTTCTGCTAAATGTGACCTTGACCTTTGACCTTTGCAATATTGATGTGTATATGCATCAGTGTGTGTAATATTATGATAATATATCAGTATTGATTAAGTTATAGCGTGATATGAATACATTAGTTACATTAGTTTGACTTCCATAAAAAGTCAAAATCTAACGATAAAAAGTAGAAATCACCTAATAAATTACCAAAATAATGCGATAAAAATGTCTAAATCATGCAATAAAAAGTCAAAATCACGCAACAAAATTTCAAAATCACGCGATAAAATATCAAAATAATGTGATAAAAATACAAAATCATGCGACAATATGTCAAAATCATGTGACAAAATATAAAAGATAATGCAATAAAGAGTCAAAATCACGCAACAAAATTTCAAAATCAGGCGATAAAATATCAAAATAATCCAATAAAAAGTGAAAATAATGTGAAATGTATAAAATGTATAAAAAGTAAAAATCATGCAATCAAAAGACAAATTCATGAGACAAAAAGTCAAAATCACAAGATTAAAAAGTCAAATATATGAGATAAAGTCAAAATCAATATATCAATCAATAAATAATCTAAATCACATGATAAAACTTGAAAATAACGTGATAAAACATCATAATCACGAGATGAAGTCAAAATAACGTGAAAAAAGTATAAAAAGTCTAAATCATGCAAGCAAAATACAAAAGAAGGAGGGTCTAAGGACAGGGGATGCTTGGGACTTTTTCGTGTATCTCTGTAGTTGATTGTGTTTTTGTAAAGCCCTTTGAGACGACTTTGTTGTGATTTAGGGCTTTATAAATAAAATTGAATTGAATTGAATTGAAAATTACGTGATAAAAAGACAAAGTCATGTGATAAAAAGTTAAAATGATGTAATAAATCCAGTATCCAGTATCCAGTATTGATCCGGTATTGATTAAGTTATAGTGTGATATGTCTATGTTTGACACAGTGTTACACAAGTTAATTTTACCACATGTCACCTTTGACCTCCAGAGATCTCAAAAACTATTGGTCGTAGGTGATAACACCAAATATGAGAATTGTATAAATCTTTATTCTGCACCGTTTGGTACCAAACTGAAAGTTCTGTGACCCTCTGTTCTTGAGTTATAACCAATAATATGATAGTTTAATTCATTGTGACCTTGGCCTTTGACCTTTTCTCATTTTTAGTCCATTTTAGTTCGATTTTTACTGCATTTTACAATTTATTTATTTATTTTTTATTGCATTTTATTCTATTGTTTGTGCATTTTAGTGTACTTGTACTTTTTTTTTTACTCTTTTTTGAGTACATTTTATTGTGTTTTTTACTACATTTTGATATTTTGGAGAATTTATTGTATGTTTATTTGTATTTTACATGAAAAAGCAACAAAAGGATAACCTTTTAGTGACTTTTTTTAGACATGTCGTGTTGTTCCTACTTGTTCAGGTTTTTTTTTTTTAGATTTTATTCTTACATTATAGTTTCTAAATGTCAATATTTCCACATTTTCATGTTATTTAAAAAAAAAGAAGTCATTATCGTCAACATTTTCCTCATCAAACTCAGGGGCGCATTGGAACCATTAGCGGACCTCATTTGGCCCTTGGGCCACATGTTTGAGAGCCCTGATATAAAGTAATTATGAGCAGATGTTTATTGTTCTAAACATATGAAGAAATGACTTTAAAATACAACTGTAACTGAAACTGAACTAAAGACACTGTCATGTACTGCAGTTTCTGGACTATAAGGTGGACTGGACTATAAGGTGGACTGGACTATAAGGTGAACTGGACTATAAGGTGGACTGGACTATAAGGTGGACTGGACTATAAGGTGAACTGGACTATAAGGTGGACTGGACTATAAGGTGAACTGGACTATAAGGTGAACTGGACTATAAGGTGAACTGGACTATAAGGTGGACTGGACTATAAGGTGGACTGGACTATAAGGTGAACTGGACTATAAGGTGGACTGGACTATAAGGTGAACTGGACTATAAGGTGGACTGGACTATAAGGTGAGCTGGACTATAAGGTGGACTGGACTATAAGGTGGACTGGACTATAAGGTGAACTGGACTATAAGGTGGACTGGACTATAAGGTGGACTGGACTATAAGGTGAACTGGACTATAAGGTGGACTGGACTATAAGGTGAACTGGACTATAAGGTGAACTGGACTATAAGGTGAACTGGACTATAAGGTGGACTGGACTATAAGGTGGACTGGACTATAAGGTGAACTGGACTATAAGGTGGACTGGACTATAAGGTGGACTGGACTATAAGGTGAACTGGACTATAAGGTGGACTGGACTATAAGGTGAACTGGACTATAAGGTGAACTGGACTATAAGGTGGACTGGACTATAAGGTGAGCTGGACTATAAGGTGGACTGGACTATAAGGTGGACTGGACTATAAGGTGAACTGGACTATAAGGTGGACTGGACTATAAGGTGAACTGGACTATAAGGTGGACTGGACTTTAAGGTGGACTGGACTATAAGGTGAACTGGACTATAAGGTGGACTGGACTATAAGGTGAACTGGACTATAAGGTGAACTGGACTATAAGGTGGACTGGACTATAAGGTGAGCTGGACTATAAGGTGGACTGGACTATAAGGTGGACTGGACTATAAGGTGAACTGGGCTATAAGGTGGACTGGACTATAAGGTGAACTGGACTATAAGGTGAACTTAATTAATTAATTAATTAGGGCGGCACGGTGGTGCAGTGGTTAGCACGGTGGTGCAGTGGTTAGCACGGTGGTGCAGTGGTTAGCACGGTGGTGCAGTGGTTAGCACGGTGGTGCAGTGGTTAGCACGGTGGTGCAGTGGTTAGCACGGTGGTGCAGTGGTTAGCACTGTGGTGCAGTGGTTAGCACGGTGGTGCAGTGGTTAGCACTCGTGCCTCACAGCAACAAGGACCCTGGTTCGAATCCCGCACCAGACCTTTCTGTGTGGAGTTTGCATGTCCTCCCCGTGTCCGCGTGGGTTTTCGCCGGGCACTCCGGTTTCCTCCCACCATCCAAACACATGCACTGATAGGTTAATTGGTTAATCTAAAATTGTCCATAGGTGTGAATGTGAGAGTGATTGTTTGTCTATATATGTTCAGCCCTGAGATGAACTGGCGTCTCATACAGGGTGTACCCCGCCTTCGCCCATTGTGGCTGGATTAGGCCTCCAGTGACCCCTTTGACCCTAGTGAGGATAAAGCGGGTTCAGATGATGAATGAATGAATCCATACATAAGGTGCACTGTGGTTTTTGGAGAAAATTAAAGTATTTTTGTCATTTTATATTTGCAATATTCTGACTATATTGATTTTTTGTATTAATATTGTTGCACTAACTGGAGCAGCACAATAATAATAATAATAATAATAATAATAATAATAATAATAATAATTATATATATATATATATATATATATATATATATATATATATATTATTATTATTGGATTTTATTTGGGGTATTTAATCAGAGGGTGCAGTTCTATTTTTCTCCAGCAGATGGAAACGTAACAAAGGATAAAAATAGAAACTATCCTGAAATAATTCACAGTGGGTGAATTTTTCTGTTTAATGTTGTGTGAAAATGCTTTTTATGGTTCTGGTTAGAGTGGATAAATACTAACACACTCTGATGATTTAACACAAACTGTTAAAGATGAAACTTTTAATTATGGATTTAATGGATTTATTTTTTTACATTATAGATTAGATTATACACACATCTAATCTAATTTAATCTAATATCATGTAATCTACTCTAATGTAATCTAGTATCTAATCTAATTAAGGTTAGTTGCGGTAGAAGAAGTTAGTTACCCCTTTAGTCTTAGTATAAAAAATTCTTTTTCCAACTTTTTAATTGACATGTGAAAACAACTGTCACATGTGCATGAAAATCAAAAGACAATAATTTAGATAACATTAATTTATACAAATAAAACCACAACACAAAGCAACACAATCAAACAGACAGTATTTGGTTTGAAGTGTGAACATGATCCACGTTCAGCTGTAAAACTTCCATATGTTCACTAAACACTGTTCATTTACAGATTCAGAATATTCTATCTATAATTTAACAAATGTGTGTGTGTGTGTGTGTGTGTGTGTGTGTGTGTGTGTTCTGTTTTTTCTTTGGAACAACTAACACCTGCACAACAACACCTAATAATCCAACACGTGGAGGGGGAACCCAAATGAACTAAAATATTCAGTTAAATTCACAAAAACAAAACATTCAGTAAAACGATTAAAGAAAAATACGGATGCAAAAGCATGAAGACGAGCGCTGGAACCACCTGAGCTGAAGTGGATCTGAATGGATCTGAATGGATCTGAATGGATCCACTGCATTTAACATGTGATTCCAAACTGAACTAGTGTTCAGAGAATGTCTAATCTCATTCCTATTTTGTTCCAATCTCAAGTTTCTATGACAACCTGTCCTTGAATTAGAGCCAATAATATGATTTTGACCTTTCTGCTAAATGTGACCTTGACCTTTGACCTTTTGCAATATTGATTATTTGGTTATATGTATATATGCATCAGTGTGTGTAATATTATGATAATATATCCAGTATTTATAGTAGTTATAGCGTGATATGTCTATGTTTGACACAGTGTTAAACAAGTTAATTTTGCCACATGTCACCTTTGACCTCCAGAGATTTATCGAATTATGAGAATTGTATAAATCTTCATTCCACGTCATTTGGTACCAATCTGAAAGTTCTGTGACCCTCTGTTTTTGAGTTATCACTGATAATGTGATTTGGACCTTTTAGTTAATTGTGACCTTGACCTTTGACCTTTATTCAAAGCATGGTTCGAAGACCCTTCATGACCAAGAAGACCAAGACCTTGTGTACCCGGCCCATAGGGTTACCAGGGTCCCACCCCGGAGCCAGGTCTGTCGATGTCATGGGGTCGTCATCACATGGGCTCAGCATTGAGTCTGAATGGGCTTTGTTCCACTCCGCCAGCAGCTGTAGTAAGCTGTGGCCGTAGGGTATCTGGGGCCAGTCGTGGCTGTAACCCCGAACCTGCTGGTGGACTCCAGAGGTGAGGGGAGCCGTCTGGCTGAATAAGGAGGCCTACAGGGCGTGGCTGTCCTGTGGGTACCGGCACATCAAGTGGGCTGCGGCGGCAGCAGTTGCCAAGGCAAAAACTTGGGCATGGGAGGAGTTTGGTGAGACCATGGAGGAAGACTACTGATTGGCTACAAAGAGATTCTGGTAAACCGTCCGGCCCCTCGGACCCCACCCACACTGTTTACAGTGCTGCCGCAGGGTGGGGAGGTCCTGACCTCAACTGAGGATATAGTTGGACGGTGTAAGGAATACTTTTAGGAGCTCCTCAATCCTACCAACATGCATTCCATGATGGAAACAGAACCAGGGGACGGGTGGACCAATCTCCGGGCCAGAAGTTGCTGAGGCAGTGAAGTCACTCTGCGGTGGTGGAGCCCCGGAGATCAACAAAATCCACCCTGGGTATCTCAAAGCTCTGGATGCTGTAGGACTGTCTTATATGGTGTCCTGTGGAGGGTGCTCCAGGAGTATGGGGTGGATGGTCTCCTACTCGGGGCCACTCAGTCCTTATACCAAAGGAACAAGAGCTTGGTCTGCAAAACCAGTTGTAAGTCGGACCGTTTCCTGGAGAGGGTTGGACTCTGCCAGGGCTGCTCTTTGTCACAGGTTCTGTTCATAACCTTTATGGACAGAATTTCTAGGCGCAGCCGGGTGGGGGAGGGGTTGAGTTTGGTGGCAGAAAGATCTGGTCTCTGTTTTTTGCGGATGATGTGGTCATCTTGGCTCCATCGAGCAGTGGCTTCCAGCTCTCATTGGAGCAGTTCACAACTGAGTGTGAAGCAGCTGGGATGAGGATCAGCACCTCCAAGTCTGAGGCCATGGTCCTCAGCCGGAAAAGGGTAGAGTGCCCTCTTCGGGCCGGGGGGAAAACCATGCCTCAGGTGGAGGAGTTTAAGTACCTTGGGATCTTATTCACGAGTGACGGAAGGATGAAGAGGGAGGTCAACAGGTGGAGTAATGCGGGTGCTAAACCAATCCATTGTGATGATACGTTCAGACCCTCACCTATGCTTTGGGTCATGACTGAAAGAATGAGATCACGGGTACAAGTGGCCGAAATGAGTTTCCTTCGTAGGGTGACTGGGCTCAGCCTTAGAGAAAGAGTGACAAGCTCGGACTGAGGTGGCTCGGGCATCTTGTGAGAATGCCTCCTGGACGCCTCCCTGGGGAGGTGTTCCTGGCATGTCCAATTTTATGAACCATCCCTGAATCAGATAATTTTGTGAGTCAGAGTCACACCCCTATTAAATCTGCATGTTTAAAATGTTAAATCTACATGTTTAAAATATTTAAAATGTTAAATCTACATGTTTAAAATATTTAAAATGTTAAATCTACATGTTTAAATAGTTAAATCTACATGTTTAAAATATTAAAGTCTGCACTTCCTGCGTTAGATGAAGAGGGCACAGCTGTCCTTGGCCTCCTCACCACCAGGGGCACCATAGAGTCGGTGCTGACCACCTGCACCTCCACCTGGTCTGTCGGCTCTAGGGCCTCAGAGAAGGAATCCTTTCATAGGCTGGTGAGGACGACAGAAAAGATCATGTGGATGTCTCTGCATGAACTGTTCTTCCTGCTCCCGTCAGGCAGGAGGTTCTGCAGCATCAGAACCAGAACAACCAGGGTCTGGAACAGTTTTATTCCACAGTCCATAAGACTGTTAAAGTAGTACCTTCATACATGTGTACATATACAGAGGGTGTGGTTATAGATGTATATATTATAGTTTTAAGTGTTTATTAGACTGTTTTTATTTTTTATTATTCTGATTTTATGATAGATTTATTATGTCTGATGGTGACGTTCTGCAGCGGAATTTGACTGAACGAAATCCACTGTGGTGGATATTTGTGGCTATTCTATTCTATTCTAAATCTACATGGTTAAAATGTCTTCAGTAACGTGTGTGTTGTGTTTAAAGAACGTTCCACAGAATGTTCCACTCTGTGTTCTAATGGTTGTGACCTGGTTTCAGTGGGTGAAATTAAAGCGACAGTGAACACAGCCTGAGGGGCGGTGGCATTGAACCATCAGCTGGACCAGGAAGGACACGCCATAAAAAAGTAGGGGGGGTTGGGGCTCCACTGTCTGAACCAGTGACATTAACCCAATTACAGAATATGACCCAGTAAGGCTGAATGATCCCATTCCACCACTTCCTTTCTGTTTTGTGCGTCCACATGTCGGGGTAGGGGTGCGTCAGTTCAGGTTAAGGCAGAGGGGTAGGGGTGGGGGGAAGGGCTTTATACTCCTTCAAACACAGATTTTTTAGAGGCAGACTCCAAACAGAGGGGTACGATAAATTTCCCACAATACAATGCAAATCCTTTTAAAAATGGCGGCATCTACGAAAGAAGTACACAAACATAGTACAGTGGTACCTCTACTTACCAAATTAATTAATTCCAGAAGTGTTTTCATAATGTGAATTTTTCATAGAGTCACATTTTACATGTAAAAGGTCTAATTGGTTCCAAGGCCCCCGGTACTACTCCCTAAACCCTTTAAAAATTATAAAAAATTTACCAAGTTTATATGAAATATGTGTTAAAAGAAAATGTAGATTTATATTTTAGTGGGTCCAGGCTAATGTGGGTGTCCGGGACAGAAGAGTTGATCGAGGTCTGGGTCAGAATGAGGATGCATCAGTCTGGTGGATCATGTTTGTGTTTAAATCTTCAGGTAGTCCACTTTGTTTTCCAGTGAGTGTACGTTGGCGAGCAGGACTAATGGAAGCGGTGGTCTGAACGGGTTAGCTCTTAGCTTAGCTGTAAATATACCGCCACAGACTCCGCTGTAGGACGCTGGATCTGACCGGCGAAGCAGACGGAGGTTCTGTAGAACAGTCCACGTCTCCGGGCTTGCGGAGTCCAAGTTTTTCACAATCGTCCTTCAGCTGATGATAGTGTGTGGGTCATATACTCTTCTGCACCATTGGGCTGAACTTTTGATCCTAAAAGCGCTGGTCTATGTGGAGAAATGACCGTTAAAGTGTCTGTGTTACTATGGAGACAGCATCTGGTAACACACAGGGCACCGCTCCACGATGAATGAGGGTCAAAGGGTAACGAAAAGCATCATGGGTAGCTCCCTCATAGGCAATGGGATGCGATGTACAGTACTTATGTGATGTATTCACGTACATTACGTAGTTACATATAGTCATGTACTGTATTTATGTCTCAGGGTTTCAGTTTCCTTTCATAAATAGAATTTTCTTTTGTATTCATTGGATTTTTCATTAGCTGGGTCTTTTGTAAGTAGAGGTAACACTGTATTTTTGGCATAATTACCATATTTTCCACACTATAAGGTGCACTGGACTATAAGACACATTACGCTAAATCAAAATGGATTTGATATGTGATATAATATGATATAAAAAATGTAAATCATGAGATAAAAAGTCTAAATTTTGGTGTCGTCAGACCAGTCCTCAGAAAACGAATCAGATACAGGACCTACAATAAACCTCCTTTAGGCTGAATCTCATTCCACCCCTGACCACTTCCCTTCCGTAAAATTTCTCATAATACAATGCAAATCATTTTAAAATTGGCGGCATCTATGAAAGAAGTACACAAATGTATTTGCACCATAACTACCATATTTTTCACGATATAAGGTGCAGTAAGCTAAATCAAAATTGTGTCATCAAAAATTTAAATTATGAGATAATTTTGGGTGGACATTTATTCATTCATTCACTCTACTGGCTGGGGTGGAGCTGGCAGTGGGTGGAGCTTTCAGTGGGTGGAGTCGGCTCTAGGGTGGAGCTGGCAGTGGGTGGAACTGGCTCTGGGCCTGTGCTCCTTCTCTGACAGACTCGCTGCAGCAGCATGTGTTTCCAGTTTGGACTCGTTAGCGGTAATGGCTGGTATTTACTAACAGATTGACTCAGTGCAGCTTTGGCTCCGGTTCTGATCCAGGATCAGCTGGTCCAGGGTGTCCTGCAGAAACCTGGTAAGTCCACTACAGCTTTAGTTCACTGTTGGACCAATGAATACTGTAGATATCACCATGAAATGACATGTTCATATACATATAGTTAATGTGCATCAGATGGAATGATCCAAATGAGTAGAGGTCAAAGGTCAAGGTCACAATTAACTAAAAGGTCAAAATCACATTATGGGTTATAACTCAAGAACAGAGGGTCACAGAACTTTCCGATCTGTCCCAAATGATGCAGAATGAAGATTTATACAATTCTTATATTTGTTGTTATCGCCTACGAACAATAGTTTTTGAGATCTCTGGAGGTCAAAGGTGACATGTGGCAAAATAAACTTGTGTAACACTGTGTCAAACATAGACTGTGATGGAAATTGACATTGACTTGGTCATTAAATGTCACTGATCACCATGAAGTTAAGTTAATGATTATTGATCAGCTGAAATATTTAAATCACAGGTGACGTCTTCAAATTGAGGATCAGCGATGGGTGACCAATAATTCTTGACCAACAAGGACATCAAAAGCAAATCAGGATGGGTTTAGTAACTCTGAAACAGTGAATAATGATAGAAAATTGATATGAAAAGGAACAATGAGAAGAAGAACAGAAAAATAATTATGATTCATGTCAAATATAGTCAGTGAGACCAAGCATTTCTGGAATTGTATTATTTTACAACTGAAGACACAACATTATATTAGACTTGGTAGAGTGGGTCGCCCAATGACCGAGAGGTTGGCAGTTCGCGTCCCGGCTCTGGCTGTCCACATGTCGAAGTGTTCTTGGGCAAGACACTGAACCCTGACTTAGGCCCCCAGTAGGACTTACCATAGACCTTAGAAACCTACTGGTGTATGTGTGTGTGTGAATGGGTGAATGAGAGGCTAATGTAAAGCGCTTTGAGCACCATGAAGGTGGAAAAGAACTATATAAATGCAGTCCATTTACCATTTACCATTTTGCCATGCGTTTGTTTGTTTGTTTGTCAGCAAGATAACTCAAAAAGTTATGGACAGATTTTGATGAAACGTTCAGAGATGAA
Organism: Siphamia tubifer; assembly: GCA_020466265.1. Lineage (NCBI taxonomy): Eukaryota > Metazoa > Chordata > Actinopteri > Kurtiformes > Apogonidae > Siphamia > Siphamia tubifer. The sequence goes on from CM035786.1 coordinate 53,832,296, forward strand.
ACCATTACAATTTGAGCTATAAAGGTCAAAGGTCAAGGTCAACAGTTCAAACACATCATTGGTGATATCTCAGAATCCAGACCAGATAGTATCAGGTGTTTTTTTTCATTCACTTCGTCTGACCTTCTGACCTCAGATGAGATAACACCCATAGGCTCCACGTCATACGTGGTCGAATCCTCTAAGGGATTGTTAATGAGCCATAAAATTAATCGTTAGTGAACACAGAACACTAGTTTATAAATAAGTGACAAACATCCAGATCCAAACCTTGGCAGATTTAATGTGTTAGCGTTAGCGTTAGCACAGACTGGTGCTGCTTCACTGAGCTCTGAGTGATCTAGTTGGTTCTGTTGACTTGTTTTTCTTCCATTGTTGCTTTGATTTAAACATATAATTCTGCAGATTTTCAGACATAAGTTATAAACATTCTGAAGTCAAAGCGTTCTACTGGCCTTTGTTACCTTTTTCCATCAGCTGTTTGACTCGTATCTTCCTTCTCTGGAACATTTGTGTCTTTACTCAAACAGCATCAGAACAAACGTCACATCCATCATATGAAAATAAATCCACAAAGTCATGAAAAGTGTTGGGAGTTGACTAATGAGCCCACGTCACGTCGTCCAATCAGGTTGTGGTGAGTTTTGTGGTTCTTCATAAAACCCCCGGGTCTGTAAAAGTCATTCATCTGCTCTTAAAGAGTTTTTTTTTCCTTTCCCTTCAGCAGCTCTGGCCTGAAAACATCTTCACCTGCCAGTGAAACATTAGAATTGAACCATCAACCCCTCAGCCAAACACCGCCACAAACCTCGTATCTCCAACACCACGGCAACATCTGGAACCCACTAAAACCCTGAACTGTTGGACGGCCTCGGCATCAGCGAAGAAGGAGGAGGACAGACATTGGAGGTTGTCATAACAACGGCCGCCACTGAACATCAAGGGTGGATGTCAGCCAATCAGATGACAGAACACACTGCTGTACGTCCCCAGTGTGTATTCCAGCCAATCAGAGAACAGAACATGTACTGTTCAAAGGGTACTGCGGGTGCTAGCGCAGGTGTTAGCGCAGGTGTTAGCGCAGGTGTTAGCGCTAAATGTGCACAGATGCAGCAGTAAAGGTCTGTGTATGTCCTGGGTTAGGGCTAAGGTTGGAGGTCAGCCCGAGTTTGGAAACATCTGTCTGCACATTTGAATAAATAAATAAATGACCACACATAGACCAAAAGCAGCCAAACCCCTAACCCTTAACCCCTGACCTCTGACCCTAGCCCTAACCCTTAATCCAACACCAGGTTTTTCTAACACTAATCTTCCTCCTCCTCCTCCTCTTTTTTCTTTGGCGAGCATTGGACTTTTCTGAGGAATGTGAGGACGGCGTCTGTTCTGCACATGTCGCTCTTTCACAACCTTTCCAAACTTTCCCAGAACACAAACATGAAGGAAGAAAAAACAGAAGAAGAATGTGCAGAACGTATACAGAACCACAGACCAGCAGAACGTACACAGAACCACAGACCAGCAGAACGCACATGGAACCACAGACCAGCAGAACGTACACAGAACCACAGACCAGCAGAACGGACACAGAACCACAGACCAACAGAACGTACACGCAACCACAGACCAGCAGAATGCACACAGAACCACAGACCAGCAGAACGTACACAACATGTCTATGTTTGACACAGTGTTAAATAAGTTAATTTTGCCACATGTCACCTTTGACCTCCAGAGAACTCAAAAACTATTGGTTGTAGGTGATAACACTAATTATGAGAATTGTACAAATGTTCATTCTGCATCTTTTGGTACCAATATGAAAGTTCTGTGACCCTCTGGTCTTGAGTTATAACCTATAATGCGATTTTGAGCTTTTAGTTAATTGTGACCTTTGACCTTTACTCAAATGGATCATTGCATCTGATGTGCATTAGATGTATGTATATGTCCATGTAATTTTATGGTGATATAGCATGATATGTCTCACACACACACACACACACACACACTGATTACATAAAGCTCAGATAAATCACCAGCTGTCGTCTGTGTCATAATCACTCAAACACGTTGAGAGGACGATTGTCACAACGTTCTAGAAAACCAAAATGAATTCTTATTGCTGTGTCCAGACATGTGGGGCAGAAAAGGTCACATGAACTGAACCATCAGAGAAAGAGAGAACCACCACCTTACCCTGCCCTGGCACCACCGTACCCTGCCCTGGCACCTTACCCTGCCCTGGCACCACCGTACCCTGCCGTGACACCTTACCCTGCCCTGGCACCGCCGTACCCTGCCCTGGCACCGTACACTGCCCTGGCATCACCTTACCCTGTCCTGGCACCTTACCCTGCCCTGACACCACCGTACCCTGCCCTGGCACCTTACCCTGCCCTGGCACCTTACCCTGCCCTGGCACCTTACCCTGCCCTGGCACCTTACCCTGTCCTGGCATCACCTTACCCTGCCCTGGCACCTTACCCTGCCCTGGCACCTTACCCTACCCTGGCACCATACCCTGCCCTGGCACCACCTTACCCTGCCCTGGCACCACCCTACCCTGCCCTGGCACCTTACCCTGCCCTGGCACCATACCCTGCCCTGGCACCGTACCCTGCCCTGGCACCGTACCCTGCCCTGGCACCGTACCCTGCCCTGGCACCACCGTACCCTGCCCTGGCACCGCCGTACCCTGCCCTGGCACCACCGTACCCTGCCCTGGCACCGCCGTACCCTGCCCTGGCACCTTACCCTGCCCTGGCACCGCCGTACCCTGCCCTGGCACCTTACCCTGCCCTGGCACCACCGTACCCTGCCCTGGCACCGCCGTACCCTGCCCTGGCACCGCCGTACCCTGCCCTGGCACCACCGTACCCTGCCCTGGCACCGCCGTACCCTGCCCTGGCACCGTACCCTGCCCTGGCACCTTACCCTGCCCTGGCACCACCGTACCCTGCCCTGGCACCGCCGTACCCTGCCCTGGCACCACCGTACCCTGCCCTGGCACCGCCGTACCCTGCCCTGGCACCGTACCCTGCCCTGGCACCTTACCCTACCCTGGCACCTTACCCTACCCTGGCACCATACCCTACCCTGGCACCATACCCTGCCCTGGCACCACTGTACCCTGCCCTGGCATCACCTTACCCTGCCCTGGCACCACCCTACCCTGCCCTGGCACCTTACCCTGCCCTGGCACCACCATACCCTGCCCTGGCACCACCATACCCTGCCCTGGCACCACCATACCCTGCCCTGGCACCACCATACCCTGCCCTGGCACCTTACCCTGCCCTGGCACCGTACCGTACCCTGCCCTGGCATCACCGTACCCTGCCCTAGCATCACCTTACCCTGCCCTGGCATCACCTTACCCTGCCCTGGCACCACCATACCCTGCCCTGGCACCGCCGTACCCTGCCCTGGCACCGTACCCTGCCCTGGCACCGTACCCTGCCCTGGCACCACCGTACCCTGCCCTGGCACCGCCGTACCCTGCCCTGGCACCACCGTACCCTGCCCTGGCACCGCCGTACCCTGCCCTGGCACCGTACCCTGCCCTGGCACCTTACCCTACCCTGGCACCTTACCCTACCCTGGCACCATACCCTACCCTGGCACCATACCCTGCCCTGGCACCACTGTACCCTGCCCTGGCATCACCTTACCCTGCCCTGGCACCACCCTACCCTGCCCTGGCACCTTACCCTGCCCTGGCACCACCATACCCTGCCCTGGCACCACCATACCCTGCCCTGGCACCACCATACCCTGCCCTGGCACCACCATACCCTGCCCTGGCACCTTACCCTGCCCTGGCACCGTACCGTACCCTGCCCTGGCATCACCGTACCCTGCCCTAGCATCACCTTACCCTGCCCTGGCATCACCTTACCCTGCCCTGGCACCACCATACCCTGCCCTGGCACCGCCGTACCCTGCCCTGGCACCGTACCCTGCCCTGGCACCACCATACCCTGCCCTGGCACCTTACCCTGCCCTGGCACCACCATACCCTGCCCTGGCACCGTACCCTGCCCTGGCAGCAGAAAAGGCCACATGAACTGAACCATCAGAGAAACTGTTGATTTGTTCAAAGTTCAAAAGTTTTATTGTCATATGCACAGCAGAACAAATAGTTATAATACATAATGAAAGTCTTGTTCTGTTCATCTTCCTAAAAAAATAAACATCTCCATCTCATCCATATGCAGGGGTTTATGTGGCTCATTGATCATCTCTCTGGTCTTGTTGTCAGTAGGTCTATCATCTGTCTTCTATATGATGCTTCAACCGCACCAGTGATCAGGCCAATGACTGCTGTGTCACCTGCAAATGTAATTATGCTAGTGTTTTCCTGGGAGGCCACACAGTCGAAGGTGAAGAGCGTATAGAGGAGCGGACTCAGCACACACCCCTGTGGGACCCCCAGCGCTGACAGTTCTGGAACTGGATGTGTGGTTATGGACTGACTGGGGTCTGCCTGTTAAAAAGTTCAGCACCCAGTCACAGATGGACGGTGTCAGTCCAAGTGTGAAGAGCTTGTCTGTGAGTTTGTGGGGGCTAACTGTGTTAAATGCAGAGCTATAGTCTATAAATAACATTGTGACATATGTGTGCTGGCCCCCCAGGTGTGACAGGACTGTGTTGATGCCAGTGTTAACTGCATCATCAGTGGATCTGCTTTTGTCGATATGCAAACTGTAGAGGGTCCACAGTGTCTGGGACGCTCTTTTTGATGTGGGTCATGACTATCCACTTAAAACACTTCATTATAATTGGAGTTACTTCTATAGGGCGAAAGTCATTTAAGCAGATCACATGGTTTTTTTTTAGCTATGGGTAAAATGGTGGTTAAATATATCAACCACTTTTGAAATCTTCATTTAGTGATTTGAGCCTCATTCATGTTATTGATGTGAGAATGAGGCACAACCCCCCCCCACACACACACACACCACCCCCTACGCCCCTGGTTTTTGGATAAATGGCACCCTGGCTGTATGTATATTTTTGACCCAGCAGATCTGGTCAGATCGTTAGTGGATTGATAATAAACATGTAGAGTGTGGTTCAGTCTGTCACAGAAAAATAACACTTGTAGGAATTATTGGTAACTTAAGACGGACGTGATATTAGGCTATTTTCTTCACAACTGTATCCTGAGCCTTTACCATCATCATCATCATCATCATCATCATCATCATACTGAAATGTGTCGTATCTGCAGGATGTGATTCACAAACCTCTCTGACTGTTTTAAGTGTTTCCACATGACGAGGAAACAGGATCCATAAATATCCAGTCAAATCAGAAATAACAGGGTGGAGGCCACGCCCCCAAATATCCCCGAACACCCCCCCCTGAACACACCCCCACAAACGCCTGCACCGCCGTGTTGTTCCTGGAAAGTGTGAAGCGGGTCAGAAACAGAAGCAGAAACAGATTATTCTACACTTATCAGCCGTGACCGACGCAGTGATCAAGTCAATATGTCGGCTGTGACCCGCCGGAGATCGGCTCATTTACTGCACACGCCTGGGAACTATTAGCACCCACGGGTGGTGGTGGTGGTGGTGGTGGGGGGGGGGGGGGCCAGAGGGGGGCGCCAGAGCACCGCCCACAAAGAAGCAGCAGAAGAAGAACAGTTACAGAAACTGGAAATGACTTTTCATGTTTCAGATGAATGATGTTAATAAGTAATAAGAGTTAACGACAACAATAACAACAAGGGAAAAAATAAAATAAGACGAGAGGAAAATAAATGAAAGAATATTTAGAAGTTTAGTGTTCTTATTATGTACACATTTTAAAGAATAAACATATGATGTCTCTGCTGTAAAAACAAAAACTAAGGTCTGTAAGAAATAGTTTAACAATGTTATAAATGTAGACGTGTTTCATCATCAACAGCTGAAGCTGACGTCAGTGGATTCATTTATGGAGCGAACCCATGACGTAGGCGAGTGTTGAAGGGGTGTCCCAATTCATAGGGGTTGATTTTCAAGCCCTACCCTTTATCGCTCTGTTTGAAGGATTAAAGTGTGAAATAAGATTCAGCTTCAGTCTGGGTAAACATCACACTTATGTCCAAAAATGTTTTAGTATTGGTTTTTGATTCTTTTATATGTATTTTGGTTTTTCATCCACTTCAGCTGTAAATAAAAATAAACAATCAAGATGTTTTACAGTTATTTTTAACCATTAAAATGTCTTTAATGTCAACAAACCTGTTTTTATACAAAACGCAATTTTTTTTCATCATATGACATAAAAACTGAATCACATATAATTAGATTTCTGCAGTTGTGCAGAAATCTAATTATTATTATTAATTAAATCTTCAAAAACATTAAAATACACACGTAACAAAATAACTATTAAATATTAAATCTTTTATTTTTCTGCTCTAATTTGATTTTTGTAAATCAAGCTCAGCCTTAATAAAACATTAAATAATCATTAATTTTACATTTTTAACCTTTTAAATCATCTCTATTGAACATGATGTCTCTATAAAAATATATATATATTTTTGGGGGCATGATTTATAGAGGTGGCAGAAAAAATTCACATATGTAAAGGGAATTTTTGTTTTACGATTTTTAAACGATTTTACGATTTTTTTTGTTAAAAAAATATTTTTGTTTTATTTAAATTATTCCAAAAAAGGTCCTGTTTGTCTCCAGCAGACGGCAAAATATTTTCTTCCACTATATGACGTCATATTCGTTCCCTGAAAAACTTGAAGGGAAGACAGAACAGAGGACCACTGGCCAAACCCCCACCATCACATTTTCATTCAAAAGTGTGGAAACATTTTGGATTTTTTTTCTTTGAATGGAAGAGCAGAGCTGGACATGTGGGAAAACATTTGTAAAGTGACATACTGCGGAAACACCACAAACATTACTGCACACTCAGCAAGATACCATCCTGAGGTGAATGCAGATGCATAATTTTGACATTTTATCTCATGATTTTGACTTTTTATTGCATAACTGACTTTTTATCTCATAGTTTTGTTTTTTTATTGTATAATTGTATTGGATACTTTTGACTTTATCTCATAATCTTGACTTTTTATTCCAGTTTGGGTGTTTTATATTGTAATTTTTACTTTTTATCTCATGATTTTGACATTTTATCACACAGTTTTGGACATGTCACACGATAAGTTAATCAACACTGATGTATATATACATATAATCAAATTATCACTATTGCAAAAGGTCAAAGGTCAAGGTCGCATTTAACAGAAAGGTCAAAATCACATTATTGGCTCTAATTCAAGAACGGGTTGTCATAGAAACTTCAGATCGGCACAAAATAGGGGTGAGATCTGACATTCTGTGAATACTACAATACACACACACACACACAGGTGATGGCAGCACAAAGTCACAAGGTTGCATTTCAGCTCTGTTTGTTAAAAATAACAATTGTACTAGTAATATTTTCTTTTCTCTTTGCTAATTTCTTTTCTAATCCAGTTTGTGTGCCTTAATATAAAGGGTGTAAACACTTCAAATGATTAGAACATAAGTTGTTGTTGATGAGAATTCAGTAAATAAATGTATAATAGAAGAAGAATATACAGACATCATTGTATTGTTTATTTTCACTAATAATAATAATGTAATAATAATTTACAGACATCATTATTTCACCTGTATACTTAAATACAAAGTTAAAGAATATTAACATGTTGAACAAATTCAAGTAACTTTCAACAAATATTACAGTATTTTCAGTATTTAAAATTTATTTCCTGTTCATAATCTATTACATGTTGAAATCTGTTCATTTTGAATAAATATCGTCATCGGTGCTGTAGTTTGTGTAGATTTGAACTGTATTGACAAAGTAAAGCCATTACTGGCCTAAACTGAAGCAGCTTTAGTTCTAATATAAACTTCTATGTGTCTGAACACACTGCACACTCGTCCACACAGTTTATAACATTGAAATAACATGCTTTATTTCTGACAGTGTTTTAAGGAAGCATCTTAAATCACATCCACAGAAACAGAACAAGGATCAATACCCTGTTTAATGTTTTTTTTTCATTTCTTTGACATTTTTAAGCAAAAAAAGGAACGAAAAAAATACTTTTCCTGGTAACTAATTACTTTGCTAGTGGAGTAAAACAGTTGGTAACAGAATTACTTTTTTGGGGAGTAACTAGTAATACTTACCCAGCACTGGTCCCAAGCAATGTTGGGCGAGATTAAATATGCTTTGTTTTTCAAATAAAAACAGAAAATGTGTCTGTCTATCATTAAAGCAGTGGTTCAGTCACAGCAGTTTTTCTAACTTTAGCCTCAAATACGTTATATGGGTCAAAATTCCAAGTGTAACTTCTTCAAATCATGCCTTTTGTGAAGAACAACGACTGACTCTGACAGTAATTAAGTCTAAAACAAAGAAAAATCGACTCAAACACAACTTTCCTTGGCGCTGGCGTTAGGTATTTCCCCGTCATGTTTGGTACCGTTGGAAAGATGGGGATTCCCTCTAGACAACCCTTAAATAGAAATCTACAGAATTATAGATTTGAACCAATGGGAGGCCTCAGAACAAAGCCTTCTGCACTAAACTAAAGCCTTTGTTGCTATGGTGATGTTGAAAAAACAGCCTCTGATTGGTTGAATTAGTGTCACAAACATTTTTAATAAAATTTAAGTAAAATATAAAATGGGCGGCACGGTGGTGCAGTGGTTAGCACGGTGGTGCAGTGGTTAGCACGGTGGTGCAGTGGTTAGCACGGTGGTGCAGTGGTTAGCACTGTGGTGCAGTGGTTAGCACGGTGGTGCAGTGGTTAGCACGGTGGTGCAGTGGTTAGCACGGTGGTGCAGTGGTTAGCACGGTGGTGCAGTGGTTAGCACGGTGGTGCAGTGGTTAGCACGGTGGTGCAGTGGTTAGCACTGTGGTGCAGTGGTTAGCACTCGTGCCTCACAGCAAGAAGGACCCTGGTTCGAATCCCGTACCAGACCTTTCTGTGTGGAGTTTGCATGTCCTCCCCGTGTCCGCGTGGGTTTTCGCCGGGCACTCCGGTTTCCTCCCACCATCCAAACACATGCACTGATAGGTTAATTGGTTAATCTAAAATTGTCCATAGGTGTGAATGTGAGAGTGATTGTTTGTCTATATATGTTCAGCCCTGAGATGAACTGGCGTCTCATACAGGGTGTACCCCGCCTTCACCCATTGTAACTGGATTAAGCCCCTAGTGACCCCCGTGACCCTAGTGAGGATAAAGCGGGTTCAGATGATGAATGAATGAATGAATAAAATATAAAATCTGAATTTATGAAATTTTACCCAAGTGACTGGTTTTGTGCTGGAGGGTCACATATATACTTCCTTTTTAAAATAACAGTAAAATGTGCTTCATTTTCCGTCTCCAGATTTGTAAATAAAAGCCGATTGTCCAGACGGTCCATGTTCAGTTGTTTAATAAAACTACAAACTTAGCTTCGTCTCTGAAACTGAGCTCAAACTAAAGGAGCAGCTTTGAATCTGACACCAGAACATTTTCTGCTGCTCCGCTGGATAATCCCAGAGTGTTGCATTGGGGGGGTTTAGGGTTAGGGGGGCATGGATGGGGCGTATTTTTAGAGGCTCAGCATCTGGCTGGAGTCTGAGGAGATGGAGTTTCTCTGCACTAATGGATTCTGGGAATGCTGCCAGGTGCATTGTGGGTCTGATCTACGTCCTGGTTTCAGACTGACTATCTTCACAATAAAGGTCAAAGGCCATGGAACACGTCTGTGATGGGATGGTAAACCTCCCCACAACAGCCAATCAGAATAAGTCTGAATATGAGTGAACTTTGACCTTAAATATAGAAGAAGTCATTCATCTATAATTATATATTCTATTAATCTAATATAACTCAATAAATACTTGAAATATCACCATTAAATCACATGGACATATGTATATGCAATGATTCATTTGAGTAAAGGTCAAAGGTCATTGTCACAATTAATTAAAAGGTTAAAATCACATTATGGGTTATAATTCAAGAACGGAGGGTCAGAGAACTTTCAGATTGGTACCAAACCATGAGGAATGAAGATTTATACAATTGTCATAATTCGTGTTGTCACCTATGACCTTTTTGACATCTCTGGAGGTCTGCATGCAATTATTGCATCATTTAGACTTTTTATCACATAATTTTGACTTTTTATCTCATAATTTTAACTTTTTATCTCATAATTTTGACTTTTTATCTCATAGTTTTAACTTTTTATCTCATAGTTTTGACTTTTTATCTCAGAATTTTGACTTTTTATCTCAGAATTTTGACTTGGACTTTGAAATGGACAGTAACAGAAAAAACAGTTGATGAATGATGCAAAAATTATGAAACTAAAGGCTGTTATAAGCTTCCAGTATCTGGCTTTATTTTTTACACTTTGTATTAAAAAATGTAATATAATATTTTTGATTTTAAATAGGGTCGGAATTGTAAAAATGATTTACATGATATTTAACTAAAACGAATACATTATAAACAAAATAAAATGAGCATGTTGTGTCCCTGCTGTTCTAAAACTGAACTCTTACTTATAACCACTGGTTTTAATCCAGGAAACATGAAGACATAAATCATCGCCAAAAATGATCATTTTTTGAGTTTATATTCATTAAAATTGTAGTGACATCATGATTAATAGAAATGATTTAAAGCAGGGCTGGCAAACTCATGATAGTTCAGGGGCCACATGCCACATATAAACTTGGCCACACCAATAAAATGATATAAATAATAAGATAACTAGTATTCTGAATGCCCCTATTTTGTGCAGATCTGAAGTTTCTATGACAACCTGTTCTTGAATTAGAGCCAATAATGTGATTTTGACTTTTCTGCAGAATGCGACCTTGACCTTTGACCTTTTGCAATATTGATAATGTCGTTATATGTATATATGCTTCAGTGTGTGTAATATTCTGATCATATATCCAGTATTGATTAAGTTATAGCGTGATTTGATTTGATTTGATTTGAATGATTTATTTCGAACATGTGCAAAGTGCAACAATATTCAATACAGCAATAATAATAATAACAATGACATGTTCGAAAAGGAGTAGGATGAAGCATAAGCTTATTTAATCCTACCCCTTCTTCACTTCCTCAACAACCTAAATACATCTTGTAGTAATATAGTGCATAGTACAAAAAAGATGATAAATAAAATAACAACAATAACAATGATAACAATACCAATAATTAATAACTGAAGTACTAAACATAGACATATATACAAAAAAAAGAAAAAAAAAAAAAACTAAAAACAAATGAGCAGATAGGAAAGTA
>CM035786.1:53848636-53926136 GCA_020466265.1 Siphamia tubifer
CTGGTAATACACACAGCATTCAGAATCATCAACTTCAAATGATGTTAAAAAGATGTAGCCTAGGATCTAGTCTGTCCCCAGTGGCCGCAAATGGTATTTGCTACGGGGAGACAGACTAGACAGCCTAGGATCTGAAAATCCAAAATGGGTCGGACCAATCAAATCGCGAGGGGCGGGATTGGAGCCCGCCCTGCCTCATGACGACACAAATACGACACGTAATGTTGTAGTCGCAGAGACGTAGCAGCTAGCACACCAAAGAGAAGAAGAAGGCGTAGCTGCTAGCTAGCACACATTGCCGTAACACCAGTTGCTAGCTGCTAGACAACATGGCTCATCACCAGGAACAACCATTGGAGCTGGCTTTGGCAGCAACGCTAGGTGATTTAAAATTACAGTTTTCCCTGCGAGAGGAGCAGAAAACGGCACTTAAGCTGTTTTTGGAAAAAAGGGACGTTGTCGGAGTTTTGCCCACCGGGTATGGCAAAAGTTTGATTTATCCAATAGCGTGGCGTTGTGTAAAGAGAAAACTTGACAGACAGCGGTTATCCCGCCCACAAATTCGCCTCGACTTTCTAGACTCTCCCCGTAGCAAATGCAGTTTGCGGCCACTGGGGACAGTCTAGATCCTAGGCTAGAAAAGATGGTTTTCCTCATATTTGACACTTGTTGACAATGCCTTTTGCTAATGTCACTGCTATGTCCATCATTTTGTTATGACTATTGTATGCTATGCTATTGTAGAACTGAAATAGAACATTTCAGTTTGATACTATGATGTTTAACTGATCAGTTAACTAATAATAAAAAAATTTAATATGCAAAGTAGAAGGCTTAAAACCCAGACTTCAGTTGATAAAACCAGTATTCAGAGTCAGCACCTTCAAATGATGTTTAAAAACATGGTTTACCAACTTTTCCTCATATTTTCTCTTCTTTGGTGAAACTTGTACTGGTTTATTTTAGCTGAAATGTGGATCCTTTTTTTCTACTGAAAGCCAGTGTTAACAAAGGGTTAAATGACAGTAACATGTGTTTAAGGGTCATTAACCCTTTAGTGTCAGTGCAGCGTAGCAGCTGATGTAACTCAGCCAATAGCGTGTGTCGGAGCACAAACACCAGGGTGTGAGTTTAGACTCACTTCTTATGTAACTTCTGCTGAAGAAAAAAAAAACCTGACGTTTCTTTTCCTTTAAAAGACTTTAGACTGGATTCGTCGACTTCAACAGAAGCTTTTCTCTCTTTTCTCTTCACATTACATCCATGAGCGCGCGCCCCCCCCCCCCCCCCCCCCACACACACACAGCTCTTACCTTCCTCTGTACAGAAACCCACTCATGTCTGAGCGTAAAGATCCAAATGAAGCTGATGAACACCTGAACAAAGACAGATCCTTTGCCCTGAGTGATGCCTACAGGCTGCTTCTGGACCCGGGCCTGGTTCTGGATCCGAGCCCGGCTGCTGCTGCTCAGCCTGGTGTTGTGCTTCTACGTGGCAGCAGGGTGAGGAGGTAAACATCCAGGTCCAGACTGAGCCTGGTTCATGAAAGACTGAAGTGTTCCAGAAGGTTCCAAACACCAGCCCACGCCTCCAACCGCCTCCAACTGTCACTGCTCTGTTCCTCTGGTATTTGGAGAAACAGGGTGGAGCAGCTGCTTGTGTGTTGTGTCTTCACCCCCCCCCCCCCCCAGGTGTGACTGACAGGTCAGAACAGGCCCCCCCCCTCCCCCCAGGTGTGAACAGGCCTCAGCAGGTTAAAACAGTCACAGTTCTGCTCCACCTGGAATATCTGATGAGCAGAAGAAAACCTCTGATCACAGGTCAAAGGTCACACATTTCTGATTCTAGATCAGTATTTAGATCCAGTAGAACTAATCGTGCAGGTGGATCTTGTTAAACTGGACTGAAGACCGAGGAAGATGGAGACGTTTAACACTGACCTGCGAAAGTCTTCACTATGTGAGTGTGCAAGGTACTAATCTGTACATGAAGGTACTATAACACATGGACCTGGAGCAGGTTAGGGTTAGGGCCTGGTCTACACCGGACCTGGTCTACACCGGACCTGGTCTACACCAGACCTGGTCTACACTGGACCTGGTCTACACTGGACCTGGTCTACACCAGACCTGGTCTACACCGGACATAGTCTACAATGGACCTGGTCTGCACTGGATCTGGTCTCCACCGGACCTGGTCTCCACCGGACCTGGTCTACACCGGACCTGGTCTACACTGGACCCTTCTACAATGGACCTGGTCTGCACCAGACCTGGTCTGCACTGGATCTGGTCTCCACCCGACCTGGTCTCCACCAGACCTGGTCTACACTGGACCTAGTCTACAATGGACCTGGTCTGCACAGGACCTGGTATCCACCGGACCTGGTCTACACTGGATCTAGTCTACAATGGACCTGGTCTGCACAGGACCTGGTCTCCACCGGACCTGGTCTACACTGGATCTAGTCAACAATGGACCTGGTCTGCACAGGACCTGGTCTACACTGGACCTAGTCTACACTGGACCTAGTCTACAATGGACCTGGTCTGCACAGGACCTGGTCTGCACTGGACCTGCTTTGGTTCTTTTCCACTCACTTTTATTTTTATCCCAGTGGTTTGTGGTCAGAAGAACCTGATCCAAACTGTGGAGGTCACACAGGAACCAGCAGAGCTAAACCTGGATCTGAACCAGGTTCCATCCATCCAATCACAGGGCTGTGTTCTGCTCAGACCTCTGTTATGTCTTTATATTAGTTTTGTCTCTCAGGCTTAAATAACACATGTTATGTTTGAAACTCATGTTTCTGTTTCTATGTTTTTACTTATGTTTGAAAGAAGTGTTTTAATTTTCACAATAATATGATGCTTATATCTGTTGTTTGAGTGACAGCTTGTTTTTATAATTACTGTTAATGATATTAATATAATTACTGTTAATGATATTAATATAATTACTGTTAATGATAATAATATAATTACTGTTAATGATATTAATATAATTACTATTGTCATTTCGTCACCAGGTGTTGTCTGCTGACGTCATTTGTTGTTCGTCCACAGCTGCACCTCACTGTCCAGATATAACAAATAAGAATTTAGATCGATTGAAATGTTTCTGTTGTGAAAAATGAAGTTCCCAAATAAAGAGCCTTTAGACCCATTTTTTAAAAGTATAATTAAAAAAAAATAATAAAATTCATTCTCTAGTTTAAACAATCTCATGGCCCAGATGTTATTTTTTTCCACAGGGTCAAAGTCATCTTAGTTCAGGGACCACATTCAGCTAAATTTGATCAGAAGTGGGACGGACCGCTAAAATAAAAACATAAAAATATGTAAATAACAATCAACCCAAACTAGTTGTCCAGGTTTTAAAGCAAAAAAAGTCATTTTACATTATGTTTATGTTATAATTTACATTAGATAATTTACATCATTTTGTCGGCGGCTGTGGCTCAGTTAGAGTGGGTCAGTTAGAGCGGGTCAGTTAGAGCGGGTCAGTTAGAGCGGGTCAGTTAGAGCGGGTCAGTTAGAGCGGGTCAGTTAGAGCGGGTCAGTTAGAGCGGGTCAGTTAGAGTGGCTCATTTAGAGCGGGTCAGTTAGAGTGGCTCAGTTAGAGCGGGTCAGTTAGAGCGGGTCAGTTAGAACGGGTCAGTTAGAGCGGGTCAGTTAGAGCGGGTCAGTTAGAGCGGGTCAGTTAGAGCGGGTCAGTTAGAGTGGGTCAGTTAGAGCGGGTCAGTTAGAACGGGTCAGTTAGAGTGGGTCAGTTAGAGTGGGTCAGTTAGAGCGGGTCAGTTAGAGCGGGTCAGTTAGAACGGGTCAGTTAGAGTGGGTCAGTTAGAGTGGGTCAGTTAGAGCGGGTCAGTTAGAGCGGGTCAGTTAGAGCGGGTCAGTTAGAGTGGGTCAGTTAGAGTGGGTCAGTTAGAGCGGGTCAGTTAGAGCGGGTCAGTTACAGTGGGTCAGTTAGAGCGGGTCAGTTAGAGCGGGTCAGTTACAGTGGGTCAGCCTATGACTGAAGGGTCGGTGGGTGGGCGTCCAAGCTCTGTCTGTCCACATGTCCAAGTGTCCTTGGACAAAGACACTGAACACTTAGTCTCCCAGTAGGACTGACAGAACCTTAGAACCTACTGGTGTATGAGTGTGTGTGAATGGGTGAATGTGAGGCTAATGTAAAGAGCTTTGAACAACTATAGAAGTGAAGAACATTTACATTTAAAACCATATCGTGAAATAATGGGATAATTTCATACCATGAAATAACATAATAAGTATCCCGTTTTAATATGATCATATCACATTATAACATGAAACTTTTCACATTATTACATGATACTGAGCCTAATATATGATAAATTTGTACCATGATTAAAGCTGGGTGATAAAATCTGAATTGACTACACAAGGCTAGAACACATGGTTACAGATGTGGTACTTTTAAAGGACAGTATGTACAGTACATGAACACACACTTTTAAATGCACTTTTAAATCTGAGGGAAAAATCACAGAATAAATCTTAATAAGAATGATAACTTTTGTCAACTAATAGTCATGTACAAGATCAATGATTCGCGGTTACGATTGTTTTTTTATTAAAGCCTATCTTTAGCAGAAATCAGACTGGACCCATGCTCTTATTGACTGACAGCATTATCCAACAAAACTAGCCTAATTTAAACCTAATTAGTGAGTTAGTTAAGTGGGTTGTTCCGTAAGTAAAAGTTTTGTTGACATTTTCAGGGTCGCATACGTAGTCTTAATTGGCTAATGCTAATATTTGTCAATAACTTAGTCTTTGAAAGTTAGACATAAGTTCCTGTGAAAGTTTTTAGAGCTTGTATTTTACAAATAATTCTCCACTCAAATAAAGATCCATTTCAAAAGTCCCCTCCTTCAGACTGCTTTTTTTTTGTGCGTTTTTAACCTCTTTAAAGCATTTTCAAATGACCCCTTCACACAGTGCGAATAGCATGAAAAATGTGTAATTTTAACATTATTAGGCTTTAGTTTGTCATTTACATGTATATATTATAGCTTACAAATAGGCAAAATATTTAGTAATAGGTGGAATATTACACTAAAATAGTACATTCTTTTATTAAGACATGTCAGGTTGTTCATATTTGTTCCAGTTATTCAAATTTTTTTTTCAAAATTATACTTTGTTTTAGTTTAGTACATTTACAAAGAGAAAAAGTTTGAGTTGTGATTATTTACATGTTATTTTATTACAGTGAATTGTTCTGAATGGTGAACCTAAAATTAAAACTGTAAGCATTCTCAAAGGCCTTCGCTGTCCCTCACGACTGCCAAATAGGTGTTTGTACGTCTGAACTACAGTTATTTTAGTAAAGGTGATTTTGTAGGGGGTGCTATAGATCAAAATCACAATTTCTATTGATAAACTGGTGTAAATGGCTCCTAAAATCAACAAAACTGTGACTCTTTCAGCCTGGGGGGGTGAGAGATAGTTCTGCAATAGAACATCACAGCCTGTAATTACCCAGCTGACACCTCTGGCCCCGCCCACAGAGGGCTTAGTCAGCTGTTACTATGACAACACAACCCCAGACAAACTGAGGCGACTGGAGTCAGAAAATACGAAGAAGTTCCAGGCACAACAAACCCCGCCCCCTTTGACCTGATTGGCCCTATCTCTGATCATTGTGAAAATCCATTTTGGTGACCTGTGACCTTTGACCTACATTCACCTACAGTAAATGTAATGGGGTCTGTTCTGGACCACCTGACACCTTTACTGAAAATGTAATAGAAATCTGTCCAGTAGTTTTAGGTTAAAGCTGCTGCTAAAAATAAATAAACAAAAATGTACAAATATAGTACCTGTTGGTGACCCTTCAGGGGGCGGAGTTAAAAGAAAATGTTTATAAAAAAAGACAAAAAGAGACATGTGTTATGAGACGAGTCTCTGGTGTCCTCTTTTTGTCTCATTTTTCTAATCGTCCTTTTTTTCTGTCATTGTTGATGTCTTGTGCTTTTATTTTGTTATGTGGGTTCATGTTCACTTTTGGTCACTTTACTTCCTGCCACTGGTGTTTCTCCACTCAGTTAATGTTGTTTTACGCTATATAAAAACCTCGTGTGTTTCACTGTTTGTTTTCTCTGTGGCCACACGAATGAGCGCTTCTTCTGATTTCATGTTTTTTGACGTGTTCTGGTTTATGGTTTTTGTCTAGTCCTTGGTTTGTCGTGCACAGCCCTTGTTTTTTTAACCAAATATCAGCACCATGTGTCAGTCATATATCGGTCTCGTATCGGTCATATCAGTCATATATCGGTTGTCAATCGGTGTGTACCAGTCGTATATTGGTCATGTATCAGTCGTATATCGGTCATATATCTGTCCTCAATTGGTCGTGTATCGGTCGTATATTGGTTGTGTGTCAGTCATATATCGGCCGTATATCAGTCATATATCGCTCATATATAGGTCGTGTATTGGTCGTATATCGGTCATATATTGGTGTTGTATCAGTCGTGTATCAATGGTGTATCAGTTAAAGCTAAAGTTGATAGAAAATAAATCCAGTATCGGCCCCAAAAAATCCACATCAGTCGATCATGTTCAGATCGACTTGATGGAGCAGAAACCACAACCAATCAGAGCCCAGTTTGACGTCACCTGACCCTGAACATGTCTGAGTCCCAGACCTGGTCCCAGACGTGGTCCTAGACCTGGTCCCAGACCTGGTCCAGGATGGAGGTTGTACTGAGGGTATTAAACTAGTCCCCATGAGGCTCTCGTCCTGTCGTGTCCTTTCATCTATTATTGATCACATCCTTCAGAGGCTCCGCCCCCTCCAGGCCGTAATCAATACCTCAGAGTGACACAGAACCACACCACTGGACCGGTCTTCACACAGAACCAGACCACTGGACCGGTCTTCACACAGAACCAGACCAGACTGGTCTTCACAGGGACCCCACACCTTCAAACCCAGAGCAGTTCAACACTTATTGGTTCTGGTCCATTAAACATAGACTTATTCTAACAACAACAGTTTCTACAAACACATACTGGGGTCCAGATCCACCACAACAATGACAACCCTGATGGAACTAGACCAGGGGTCCTGGTCCTGCAGACCTACTGTCCTGGTCCTTCTCTTCCAACACCTGACAGTCAGGTGTTGGAATCTGGATCACAGGTTTAGAATTTGAATCAGGTGTTGGAAGGGGGGGCATCTAAAACCTGCAGGACAGTAGGTCTGCTGGACCAGGTCTGACCCCCCAGAACTAGGCCCAGAACATTTCCCTGACCTTTAACCTTTAAACCAGCAGCTTTGACCAGGTCTGTATGTTCCAGACTGTCTCACCTCTCAGATGTGGTTCTGGTCCATCCTCCTCCGGTACCCCTGAGTCCAGTATGGTCCCGGTCCAATCCAGGTTACAGCAGGTCCTCCATCTGAGCATCCGGCTTCATCCTCCTCATCCTCGGCTCGACTCATCCGGAGGCTGAGGCACCACTCTGTGCTCATTGGTCCGTGGCAGAGACAGACCCCCCCCCTCGTGACCCAATAAACGCCTCCTCCTCCTCGTGCTGCTGCCGGCGTTGTGCGCCCCACATCAAAGGGAAGGACGTAAACAGAAGGAAGCCCGTAGTGACAGACCAGGTGACAGGACGGACCAATCACAGAGCTCTGTGCTGTTCCACCATCAGACTGTTATTGTATTTTATTCTGCATTTATCTGGAATCACATCTGGAATATATTCACTTTTTTTGTTTGTTGTTTTTCCTTTTTTTCTTCTCGTATATATATATATATATATATATATATATATATATATATATATATATATATATATATATATATATATATATATATATATATATATATATATTACATGTTCTGTGTTTCTTCTGGTCACGTGTTAATGTTAACGTCCTTACGTTTTGTGCGTCCATTAATTGTTGTTTGTTATTCTTTGTTGTTTATTATTTATCACAGGGGGACTGACAATGCTAATTAGCCTTTTGGCTACAATTGGGTGCATTTACAGAAATGTTGTTAAAAAAATGAATGAATGACTTACACACAGGCAGTGGTGGTCCTACAGGGATTCACTCACTGCCCCCCCCCCCCCACACACACACACAGCCTGACTGTTATCTGTGTTGATGAACAATCCAAGTAACGAAAAACCTTTACGTCCATTTTTCGTCTCTGAATACGAAAGAAAATTCTGTTTAAATAACGAAAACGAAACTGAGGCATAAATATACACTGTACGCATCATCCCATTGGCTACAAGGGAGCTCCCATGATGTTTCTGGTGACCTTTGACCCTCATTCATCACAGAGTTACTGTTATTTGGTGATTTGGTGACACATATATGTGTATATGTGTATGTGTGTGTATATCTATATATGTTTATGTAGGTGTATGTATGTATGGCTGTGTACATGTGTGTGTATATGTATGTACATACTGTTAAATAATGTAATATGGTATACAGTAGACATTAGATATAATCATCAGTGTATAGATCATCTATATTATTATTATTGTATATATATATACATACATATATACATACATATATACATACATATATACATACATATATATATACATATATATATATATACATACATATATATATACATATATATATATACATACATACATATATATATATATACTGTCATGACCTCCGCTCCAGTGACCTTTCCCCCAATCTCCACACTCACCTGGTCCTGCACTGCGCAGCTGCAAGCCGTTCCTAATCGGTGGCTATATAAGCAGTAAGGCTTGTAGCTGCCAGTGCAGGACCATTCAGATATGTCACCTCCATAACCCGGACTATCGCTTCCATCTCCCCAATCACCATAACCCGGACACTCATCATCACCACGGACTCTGGCCGTCCACTCCCAGGTTGTGTTTGTCTTGTCTTTATGTTGTAGTTTTGTTATTAAATTATTTTGCCCTTCAGTACTGTGCATTGGAGTCCTCCTGTTCCACCTCACCCCGATCCTTGACAGAATGGTCCTGCCACCATCTGGACTCCGCCAGTGCTGAAGGGACCCTTTTTGTTTTTAGTTTTCCCCGTTTTGTTCTGTCTAAAGTCTGTCCAGTCTTGCGTTCTGTCCCTGTCTGTGTATTTCCCAGTTAGTTATGTTTCCCTGCCCCAACATTCAGTTTATCTGCCCAGCGTCCTGTATATCCTTCCTAGCGTTCTGTGTCGCTTTCTAGCGTTCTGGGTCGCTTTCTAGCATTCTGTGTCGCTTTCTAGCGTTCTGGGTCGCTTTCTAGCGTTCTGGGTCGCTTTCTAGCGTTCTGTGTCTGTGTCTGTGTCTCTGGCTTAAGCGTTCCGAGTTTTTGGCTAGCGTTCCGAGTTTTTGGCTAGCGTTCCGAGTTTTTGGCTTTTTGTCTTGTCTTCTGGCTTTTTGTCTTGTCTTCTGGCTTTTTGTCTGGTCTTCTGGCTTTTTGTCTGGTCTTCTGGCTTTTTGTCTTGGTCTTCTGGCTTTTTGTCCTGTCGCCTGGCGTTGTGTCTTTTCGTCGGTCTTGGTCTGTCGTTGGTCTTTTCTGTCTGTTCCTGTCCCTGACTCTTGCTCGTTGCTCACTTCTGTCCCCTGTCCCTGACTCTTGCCCGTTGCTCGCTCCTGTCCCTGACTCTTGCTCGTTGCTCGCTTCTGTCCCCTGTCCCTGACTCTTGCCCGTTGCTCGCTTCTGTCCCCTGTCCCTGACTCTTGCCCGTGGTTGGCTTCTGTCCCCTGTCCCTGACTCTTGCCCGTGGTTGGCTTCTGTTCCCTGTCCCTGCCTGTTGCCCGTTGCTGGCTTCCGTCCCCTGTCCCTGCCTGTTGCCCGTTGCTGGCTTCTGTCCCCGGTCCCTGCCTGTTGCCCGTTGCTGGTTTCCATCCCTTGTCCCTGCCTGTTGCCCGTCGCTGGCTTCTGTCCCCTGTCCTTGCTTGTTGTTCGTTTCTGCCTGCCTGTTTCCTGTCCCTGCCTGTTGCCCGTTTCTTCGTTTTGTCTTGTTCCTGTCTCAGCCAGAGTCCGTGGTGACCCCACCCAATCAGTCTCCTTGGTCCTCAGTCAGACCAGTTCAGTTGCTCCTGCTACCAACCCAGACCTCTCAGACCACTCAGACCTGAGGGTCTTCCGCCCGGAAGGGTTCAACGCCGCCCTACTCAGGGGGTTTCCACACCGCCCTGCCCAGAGGGATGCCACACCGCTCTGCCCAGAGGGTACTCCGCCCAGGGGGTTTCCACACCGCCCTGCCCAGAAGGATGCCACACCGCTCTGCCCAGAGGGTACTCCGCCAGGGGGTTTCCACACCGCCCTGCCCAGAAGGGATTCCACACCGCTCTGCCCAGAGGGTACTCCGCCCAGGGGGTTTCCACACCGCCCTGCCCAGAAGGATGCCACACCGCTCTGCCCAGAGGGTACTCCGCCAGGGGGTTTCCACACCGCCCTGCCCAGAAGGGATTCCACACCGCTCTGCCCAGAGGGTACTCCGCCCAGGGGGTTTCCACACCGCCCTGCCCAGAAGGATGCCACACCGCTCTGCCCAGAGGGTACTCCGCCAGGGGGTTTCCACACCGCCCTGCCCAGAAGGGATTCTACACCGCTCTGCCCAGAGGGTACTCCGCCCAGGGGGTTTCCACACCGCCCTGCCCAGAAGGGATTCTACACCGCTCTGCCCAGAGGGTACTCCGACCAGGAGGTTACCATGCCGCCCTGCTCGGAGAAATACTACTTAAAAATGTTTTTATTTTTGAGCTCTGGACAACGGGGGGGGGGTTTAGGGGCTTCAGGAGCCGCCCCTTAGGGGGGGGGTACTGTCATGACCTCCGCTCCAGTGACCTTTCCCCCAATCTCCACACTCACCTGGTCCTGCACTGCGCAGCTGCAAGCCGTTCCTAATCGGTGGCTATATAAGCAGTAAGGCTTGTAGCTGCCAGTGCAGGACCATTCAGATATGTCACCTCCATAACCCGGACTATCGCTTCCATCTCCCCAATCACCATAACCCGGACACTCATCATCACCACGGACTCTGGCCGTCCACTCCCAGGTTGTGTTTGTCTTGTCTTTATGTTGTAGTTTTGTTATTAAATTATTTTGCCCTTCAGTACTGTGCATTGGAGTCCTCCTGTTCCACCTCACCCCGATCCGTGACACATACATACATACACATATCTATATCTCTATATATATATATATATATCTCTATATATATATATATATATCTCTATATATATATATCTATATCTCTATATATATATATATATATATATATCTATATATATATATCTATATATATATATATATATATCTATATATATATATATATAGATATATATATATATATATATAGAGATATATATATATATATAGAGATATATATATATATATCTCAAGTATATTGTATATATAGAATATACTTGATTTTTAAAATTTTAGTTTTTTTTATTTTATTATTTTTTATTCTTAGGAGAAGGAGTGGGATTAAATAAGTTTTGCTTCTTCCCACACCTTTTCGAATATGCAAAAAAGGCAATGTTTTGTTATGTATATGTTTTTATATTTGAATGCAATCGTTTAAGCTGTTGCATATTTGAAATAAATTAACTACAAACTAAGTTTTTCCCAGTGTGTTCATGTAGACTTTATTACAGTATGATGATGATGATGATGAGGAGGAGGAGCTGATTATTAACTGATGTTTTGTGAATGGATGGTTTAGTTTAAATATTCAGAAAAATGTAACCTTTTCTTTCTTTTTTTCTTTTCCAGTGTTTTACTCAGTTTTGTTGATGAACAGGTGTCTTTTTACAGTGGAACTGCGAAGGTTTACAGACTTAAAAAGTGAAGCTGAATCATATGGAAGAGGGAAATATCTATATTTTACAAAACACCGACCCACCAGAACCCCCCAGGACCCACCAGGACCCCCCCAGACTGGAGTTTGACAGACAGACCTACAGTAAAAGTGCACTCCATCACCCCCTGCTGGTCAAATTATGACACAAGTCAATTTTAGTAAAAGTGGACATGGATCAGACCAGGGCAAAGTAAGGCTCGGGGGCCACGTGCGGCTCAATAGTGGACCCTTACCGGCCCACATGAGGTCATTGGCAAATTAAAAGTTAGTGCAAATTATACAGCTTTTATTTTGTAGTTGAATTCATAGTTGTTCTCATTTTCTTTCTATACATAAGATATTGATGAATACACACACACACACACGTCACATGTGTCACAAGAACCAAGTTTTTTATATATATATATATATATATATATATATATATATATATATATATATATATACAGTGAGAGTAAAAAGTATTTGATCCCTTGCTGATTTTGTTGGTTTGCCCACTAATAAAGACATGATCATTCTATACTTTTAATGGTAGATGTATTCTAACATGAAGAGACAGATTATCAAAATGAAAATCCAGAAAATAACTTCAAAGAATTTATTTTAATTCATTTGTTTTTCATTGAGGGAAATAAGTATTTGATCCCTCTATCCGAAAGCACTTAATACTTGGTGGCAAAGCCTTTGTTTGCAAGCACAGCGGTCAAACGCTTGTTGTAGTTAACCACAAGGTGAGCACACATATCAGGGGGAATTTTGGCCCACTCTTCTTTGCAGATCCTCTCTAAATCATTAAGGTTGGTGGGCTGTCGCTTGGCAACTTGGACCTTCAGCTCTCTCCATAGATTTTCGATTGGATTGAGGTCCGGAGACTGGCTGGGCCACTCCATGACCTTAATATGGTTCTTCTTGAGCCAGTCCTTTGTTGCCTTTGCTGTATGCTTCGGGTCGTTGTCATGTTGGAAGACCCAGCCACGGCCCATTTTCAGCTTCCTAGCAGAGGGGAGGAGGTTGTCCCTCAGGACTGCTCGGTACATGGCTCCATCCATCTTCCCACTGATGCGGTGAAGTAGCCCTGTGCCTTTGGCAGAGAAACACCCCCAAAACATAATGTTTCCACCACCATGCTTGACGGTGGGCACAGTGTTCCTGGGATCATAGGCAGCATTTTTCTTCCTCCACACATGACGAGTAGAGTTTAGGCCAAATAGTTCAATTTTGGTCTCGTCTGACCACAGAACCTTCTCCCAATCACTTTGTGCATCTTTGAGGTGATCATTGGCATACTTTAGGCGAGCCACCACATGTACCTTCTTAAGCAGGGGTACCTTTCGGGCACTGCAGGATTTTAATCCATTGCGGCGCAAAGTGTTGCCAATTGTTTTCCTGGTGACTGTGGTCCCAGCTGCCTTGAGGTCATTCACTAACTCCCGCTGTGTGGTTGCAGGCCGATTTCTCACTGTCCTCATGATCATTGCCACCCCACGAGGTGAAATCTTCTGTGGAGCACCAGACCGAGGTCTATTGATGGTCATGTTATACTCCTTAAATTTTCTCACAATTGCACCAATGGTTGTTACTTTAATACCCAGCATCTTGCTAATGTTTTTGTAGCCCATTCCAGATTTGTGCAGGTCAACAATCCTGTCTCTGAGGTCCTGAGAGAGTTCTTTAGTCTTACCCATGCTGGAGAGTTTGGAATCTGTCTGATTGTCTGATTCTGTGAACAGGTGTCTTTTATACAGGTGATTATTTAGAACAGGTGTCTTCAATTCAGGTAACAAGTTGATTGGGAGTGTGTAACTGGTCTGTGAAAGCCAGAACTCCTAATGCATACTAGAGGATCAAATACTTATTTCCCTCAATGAAATACAAATAAATTCATATATATTCCTTCAAGTTATTTTCTTGATTTTCGTTTTGATAATCTGTCTCTTCATGTTAGAATACATCTACCATTAAAAGTATAGATTGATCATGTCTTTATTAGTGGGCAAACCAACAAAATCAGCAAGGGATCAAATACTTTTTACTCTCACTGTATATATTAAAACTAAAGAAAAATAAATAATACATTTACAAAAGAAAATTTTAAATGAATAAAAAATGAATGAATAACTCAAAAAGTAGGATGACTAATAATAACAACAATAATAATAATAATAATAATAATGAAGATGATACTACTACTACTACTACTAATAATAATAATATATAAAAAATCTATTAAAAAAATAATTAAAAAATACCCAAGAAAGACATTTAAAAAATTGGAACATTTAATTAAATACAATGACTACTACTACTACTAATAATAATAATAATAATAATAACAATAATAATACAAAATGAAAAAATAAGAATAAAAAAAAATCATAAAAATCAAAAAGCACATCTTCAAACCTTTGAAAAACACATTTTGTTTTGCATCTGTTTCCCACATGCATTATTGGGACTTTCAGAAAAAAACAAATCAATGTATTTGTAGGGCCACATCATTTCTATTTTACTAGTGGGGACCTTTATTTATATTTAACCCTTGTGGGGACCTGAATTTTGGTCCCCATACTGTCAGAGCTCCCCATGGTGTGACTGTGACACACATAAATGTAACACTTTTACTCAAAGGTGAAATAATGGTGTTAGTTTAATGGTAAGGCTTAGTTTAGCAATGGATGTGACTATGTGACTTCACAGAAAAAACATGGTTTGGAATACAGGAGCGTGGAGCAAATGAAAAGCAGGAGACATTGAATATAGGTTAAAGAAAAGTGTATTAAATGATGCAAATAAGGCACAATGGTACACAAACACAACAGTTCAAAGGGAAAACAATTAGGGGAAAAAAACCCTTGTAATGTTGATTAAACAACAAAATAAATAATAATAATATTACTGAGTGTTCATCAATTACGACTTGGGTAATTCACAGTTCAGTTTTTTTTCTTTTTATAGTCCTTTTGGGAAAAGGCTCAAATGTTCTAGGAAGGGAGGAAAAAAAATGTCCAACGCAAAATGTCCGGAGGCACCCGGATAATTCATAAGGTCCTACCGGTAAAGGCTCGCCACCTCTTACAGAGGAATCAAAGGTTGATGGGGGGGGGCTGACCTAAAAAACAAGGTCACACAACAAAAAGAAACATCAGTATCATTTCCTTCATATAGTTACATAATACTTGTATGCACTATAAATGCATACATAATAAATAAATTTCAGTTGCGCAATAATAATAATAAAATAATAAAATAATTGAAATATTTATCTCTGTCTAATGATGCGTGTTCATCACATTGCATTTTTTAACAACATTCTTTAATTATAAAAAAAAGAGTAGCCAGAAAAAACGGCCAAACAAACTTTTATACTTCTACGTTAAAATGTGAAGCATTTTAGACTCCAATTATACCGGCATATAATTGGCATTTATTTAATTCGCTAACCCGGAAGTAGCTTTGACTGCAAATCTATCGGTTTCAGAGATGATCATGCTACTTCTGCCGATGTAGGACTGCTGTCAAGACAGTTGGGCAACTCACCGTCGTTGAGGGTTTATTTTGAAGCTTTTTTTTCCAGAGTTTCCTGTTTGACTTCTTCGCTCATTTGCCGTGAAACAGAGTCCATAGCCGGAAACAGTAACAGGAAGCGTCCCTGGTGGCATCCCTTTTTTATTATAGCTCCTCCTTGTGGCTAACCCAATCAGGTGCGATAGGAGGCACCGGGATGATTGGGGGTGTGGGAAGCTAATTATGGAACATGGGTTACATAAACACACACTGACTCTCTTAAACTCTTTAAACTGTAAAGCCCCTCAAAACACATTAGCATTAAACTAGTGTTAGCATTAGCTAACTGCTAGCATTAGCCTACTGCTAGGATTAGCCTTCTGCTAGCATTAGACTAGTATTAGCAAAGCCTACTGCTAGTATTAGCCTACTGCTAACATTAGACTAGTGTTGGCATTAGCCTGCTGCTAATATTAGACTAGTGTTAGCATTAGCCTAATGCTAACATTAGCCGAGTGCTAGCATTAGCCTAGTGCTAGCATTAGTCTACTGCTAGCATAAGACTAGTGTTAGCATAGCCTACTGGTAGCATTAGCATACTGCTCGCATTAGACTAGTGTTAGCTTTAGCCCACTGCTAGCATTAGACTAGAGTTAGCATTACTCTACTGCTAGCATTAGCCTACGGCTAGCATTAAACTATTGTTAGCTTTAGCCTACTGCTAGCAATAGACTAGTGTTAGCATTACCCTACTGCTAGCATTAGACTAATGTGAGCATTATCCTACTGCTAGCATTAGCCTACTGCTAGCATTAGACGAGTGTTAGCATTAGCCTACTGATAGCATTACTCTATTGTTATCATTAGCCTACTACTAGCATTAGAATAGTGTTAGCATAGCCTACTGCTAGGATTAGCCTTCTGCTCGCATTAGCAAACTGCTAGCATTAGCCTTCTTCTAACTTTAGACTAGTGTTAGCATTAGTCTACTGCTAATATTAGACTAGTGTTGGCATTACCCCACTGCTAGCATTAGCCTACTTCTAACATTAGACTCATGTTAGCATTAGCATACTGCTAGCATTAGCCTACTGTTAGCATTAGCCCAATGCCAAAAAATAAACTGGGTTGAAGCTGCAGGAGTATGTGTGTGTGTGTGGGTGTGAGCAGCACACCCACACACACACACACACACACACACACACACACACACACACACACACAGACACACACACACACACAGTCAGTCAGTGCTGAGGGAAAATTGAAGGCAGATTTTCCAGGCTTCGTTTCCAAATTGTTCATTTTGGAAGTTTAGAGTTTTGGAGAATTTGTTCTGGAACCAGATGTGACAATGATATTCATTACACACACACACACACACACACACACACACACACACACACACACAAACACACACACCACACACACACACACACACACACACACACACACACACAAACACACACACCACACACACACACACACACACACACACACCACACACACACACACAGAGGTAAAACTATTAGAGGAAAGTACCAGTTTCTTCAAAGCAGCAGCACAAGCACAGAACTGGGTCCACATTAGAAACTGGTCCACGTCAGAACCAGGTCCAGATTAGAACCAGATCCATGGCATATTGGTCTGACACCACGAGGTCAAGATTAATCTGAAGAACAGAACCCAAGGAGAACCATCAAGAACCAGCTCCAAGAAATCACCCCAGGAAGACATGGAACCAGATCCAGATCCTGGGATCATGAACACTTAATGATCCTAATCCTGAAGACCCCATATGGATCCATGTGGTCCCATGTGAACCCCTTTTTGATCCATCTGGACCCATCTAGACCGAGACTACATGTGACCTGAATCCAGACCTGGAATCTGAGAATAAACATTGGGGATGACCCAGACCTGAACTAGACCCAGTTCTAGACCAGATCTACATTTAGACCCAGTTCTAGACCAGATCCACATATAGACCCAGTTCAAGACCAGATCCACCTCTTGATCAGTTCTAGACTAGATCAACATCTAGACCCAGTTCTAGACCATATAAACGTCTAGATCCAGTTCTAGACCAGATCCAGGTCTGACTGTGGGTGTAGGCCAGTAAATTGAACCAGATCCACATGGTTCTGATTGGGTGAACCTGCTCAGGCTGGTGTTCAGTCTATGTTCTGGTCCTGGTCCTGGTCTCCTCTTTACCCTGGTTCTCAGAGAAATGACTCCCTCTCCTGGACACACACCGCCCACACAAGAAACAACTCTGTTGCCATGGAAACGACGTCAGCTCAAGCAACCTGAACAGAAACTGAAAACACACTGACACTCTGGACTACTTTGGCCTGGTTTGACCTAGTTTGACCAAGTTTGGCCTGGTTTGACCTGGTTCGACCTGGTTTAAACTGGGTTGGACTGGTCTGACCTAGTTTGATGTAGTTTGGACTGGTTTGACTTAGTTTGGCCTGGTTTGGCCTAGTTTGACCTAGTTTGGACTGGTTTCACCTAGTTTGGCCAGGTTTATTGATGATGGTTTTATGTGGTTTGACCGGGTTTGATGTAATTTGGCCTGGTTTGAAATAGCTGGGCCTGGTTTGACCTGGTTTAGCTTGGTTTGAACAAGTTTGGATTGGTTTGACCTAGTTTGGCCAGGTGTATTGATGATGGTTTGGCCTGGTCTGGCCTAGTTCGAACTGGTTTGGACTGGTTTGACCTACTCTGGCCAGGTTTATTAATAATGGTTTGACCTGATGTAATTTGACCTGGATTGAAATACTTTGGCCTGGTTTGGCTTGGTTTGAACAAGTTTGGCCTGGTTTGGACTGATTTGACTTAGTTTGGACTGCTTTGACCTTGTTTGGACTAGCTTCACCTAGGTTGGCCTGGTTTGGCCTGGTTTGATCTGGTTCGATGTATTTTGGCCTGGTTTGACCTAGTTTGGCCTGGTTTGGACTGGTTTGACCTTGTTTGGCCAGAACTATTGATGGTTGGTTGGCCTGGTTTGATCTAGTTTGGACAAGATTTTTAATAATGGTTTGAACTAGTTTGAAATAGTTTTGCCTGATTTGACCTGGATTGACTTGGTTTGAACAAGACGGCCTGGTTTGGGTTGCTTTGACCTTGTTTGAACAAGTTTGGTCTGGTTTAACCCAGTTTGACCTAGTTTGGACTGGTTTGACCTAGTTTGGCCAGGTGTATTGAT
Organism: Siphamia tubifer; assembly: GCA_020466265.1. Lineage (NCBI taxonomy): Eukaryota > Metazoa > Chordata > Actinopteri > Kurtiformes > Apogonidae > Siphamia > Siphamia tubifer. Next base: position 53,867,208 of record CM035786.1, read on the forward strand.
GATGGTTTGACCTGGGTCAATGTGATTTGGCCTGGTTTGACCTAGTTTGCACTGGTTTGGCCTAGTTTGGCCAGGTTTATTGATGATGGTTTGACCTGGTTTGATGTAATTTAGCCTGGTTTGACCTAGTTTGGCTTGGTTTGACCTAGTTCTGCCTGGTTTGACCTGGTTTGGCCTGGTTTGGACTGGTTTGACCTAGTTTGGCCAGGTTTATTGATGATGGTTTGACCTGGGTCAATGTGATTTGGCCTGGTTTGACCTAGTTTGCACTGGTTTGGCCTAGTTTGGCCAGGTTTATTGATGATGGTTTGACCTGGTTTGATGTAATTTAGCCTGGTTTGACCTAGTTTGGCTTGGTTTGACCTAGTTCTGCCTGGTTTGACCTGGTTTGGCCTGGTTTGGCCTGGTTTGACCTAGTTAGAACTGGTTTGGCCTAGATTGGCAAGGTTTGACCTAGTTTAGCCTGGTTTGGCGTAGTTTGGACTGGTTTGATCTAGTTTGTCCAGGTTGATTGATGATGGTTTGACCTTGTTTGATTTAATTTGGCTTGGTTTGAAATAGTTTGGCCTGGTTTGGCTTGATTTGAATAAAGTTGGTCTGGTTTGAACTGCTTTGACCTAATTTGGATTGGTTTGACCTAGTTTGGTCTAATTTTGCCTGGTTTGGCCTGATCTGTTGATGAAGGGTTGCCCTGGTCTGGTGTAGTTTGACCTAGTTTGGACTGGTTAGGACTGGTTTGACCTAGTTTGCACTTGTTTGACCTAGTTTGACCTGGTTTGACCTAGTTTGGACTGGGTTAATGTAATTTGGCCTGGTTTGGCCTGATCTGTTGATGAGGGCTTGCCCTGGTTTGGATTGGTTGACCTAATTTGGACTAGTTTGACCTAGTTTTTTGATGAGGGTTTGGCCAGGTTAGGGTCAGGGGTTAGGGTCAGGGGTTAGGGTCAGAGGCTGTGTATTGAAAAAAAAATTAATTCCCGTTCTAAAACTGTAGGGGGCACCAGAACCATTTTGTGATCTAATGAAACCAGTTCCATGTCATCGTGTTCAGGGTTCAAGTCGATCTGACACTGGCTGTATGAGAGACACACTTTTATATGTCAAAAAATGGACACTTTGTTGTGAGGTCATCACAGGGTCAGAGGTCAAAGGTTGTCTGTTAAAGAAAAGTTTGTGATTGTGGAAACTGATTTTCACAGTTTTGAACTGATCAGGATCAACTTCTGTCCAAAAGAAAAAGTGTGGCAGTACCCGGGTCACATGATCCAGATCCTCCTGAACTGAACTGGACCGGACCAGACCCAGGGTCTATTAATCAGATCTATAAACCACAGGAGGAGGGTCTGTCACCATGTCTGGGTGGGAGGTGTTGAAGGGGTGTTGACCTCACATCGGTCGACGCCCTCCTCCTCTGGTTTCCAAGGTCACCGGAGTGTGGGCGGGGCTTCCTGGAAGCTGGATTCTTAAAATAGTAGTTGTGCCATGAGGGAATCTGAGGGAATATGATTATACGCCGACGACGCTCGCGTCACGTCACTGGCCATAATAGTTGTTTTTCTTGTCGGCATGACGACCTCAGTACTCTGTGAATGGACGGGGCACTCCAGGCCGAGCCAGGAACCTTTATCGCACCATAATTAAGTGAGTTCAGGACGACACCCAACTATCTTTGTCACTGTGAATCATGGGAAAACACACCATGTGACCTTTAGTTTGACTGACAGAGGGGGCGGGGCCAAGACGGGCCTCCAACCACCAAACACAAACACAGCGGACACATTTGGTCAGTCACATGACCAGAGATGGGAAACATGAGGGACCTGGTTCTGCTCAATGTGGGACTGATACAAAGGAGACCAGGTTCACAGAAACCAGGTCTAACAAAACCAGATCCAGAGAAACCAGGTCTAACAAGACCAGGTCCCGAGAAACAAGGTCTAACCAGGTCTAGGTATCATGGCCTAACTAAGCATTTTAAGAATAGGTCTCAGACCTGACAAAATAAATTGGTAAGGATCATACCAGATCATACTGGATCATACTGGATCATACTGGATCATACTGGATCTTCCCCAAGAACTCACCTTGATCCTCTTCACTTTGAGAGGCTGAAATGGTTGACAGTAGACAATAAAGTCACTCGGTCACTCGTTTTCTTCGGCCATTTTGAACTTTTCTGTCGCGGTGTCGTTTTCTTTGCTCGTGTCACTAATGAACCGTTTGGGTTTGAGTTTCCATCTGTTTACGTTAATCTTTGAGCCACATTAACCTCGACCCCATTTGGAGTTTGTGTTAACGATGTGGACGCGCTAACATTGATGTTTTTAGCAGAATTAGCTTCATCCAAAGTGACAGGACGAGGAAGAAAAGGCAAGCGTGAGGTCAAAGGTCGCAGCTCAGAAACAGAGTCAGTTAATGAGAAAATGTTTGGCCTGAACAGCAGCGCCTTGGCAGTGGCGGCATCTGGTTATCGACCTTGAGCTGGCAGTTTGAAGTTAATTAGTACTGGTTTCCAGGGCAACGAGGGCGTAGCGCCGCTGCATCTGTGTTTAGGAAAAGTGTGTAATAATAGTGACTTAATCACACAAACAGCGAAGCCTCGCAGTCAAACTCTTGGAAACTCCACAACATTCTTCTTCTTCCAAACCACAGCATGTTCACAGCTGTGCACTTTCCCTCCAAACGCCGCTGCACTTTCCCTCCAAACGCCGCTGCACTTTCCCTCCAAACGCCGCTGCACTTTCCCTCCAAACGCCGCTGCACTTTCCCTCCAAACGCCGCTGCACTTTCCCTTCAAACGCCGCTGCACTTTCCCTCATGTTCACTTCTAAAACACTCATTAACTAGAAAAGCACTCTGAGAGTGCAAACCTCCGCCAAGGCAGACCTCCCCCCTTTGAATTAGGGTTAGGGGGTATTAAATTCAAATTCATTTGCTTATTTGTTTGTCTGCCTGTCAGTAAGATTACGCAAAAAGTTGTAAACGGATTTTGATAGAAGTTTCAGGATGTGTTGGGAGTGTCACAAGGAACAAATGATTACATTTTGGTGGTGATCCAGAAGAGATCCTGGATTCTAGATTACCTGGAAGTTTTACACTGTGGTGAATGAAGAATACATTTATTTAATTAACCCTTTACAGGCCGCTCACAGAACCCTTAACTTAAGCGTAACCCTTAACCGGAGGTGGAAATTAGGGAAATGTAGGCAATTGCCTCGAGCCCCCATCAAATCTGCCCTGCACAGGGGCCCCCAAGTCTGAGCAGCCCGGCCCTGGTAAACACACAGTAAAGTAATAAAACTATTTTCTATCAAACACAAACAAAAACAAGTCAATCAGAGATAGGAGACCTCTGCTAAGGTTTGATATGTCATCATATGACGTCAAAATGTGACGTGATGCCATAGGTGTTGACCCATCTGATGTCTGAGGGGTTAGGGGTCAAAGGTTAGAGCCATAGGTGTTGACCCATCTGATGTCTGAGGGGTTAGGGGTCAAAGGTTAGAACCATAGGTGTTGACCCATCTGATGTCTGAAGGTCAGACCACTGAGGTGTTTTAAATGTTGACCTTTAGTGTGACCTTGACCTTTGACCTTCATTGGTCAAAATCTAATGGGTTCTTCCTTGACCCATTATCTATTAATCCTGAAAGTTTCATGAAAATCTGTTCAGAACTTTTTGTGTAATCCTGCTAACATACAGACAGACACCTCCCTGGTGAAGGTAAATATAACATTTGTCTCATCAGTTTTAACTCCTGAACACTATGAAAATGTCGATGACAATATTTGGATGGAAAATTAGATAACATTGGGGAAACAAAAGGAACCCCCACCCCCCAGTCCACCTGCATGTGATTGGTGTGACAAACAAACATATAATTATTTAAACATAAACAACTATATAAACATGAACAAACATATAAACATGTAAACATATAGACATAAATATGTAAACAAAAACATGTATACATATAAACATGTAAACAAAATCACATAAACAAGAAAACACATAAACATGTAAACATAAATATATAAATATAAACATATGAACAAAAACATGTAAACATATAAACATAAGCATGCAAACATAGAAACAAACATATACATGTAAACATATAAACATATAAACATCAACATGTAAACCAGTGAGCGGGTGCCTGCGTTCGCCCACGGTTACAGGTCATTAAAAAATAGTTTTAATGATATCAGTTGCAGTTGATCGGGTCGTTTGTCGTTTGAGATAAACATTAAAATAACCTGGTAAATACGCTTCGTTAACTGAATGTCTGTGAAGGTGTCGTACACCGTGGTCAGTATCTACAGTATGGAGGGAGAGAGAGAGAGAGTGGAAGCTGCGTAAATATACAAACAAACAAAGTTAAGGTTTGGGTCACTTTCACTGAGGTTTTTTAAAGATGATGAGCAGCTCTAGTGTTTTCTTTTCCATGGAAACTGGGTTCAAATGTCTCTGGGTGTTACAGGCTGTCGACCCCAATGACATCGGATTTTAACGCAGGTATGTGAGTAAGGTCAAAGGTCATGTGATGTTCATAAAGACCATTGATTACATTTTTAAAAATGTCAGTCGAGAAGCGGGTCGGGTCTGTTCTTTTCAAATATATTCATGCGGTCTGAGCCGCAGGCGGGTTAGTTAAAAAAACTAACCCATGTGGGTTGTTTATACATCGACCTCGCTGATGTAAACATATGAACATATAAATGTAAATATATAAACATGTAAACATATAAACATAAACATGTAAACATATAAACATATATAAACATGTAAACATAAATATGTAAACATATAAACATTAACATATAGACATAAACATGTAAAAATAAATATACAAACATAAACATAGAAACAAACTTATAAACACAAACATGTAATCATATAAACACAAATATATGAACAGAAAAACAGACATGTTTATTTTCAAAATATAAATATGTAAACATATAAACATGCAAATATAAACATATACACATAAACATGTAAACAATGTCACATGTTTTTTCTGTTTTTCTTTTTTTCATATTGTTCATTTTTACAGTTTTTTTTCTCCGTCTGTTTTTCTGATTCTTCATCTTTGTTTCGTCTTTTACATCTTTTTTCCACTGGTTTTACTTTTCTTCCCTCCTCTATTTACTTGTCTGGCTGTTTTTTTTTTTTACATCTTTAACCTGATTGTTCTGGGTTTATTAATTGACAAAGTTGTGTCCTTGGACAAAGACACTTCACCCTCCTGTCACTCACACTGGTATAAACCAGTTTTGTTTGGTGGTGGGAGGGGCCATAGGAACAAAATGGCTGCCACATTACTATCAGTCTGCCCCAGGACAACTGTGGATACATATGTAGTTTACCACCACCAGAGGGAGCATGTGAGAGTGAATGAATAATGAGTCACTAATGTGAAGCGCCTTGAGTGGCCAAAAAAACACTATATGAATCCAATATATTATTATTATTATTATTGTTGTTGTTGTTGTTGTTGTTGTTGTTGTTATTATTATTATTTCTGACCAAATCTTGATTTGGTCAACTATGTTGATCAGTAGTATTTGCTTGTTTGTTTGTTTGTGTGTTTGTTTATCTGTGCTCAATCTAGCGTCATCAATTCTGGACGGATGGTTCTGATGTTTCTCATGTAAAAGGAAACGGATACAAGGAAGAAATAGACCGAGTTTAAGCCCATTGGGTCAAGTATCGTGCTATATATGAAATGTTTTGTTTGTTTGTTATTTTTACATGAAATCAGTTCAACCATCATTTCTCTTAAACTTTGACCTTTTCTTTTTAAGGACGTGAAGGAACTAAGTTGAGTTTGACTCGTTGTATAAGAACTCATTCTGGGTCTCTGGGTTCTGGTTCTGTTGGTGTGGTTGTGCCAGTCCTGTATGCTCTGATTCTGTTGGTTCTGGTTCTGTGTTTCTGGTTCTAGTTCTGTATGTTCTGGTTCTGTTGGTTCTGGTTCTGGTGTCAGTGTGAAGGGTTAAGTATGTTGTGCTTTGGGCTCAGACTCTCAGCCCCTCCCTCGCTCTCACTGTCTCCGCTGTAATGAGGTCCAGATGTGGAGCTGAGGACCGGGTTCTGTGGGGGTGTGTGTGTGCGTGTGTGTTGGGGGGGTTGGTGGGGTTGGGGGGTTTGGGGGGGGTTCTGCCTTGTATGTCATATGTTGAGGCGAGGAGAGCCGTTGTCCAAGGGGACGCTGTCAGCCCTCTGATGGAGGAGCTGGGGGGCGGGAGGGGGAGGGGCCCGCAGAAAGATCCACATCTGGAATCACTTCAGGTCAACCCAGGCCCTGGCCGTGAAAGGTGAGCCTGGGCGCCTAGCAGGGGACGGGAGGGGTGTGTGGTGGTGGGGGTCTGACAGTGGACATACCACAGTCAGGGATCAGTTGGGGGGGGGGGGGGGGGGGCAGCGACAGCACAACAATCAGCAGCACAAAATAAAACAGCAGCAAAAACACACACATGCACTTTGGGACGAGGAGACGCTGAGGTGTGTGTGTGTGTGTGTGTGTGTGTGTGGGGGGGGGGGTCTATTTGTCTTTATGTTGACAAAGTGAACTGATGAACTGGTGAATAGATTCTGAACCCCCTGGTGTGAAATGGAACCTCTGTGCAAAGTTAGTATAGAGAGATGGTGTTAGGGGGTAGGTAGGTAGATAGGTAGGTAGGTAGGTCGGTCGATCGATCGATCGACCAATCAATCGATAGATAGATAGATAGATAGATAGATAGATAGATAGATAGATAGATAGATAGATAGATAGATAGATAGATAGATAGATAGATAGATAGATAGATAGATTGATTTTCATTTTCAAGGAAATTGCTTTTGTTACAGCAGTCCATCCTCACAGATCACACACACACACACAGATCATTATTGCACATAAAAACATCATTAAAATACACTATTACACATTAAAAAGATGAGTTTTGCACATAAAATATAATTGTTGCACATGCACATTATTGCATAATAAAAATCAATTATTGCAATATAATTTATTTTGTAATGTAATTATTGCAAAAATAAACATATCTTTCGGATCTACTGTATTTTGATTGTATTTTTGAATAAGCAGGTGTAGACTGTAAAGTTACCTGGAAAAGGATCCAGTGGAAACATGTGAAGAAACGAAAAGAAAGAAAAATTAAAGAAAACGTGTTTGTGAAAAGGAAAAGATTTTAACAAACTAGTTCTTAAAGACAGTGTTGAAATAATAAAAAACATGTTAGCATGTCTCTTTTGTAAATGTTTACATCATCTAAAATAAAGTACTTATTGGTCATTTGTTACCTGTATTTGTTTTGTTTTTATTGTTTTGAATGGATTTACACAGTGTGGGTCAAAATGACCCACGACATAGTCAATTCATTTTCAACATAACGCAAGGGTTCAAAAAAGGAGGGGGGGGGGTCTTCTCCCCCCCACCCCCAGAGGAGGCGCTGCAGGTCAGAACACTTTAAAGAGCGGGTGGAGAAGACCCCCCCCCTTCACTGAAAGTCCTTCTGCTGTCAAAATAAACACTTTCTCAGGAGTTAAAGCGCCCAAATTGGAGATAATGAAGTGATGAAAAGCTCCACAAATACTGATGTTTTCACAAGGATTTTCCTGCTTTTCCATCACATGAAAGATTTGACACGATTCCAAACAGGGCTGACGATGTTCCACAGCCCTGGAAAAGACAGAAGAGACGTTCCAAAGGCCTGGAAAAGACAGAAGAGACGTTCCAAAGGCCTGGAAAAGACAGAAGAGACGTTCCAAAGGCCTGGAAAAGACAGAAGAGACGTTCCAAAGGCCTGGAAAAGACAAAAGAGACGTTCCAAAGGCCTGGAAAAGACAGAAGAGACGTTCCAAAGGCCTGGAAAAGACAGAAGAGACGTTCCAAAGGCCTGGAAAAGACAGAAGAGACGTTCCAAAGGCCTGGAAAAGACAGAAGAGACGTTCCAAAGGCCTGGAAAAGACAAAAGAGACGTTCCAAAGGCCTGGAAAAGACAGAAGAGATGTTCCAAAACTCTGGAAAAGACAGAAGAGACATTCCAAAGCCCTGGAAAAGACAGAAGAGACGTTCCAAAGGCCTGGAAAAGACAGAAGAGACGTTCCAAAGGCCTGGAAAAGACAAAGGAGACGTTCCAAAGGCCTGGAAAAGACAGAAGAGACGTTCCAAAACTCTGGAAAAGACAGAAGAGACGTTCCAAAGCCCTGGAAAAGACAGAAGAGACATTCCAAAGGCCTGGAAAAGACAGAAGAGACGTTCCAAAGGCCTGGAAAAGACAGAAGAGACGTTCCAAAACTCTGGAACGACACCAGCTAAACTGTCTGGCAGTGGACGTTCCTCAATCAGGGGACCACGATGAAATATTCATAACAGGTTTCAAGTGCTAACATCACTAGCAGATCTAGTTCAATTTTTAGCTGCCAATTTGACCCCCTCTCACTGCCACACCCACCAGAGGGAACCTGGCAGTTCCTCTACCTGGGGACCATGCCAAATATCATATGACCCATAAAATTGGTAACCTTTCCAACTCGTCCCACAGAATTAGAATATTAAGCTACTGTCTTTTCTGGACAACAGGTGAAGTGAAAAGACGTTAATTTTCTCACAGTGAGACGAATATATGGATTAATTCTGCTTGAATTTAGTGACTGGTAAGTTAGACTTTTTATCTGATAATTTGGACTGATTACACAGAATAAGAGTGTATTTTGTTCTGTGTCACAATTCAACAAGTTTGAGAGTTAGATGCTAATTTCTAATTCCACAAAAAGGAAAGAGGGGTGTTCGCCCAGGGCACCACATTGACCAGAGCTGGCCCTGGCCCTAGGCTCCTGGTCTATATCTCTAAATCTCTATCTTTATATCACCGAATTGTAATGGGATCTATTCTGGACCACCTCACACTGTTACTGAACATTTACTGGAAACTGATCCAGTAGTTTTTACATAAAGGTGTTGACAAACAGGCTGTGGCTCAGTTGGTAGAGTGGGTCGCCCAATGACCGAGAGGTTGGCGGTTCACATCCCAGCTCTGGCTGTCCACATGTCGAAGTGTCCTTGAGCAAGACACTGAACCCTGACTTACCCTGACTGACCTTAGACCTTCAAAAACTACTGGTGTATGAGTGTGTGTGAATGTGGGTGAATGTGAAGCTAATATAGCGCTTTGAACCATGAAGGTGGAAAAGAACTATATAAGTGCAGTCCATTTACAAACAGACAAAACCCCTCCCCTCCAGGGGCGGGGCAACAACAGCAGGTTTTTATTGGTATATATTTATATATGTTTATAGAAGGACTTCTCCCTCATTAATCACTTTTCCATTCACCCTCAAACTGCAGAAATACAAGTTTCAGATGAAAATGTTCCTGATCGCAGAACAACCATTTGGACAAAACTCGTCTTTCACTTCAAAGTTTTGTAAGTTTGTGTAGGAGCTGGTTTTTGGTGCAGGACACATTTGGAACACTGTGCTAAACTAGCCTAGCCTAGCAGTGCTATCCCTATTCATTCCATGTATGGGTCTAGTATGCTTCATAGTCAGAGGAGGCGGGGCTAAAAGGTTGTCTTTCAAATCCTCTGTATGCAATAGGACGGTACTACAACCAATCAGTGTAATCTTTAGGATGATGTAGTTAGAGCGCCTGAAAGTTGACGGAGGAGTCCAGAGAAAGTTAGGAATGACTAAACAAAATGGTGGATTATGGAGCTGAACGACTGTTGTCGCTTCTGTAAAAAGAATTTAAAGATTGTTGACGTTTTCTCACATTCTTCACTCATCTGTGATAAAAGGAAATCTACACCTGTTGTTGTTCTTCTTCTATGGTTGTTTACGTTTCTCTCCCAATCGTCACACCGTCACTCTGACTTTATACTTCACTGTGATCGACCAGTTTCAGCGAAATCTAGACAAAAGTTACATTGAGCAAAACAAGACTACTACGATAGAACATTAGATTTACTGATGCTAGGAAGAGCTAGTGTGGCTAGGCTAGTGCTAAACTGTAATAGAAGGACATTTTTATGCAACTAGTCACATGAAAAAAATCTCACTTTGACATACGTTAAAACAAGAGTTTAAAAAAATGTTTCTCTGTGTGGACACTATAATAAACATTTTAGAATGTACTGGAACATAGAACACCAATATTGAATGATCATCATTGTCATCATCATCATCATCATCATAATTATATCTGTAAATTAGCACCATTTTAACAAAGGCGGAAGTAACTAAGTAAAAGTACGTCATTACTGTACTTAAGTAGATTTTTTAGGTATCTGTACTTTAATTTAATGTTATTTAGAGATCCCAAATCACAACGTTGTCTCACAGGGCTTTATAGGAGAGGACAATCAATCACAGAAATAGATGACGTCCCAAGCATCCCCTCTCCTTAGACCCTCCTTCTCAGCAGAAAAAAACTCCAAAACCCAGTGGGAAAAAAGTAAGAAATCTTGGGGAGAACCACAGTGAAGGACAGATTCACTCCCATGGACGGACAGACTATCGATGAATGTCTATTTGTAGATGAAAGGAGGAGGGGGGGGACAGGTCTTGGGCAAAAGGAAAGAGAGAGAGAGAAACCACTCAGTGTCTGTACTTCCCCCAACATTCTATCTCCTAGTGCAGCTTAGACTGAACTGTAACTTCAGTCTGTTTTTAACTAACCTGACCATAGAACGAAGGGTTCTGTTGGGTTGGTACGGAACCAGATCATCTTTAAGATAAGAAGGACCCATACCATTAATGGTTTTATATGTAAGGAGGAGGATTTTAAATTTAATTCTCAAAAAACCCCACAGGCTTTCAGTGAGTATTTATTTTTCTGGAAACTTTTTTTTAAGTTTTTACTATTTATTTAATAATTATGATTTTTTTCTCATAACTTTGACTTTATTTTTTCCCCATAATTATGTTCTCCTATTTAATGGCTAAAAAAACAAAAGACAGACACATGTCTGTCCAGCAATGAGCAACTGGTATTAAAGTTCACTGCAACGTAACGTCCACTGTCAAGACACAAACAACATTTTAAAACCAACAAAACAAAGACGTTAGCCTAGAGTTTTCTGCTAAATTTAACTGGACAACATCATTAAGGTGAACATATGTCTGGATTTTGTCTGGACCCACAGCTCTAAAACTGGACTGTCCAGGCACTTTTTATATTAAGTGAAAAACATTTAAGTCAGCGGCCGACAAGATGCACATCATTTTGTTCACATCATGTTTGGAAAAAAAAAGAGTGTGTTGTCTTAAAGGGTGTTGTCTGTTCACTAAGAAGTGAATCCCTCTGCAGATGCCGTGACGAGTTTTTTGTCATCTAAGGTGAAGTATGTCCACACATGTATGTCTGTCACTCTTTTGTTTTGTCAACCACCACAGCTGTCTTATCTGAGAGAGAGAGCAAGAGAGAGAGAGAGAGAGAGAGAGAGAGAGAGAGAGAGAGAGAGAGAGAGAGAGACATGTGACTTGTCGACTCCTCCAAATTTAACTCGACTTGTGCTATGGGAGTCGACATGTCGACAAGTCGACGTGTCTGTTACTGCCTGAGGACACACTCTGTTGGTGCAGGTCTGCAAAACTAGAGCCCTAAGGTAGAACAAATAGAAAAAGCTAGTGTTTCTGTTAGAGGGAACTTCTGTAGAATAATCTGGAACAAAATCTAAGTCTTTAATTTGTTCTTTAAAAGGATGAATAAATCTAGTTTTCCTAGAACGTCTAAACTCACCTCTTTCTTTAAACTGCTTGTGAAAAATCGTCTTGCTGGAATGTTCATAAATTATCTGAGTCTAATACAATGTTGTGTCTTCAGTTGTAAAATAAGACATGAATGAATCATAATTATTTTTCTGTACTTCTTCTCATTGTTCCTTTTCATATCAACTTTCTATTCACTGATTCAGAGTTACTAAACCCAACCTGATTTGCTTTTGATGTGCTTGTTCGTCAAGGATTATTGGTCACCCATCGCTGATCCTCAATTTGAAGACGTCACCTGTGATTTAAATATTTCAGCTGATCAATAATCTTGACTTAATGTTTATGGTTCATGGTGATCAGTAACATTTAATGACCAAGTCAAGTTCAATTTCCATCACAGTCTATGTTTGACACAAACACTGTTACAACATGTCACCTTTGACCTCCAGAGATCTCCAAAACTATTGGTTATAGGTGATAACACCAATTATGAGAATTGTATAAAAATTAATTCTGCATAATTTGGTACCAATCTCAAAGTTCTGTGACCCTCTGTTCCTGAGTTCAAAAAAGATGAAGTCTAAATTATTAGATAAAAAGTTAAAATTATGATATAAAAAGAAAAATGATGCAATAAAGTCAAAATTATGGGATAAAAAGTCAAAATTGTATATATTTTCATAATTTTGTGACATGTCACCATTTACTTCCAGAGATCTCAAAAACTTGGTCGTAGGTGATAACACAAATTATGAGAATTGTATAAATCTTCATTCTGCATCATTTGGTACCAATCTGAAAGTTCTGTGACCCTCTGTTCTTGAGTTAAAACCCATTATGTGATTTTGACCTTTTAGTTAATTGTGACCTTGACCTTTGACCTTTACTCAAATGGATCATTGCATCTGATGTACATTACCTATATGTATATGTCCATGTTATTTCATGGTCATACCTCAAGTATTCATTGAGTTATAGCATGATATGTCTCTGCGAACACACACGCACACGCACACGCACACGCACACACACACACACACACACACACACACACAATAATCTCATAGTGTCACATTGGACTGAATATAAGGACGGTGTTGGACATGTGTCCAAATGTGTTCTTATTTCTTTTCCTTTTAGCATAGTTTTGTCTCCACTGACCTTTGACCTGCAGTAGGAAATGACTGTATTTGGACAAAAGGGGCGGAGCGGTGGGAGCCCAGATAATGATGAGCGAGATAATGCTAAACGTTAGCTTCTTCGTCTTTCTCTTTCACACGGTGTTTGTTTGGAGACGTTTGTTGGACTGTGATCAGATCAGATCAGATTTCAAACCCAACAGATGGAACAGATTGATTCCATTTCTTGTTTTTGTTTCTGCATCTGTTTTTCTTCATCCTCCGTCTCTCTACATGTTGTTCTTTTTTTTTTTTTTTTCATTTATTTGTCTTTTTACGGTTTTCATCGCGTCATCTGTTTCCATTTTGGTTCCATTCCATCCTTCCTTGTTTGGTTTTTCGAAGACTCTTTTACATAATTTTTCCACTGGTTTTCATTTTCTGCTTTCTTTCATTTTTGTCTTTTTCTTGTTTTGTTTTTGACATCATTACCATCAATTTTGTTTGGTTTGTTTGTTTGTTGTTTTGACTTTCAACCATTGGGTCATTCCAGGTCCTTCCATGTATTCAAACCTGTTCATTGAACCAGTTCATTTTGATGAACACAATGTGTCATCCAGGTCAATGGGGTCATTGGTGGAATCATCTGTGAACAGGTTTGAACCAGTACATGGAACCAGGGTCAGCGTTAGTCATAGTCAGACTAGGCGGTCGCCTAGAGCACCAGAAGTCTAGTCCCATAGAATTAGAATATTAAGATACTGTATTTTCTGGACTACAAGGTGAACTGAAAAGACTTCAATTTTCTCACAGTGCATCTTCTATAGGGATTAATTCTGGTTATGTTTAGTGACTGTGAATTTAGACTTTTTATCTCAGAATTTGGACTCTTAAAGTTTGATTGATCAAAACAAGATTTTGTTTTGTTCCATGTTACAACTCATCAAGGTTGAAAGTTATTGCCACTGTTTAGCTTCACTTAAATAGGTTAAATAAACTTAACATTGACAGTGATTGTTAATGGACACTCAGTACGTTCTCAATCAGATGTAGGACACTATGTTTAAAGATGATCATTCAGAATTACACTAAAAGAAGAGGTGTTCTCGTAGTCTTCGCCTAGTGTTCGCCTAGTCTTAGCCTAGTCATCGCCTAGTATTCACCTAGTGTTCACCAAGTATTCACCTAGTGTTCACCAAGTGTTCACCTAGTGTTCACAAAGTATTCACCTAGTGTTCACCTAGTGTTCACCAAGTATTCACCTAGTGTTCACCAAGTATTCACCTAGTATTCACCTAGTGTTCACCTAGTATTCACCTAGTGTTCACCTAGTATTCACCTAGTGTTCACCTAGTGTTCACCAAGTATTCACCTAGTGTTCACCTAGTGTTCACCAAGTATTCACCTAGTGTTCACCAAGTATTCACCTAGTGTTCACCAAGTATTCACCTAGTGTTCACCTATTGTTCACCAAGTATTCACCTAGTATTCACCTAGTGTTCACCTAGTGTTCACCAAGTATTCACCTACTATTCACCAAGTATTCACCTAGTATTCACCTAGTGTTCACCTAGTATTCACCTAGTGTTCACCTAGTATTCACCTAGTGTTCACCTAGTGTTCACAAAGTATTCACCTAGTGTTCACCTAGTGTTCACCAAGTGTTCACCTAGTGTTCACCAAGTATTCACCTAGTGTTCACCTACTATTCACCTAGTGTTCACCAAGTATTCACCTAGTATTCACCTAGTGTTCACCTAGTATTCACCTAGTGTTCACCTAGTATTCACCTAGTGTTCACCTAGTGTTCACCAAGTATTCACCTAGTGTTCACCTAGTGTTCACCTAGTGTTCACCAAGTATTCACCTAGTGTTCACCAAGTATTCACCTAGTGTTCACCTAGTGTTCACCAAGTATTCACCTAGTATTCAACTAGTGTTCACCTAGTGTTCACCAAGTATTCACCTACTATTCACCAAGTATTCACCTATTATTCACCTAGTGCTCACCTAGTATTCACCTAGTGTTCACCTAGTATTCACCTAGTGTTCACCTAGTGTTCACCAAGTATTCACCTAGTGTTCACCTAGTGTTCACCAAGTATTCACCTAGTGTTCACCAAGTATTCACCTAGTCTTCGCCTTGTGTTCACCTAGTGTTCACCAAATATTCACCTACTATTCACCAAGTATTCACCTATTATTCACCTAGTGCTCACCTAGTATTCACCTAGTGTTCACCTAGTATTCACCTAGTGTTCACCTAGTGTTCACCAAGTATTCACCTAGTGTTCACCTAGTGTTCACCAAGTATTCACCTAGTGTTCACCAAGTATTCACCTAGTCTTCGCCTTGTGTTCACCTAGTGTTCACCAAGTATTCACCTACTATTCACCAAGTATTCACCTATTATTCACCTAGTGTTCACCTAGTATTCACCTAGTGTTCACCTAGTATTCACCTAGTGTTCACCTAGTGTTCACCAAGTATTCACCTAGTGTTCACCTAGTGTTCACCAAGTATTCACCTAGTGTTCACCAAGTATTCACCTAGTCTTCGCCTTGTGTTCACCTAGTGTTCACCTAGGGCACCACATTGACCAGAACTGACCCTATAAATAATAATAATAATAATAATAATAATAATAATAATAATAATAATAATAATAATAATAATAATAATAATAATAATAATAATAATAATAATAATAATTGTTGTTGTTGTTGTTATTATTATTATTATAGTAGTACGGTCACTCCAAACACACATGTACGCTTGTGATGCCTTGTGTAAACACCCAAGTCTGGACGCTGGATGATTTCAATTCAATTTTAATTATGAACCCCCAAATCACAACAATGTCACCTCACAGGGCTTTACAAAAAACAACAACACAGAAATAGATGAAGTCCCAAGCATCCCCTGTCCTTAGACCCTCCTTCTCAGCAGAAAAATCTCCAAAACCCAGTGGACAAAAGAAGAGGAGAACCACACTGAAGGACAGATTCACTCCCATGGACAGACAGACTATAGATGAACGTCCATTTATAAATGAAGGAAGTGGGGGGCAGGTCCATCCATCATACAGGTGAGGGAGGAGGTCCGGGGTCACAAGTGACTCATTGCAGATCCTGTTGTCCATGGTTTCTTATGCAGATGCTGCTGAGAGGGTTGTAAAGGGGACAGCAGGTGAATAAGAGTTTGTGGCTACTCTGAATGAACAACACTCAAGTCTGGAAACTGGATAAACATAGAAACATAGATAAACCAAATGTGTCCCTCCAGTTCAGTCTGTCGTCAACTGTGGCTCAGATCAGTTGGATTGTTGCTCTGTACCTGCTCTGGAGGTCCCAGATATGTGGGAGGGCCACACGCCATCGTTTTAGGGTTCACCTGATCCTGCAGAAGCTCCTGTAGCACCAGGAATTACACCCCCGCCTCCAGGAACTGTAGTCCGGATGACGTCCACTTTCAATGATATTTCAGGCTCAGTTTTTCCTTTCTGTCGCCTTCTGGGTCGGTCCCAGCGTCGTCCGTCATTCCGCCACAACGTTGGCAGGATCTCAACGGCTCTCGTGGTGTTACGTGAATTCCCCTGAAAAGTTCAATATTTTCAACTTGAGTGTTTATAAGCTCAAGTTAAAAATAGTTGCCGCAAATATGAGTCCAACGCACCAAATCTGCGTCAAAATGTGTCTCTCCATTGACTTTGTATGTAATCTCGACGTGTGACTGTGAAAATTTGTGTTCGGTGTGGACGTACCATTAGGGTTGACTAAGAATGGTTAAATTTTACCCAGCCGGGCCCAACCCGAACCGGAGAGTTGGGAAGGTCATCTCGTGGGTCCACCAACTGCAAGAGGAAGCAGAAAGGTCTGGTAGGATGTGGATTGGGTGGCAGACTGGGGGTCTTGGTGGTCTGTTCCCCGGTTACAGAAGCTGGCTTTGGGTACATGGAATGTCCCCTCTCTGGTGGGGGAGGAGCGGGAGCTTGTAGAGGAGGTGGAGCTCTATCAGCTGGACATAGTCAGCCTCACCTACACACTTAGCATCAGCTCTGAAACAAAGTCCTTCAGAGATGTTTGGATGCTTGTTCTCTGCTGGAGATGGCCTGGGGCAGAAGCAGAGGGCAGGGGTGGCCTTCAGGGGTGGCCTTCAGGGGTGGGATGGTAGCCCCCAGGCTGTAGGAATATTTACTGACGATTGATTAAATTAATGAACAGAAACACTGATTAATCAGATTAAGAATTAAAATCATAGGGTTAGAGAATCATCTCTTCCTCCTCAGAAGGAGGAAGAGAAAGAGGAGGAGGTGAAGATGAAGGAGGAGGAGGAGGAGGGGATGAAGAAGGAAGAGTAGTAATAGATCAGTTTTCATAAACTCAGACCAAACATCTGAAAAACACTAATGAATATTAACTGAAACTGAAGAATCTGAACAAAGGTTCTATAGAACAAAGGTTCTGGGGAACAATGGTTCTACGGAACAAAGGTTCTGGGGAACAAAGGTTCTGGGGAACAAAGGTTCTATGGAACAAAGGTTCTGGGGAACAATGGTTCTACGGAAAAAAGGTTCTGGGGAACAAAGGTTCTGGGGAACAAAGGTTCTATGAAAGAAAGGTTCTGGGGAACAAAGGTTCTATGGAAGAAAGGTTCTTGGGAACAATGGTTCTACGGAAGAAAGGTTCTGGGGAACAAAGGTTCTACGGAACAAAGGTTCTGGGGAACAATGCTTCTACGGAAAAAAGGTTCTGGGGAACAAAGGTTCTGCGGAACAAAGGTTCTACGGAACAAAGGTTCTGGGGAACAAAGGTTCTACGGAACAAAGGTTCTGGGGAACAATGGTTGTACGGAAAAAAGGTTCTGGGGAACAAAGGTTCTGGGGAACAAAGGTTCTGGGGAACAATGGTTCTAGGGAACCATGTTCTTCGTGCCTCATATACGTCGTGTCCCTTGTTCTTTGTATCTCATGTCCTTCATGTCTTTTTGTCCTTCATGTCTTTCGTTCTTCATGTCTGTTGTCATTATGTTTTCGTTGTCCAGTTTTTTAAAAATATGACACTGGATGTTCTTTCCCTTTCACGTCTTCTTGCAGAAGAACGGCACCCACACCCACACCCACACCCACACCCACACCCACACCCACACCCACACCCACATCAGCTTAAAGGGTTTTGTAAAGCGGGGTGCAGTGAGTACAGGTTGACTGTTTGACTGACAGATATCAGTTATGGGGGGCATCCCAGATGAGCCTCCATAAATATGTTATGACCCGGAGGTTGCAACACATTTTAGAGAGTACAGGAGACAAAAGGGTTCACATTTGTCAAACTTTTTTTTTCTTTAAGCCAATTACTTTTATAAATGAAACCCCTTTCCCGTGCCCCAAAACCGAAAAGAAATCCCAAAAGTACAACGAAAAGTTGGACCCAGGTGAGCTGGCCAAATAAACAAAAGGACAGTATGTGGGTCAGGCCAACACTATACAAGGTCGTAGAAGCTGTCCACATACCGCTACCCCTGCCCCATTTAAACAACCCACAACTAAAGCCTGTAAAAATAAATAAACTGAAAACAGGACGTCCAGACTCACCGGGTCAAACAAGACACAAAAAACTAGCAAACAAAGCTAGAGCAGCCAACCGGCAACTAACAGCCGGAGCGTCCCAGGTGGAGGCGAGACACGAACAGACAGGTCCGAAGGCCTGGCTTATATACTGGCTGCACCGGAAGCCAATCAGCAACCTGAAAAAAACTAAATGCAGGATATTCCATAAAAAATATTGTAACAGCCAATAATTATCTAATGAAATAAATTATGACTCATAAAAAACAAGAGGGAAAAAACGGTCCAGGAACATAACAGTCGTATCAGTGAAGTGGCTCCAGCTGGAGATAAATCAGGTCTAGAACATAAAGGAAGCAGTGTTAGCATGGAGCAGCTAGCATTAGCATGGACTATCTAGTGTTAGCATGGAGCAGGTAACTTTATCATGGAGTAGCTAGTGTTAACATTGAGCAGCTAGCGTTAGCATGGAGCAGGTAGTTCTAATGCTAACAGGACTGGATCCATTCGACGTCAGTTAGTTTCTGTTAGTTTTTGGGGTGAGTTCAGGTCAAAGCTGCAGGATCTGAAACATGTTCACGTCGTCTTCTTCCTACATTCGTCTTGAAACATGAGCTTCGCTCGTAAACGCGTCTATTTACGACCTCATGCTGTGTCGGAGCGCCGGCCGCCACATGTGTTTGCGGACGGTGGAGGTTACGAGGTTCTGCCGGCGGCTGGATCCAACGAGGCCCTGGGGTCCGAATATTAGCGGCAGGATTTTCCTGCTCGTAAATATTCTGCTTTAAGATGGAATTTAGGAAAAGAAAAAAAGAAAAACACACAAAGAAAAACACACACAAAGAAAAACGCAGAAAAAGAAAAAGCAGAGAAAGCAGCCGCAGACACAGGTTTATGAAGGACACGCTGTAAATCTGGGATTTATGGACCAGGACTGAGACCAAGACCAGGACTGGACCAGGACCAGGATCCACCACAGAAACCTGTTATTCAGGTCTGAGGAATATGAACCAGGTTACACCTGATAGAACCTCATCCAGAACCTGGTCCAGAACCTGATTCAGAACCTGGTCCAGGTTCATCATAAATCATAGATAATCAATATCACATCAACAAACATGTTCCAGTCCAACAATATTCTGCATCTGTTTATTTTTTAGTAGATAGTTTGAAATTATAAACATTTTCACATAATTTTCCTTTTTTACACTAAAAGAAAAACTTTTATTCTGATTATTTATCTGTCAAGAAACGAAACACTTTGTTTTTTTTAATCTGTTTATTAACTTCACAAATCGGAGAACCATGAAGTTATATTCCATTAACTGTCTGTCTGTCTGTCTGTCTGTCTGTCTGTCTGTCTGTCTGTGTGTATGCGTACACATTTCCACTTTTCTAGCGTCGCTAATTCTTGATGGGTCATTCTGAAATTTGTCACGTAGAAGGAGACACATGAAACAGACTTCATCCTTCAGACTTACGGTTTGACGCCATATTAAATGTTGTTGTCGTCACAGCAGAGAGTTGTTGTTTTCAACATGTACGAGTGATTTAACATAATGACTGATAATGATGGATTTGTGATTCGACAAGATCACAGATTTCATATGATTTGTCAAGTTACCTGTGTGGATTTATAGTCTGTTTATCTGTTTATGTTTATCTGTTTATCTCTTCATGTTTATCTGTTTATGTTTATCTGTTTATCTCTTCATGTTTATCTGTTTATGTTTATCTGTCAGTCACTTCAGTCATTTGGAGGGAGGGGCTGATCTGCTTTAAAGGTAAAGTAGTTTATTTATACATTATACACCTGTACTGAACACAGACTCAACCAAAGCACAGTCTGTAAAAACGACTTCATTAGATCAATATTTTGTCCGATATTAGTGATTGAAAAATGTTGGTCCTGACACTGGACAGGAAGTGCAGCAGCAGCTGCAAAATTTGTCAAAATTATGAGATAAAAAGTAATCGTGAGATAAAAGTAAACATTATGAGAAAATGATGAGATATAAAAGTCTAAATTATTACATAAAAAGTCTAAATTCCCAGTCACTAAACACAACCAGAATGAATCCATATAAAAGGAGCACTGTGGTTTTTGGAGAAAATGAAAGTGTCACCTTATAGTCTGAAGTGCAGGAGCAGCACACTGCATGATGGGAAATGAAGTTTGTATTTCCTGTCTTCAGTGTGTGGATTTTTATCTAGAAAACATGTTTAATGGATCAATATCAGCTGTGAAATTAAACTAATATGAGTTATTTTTCCCATCACTGGGAAAAAGTCAAAGAGCTGTTTTTAATTCATGTTTAGATGTAAATCCAAACTCACCTCCTCGACAAAGGCAGGGGTTTAGAAAATGTGTCTTGAAGTTATTTCATGTTAATGTTTGTCATTCAGTGTTTTAGAGGTTTTGAAGGGTGTTGAATTCAAATCTTCTGTATGCCGTGCTCCAAAATGTCCCGTAATATCTTGAAATGGACAAATCCAACATGTCCGCCACAACCAGGTCAAAATCTAATGAATTAGTTTTTTTCCAGAATATAAGGTGCACTTAAAAGACTTTAATTTTCCCCAAAAACCACAGTGCACTTTATATATGGATTAATTCTGGTTGTGTTTAGTGACTGGGAATTTTGACTTTTGATCTTATCATTTTGGCTATTTATTTCATAATTTTAACCTTTTTTTTAATAATTTTGACTTTTTATGTCACAATTTTACATTTCTATGTCATAATTTTGACTTTTTATTTAATCATTTCGACTTTTTATCTCATCATTTTAAGTTTTTAGCTGATCATTTTAACTTTTTACCTAATAATTTGTACTTTTATCTCTTGATTTTGACTTCACATAATGCATGAAAAAGTACGGTGGATGAGTTGTGTTATCCATCTGACAGACCTACTGAAAATCTCATGACAGGTGGACTACGGCTAAAGTAGTTCATGCAGAACTGACACAGGCTGGTGGACATCACTGAGGTTTTTTTTACACCATATTTAGGAGAAGAATTTACCCGAACTTCTAATATTTTCTCTGTGTGATGCTTTAAAATTAGCTTTTAACAGAACATTGCTGCACCTCACAGTGTGACTGATGCAACATTACTCAAAAACATGTTTAAATACCATATTTTTCACTTAACCTGACAATATTTTCAGGGAAAAGTGCCTTAATAACATACCCAAAGTAAATGAAGAATTGCTCCACAATCCTCAGGTTTATATGGATGTTCTTAGTATCTGTGGACATCTACAGACTACTGTCTAAAATACTGCAGCTGTTACTGCGACTGAATAAACTGGAAGAAACTAAAAGAGAAAATGTAATGTTTTTTCCTTATTTGACAAAAGATAACACCCTGGTAACAATGATTCCATGAATGTTGACACGATTGATCACCTTCAGCAACTCTTTGACGACACATGTTCAAAAGTTAAGTACAAAACCTCCAGAAAGGTTTAAGTCAAGATAACACCAGGTGGACAGTCCATTTGGCACAGTTTGGCACAAAACTGTGCCAAATGGATTATTTTACATTTTCAATAAAATCTGTCTGAAAAATACAACTATTACTGTCTACTGGAGCTTTTATTCTGAAATCTATTACTGTCTTCTGGAGCTTTTATTCTGAAGTCTATTACTGTCTACTGGAGCTTTTATTCTGAAGTCTATTACTGTCAACTGGAGCTTTTATTCTGAAGTCTATTACTGTCTACTGGAGCTTTTATTCTGATGTCTATTACTGTCTACTGGAGCTTTTATTCTGAAGTCTATTACTGTCTACTGGAGCTTTTATTCTGAAGTCTATTACTGTCAACTGGAGCTTTTATTCTGAAGTCTATTACTGTCTACCTGAGCTTTTATTCTGAAGTCTATTACTGTCTACTGGAGCTTTTATTCTGAAGTCTATTACTGTCAACTGGAGCTTTTATTCTGAAGTCTATTACTGTCTACCTGAGCTTTTATTCTGAAGTCTATTACTGTCTACTGGAGCTTTTATTCTGAAGTCTATTACTGTCTACTGGAGCTTTTATTCTGAAGTCTATTACTGTCTACTGGAGCTTTTATTCTGAAGTCTATTACTGTCTACTGGAGCTTTTATTCTGAAGTCTATTACTGTCAACTGGAGCTTTTATTCTGAAGTCTATTACTGTCTACTGGAGCTTTTATTCTGAAGTCTATTACTGTCTACTGGAGCTTTTATTCTGAAGTCTATTACTGTCAACTGGAGCTTTTATTCTGAAGTCTATTACTGTCTACTGGAGCTTTTGTTCTGAAGTCTATTACTGTCTACTGGAGCTTTTATTCTGAAGTCTATTACTGTCTACTGGAGCTTTTATTCTGAAGTCTATTACTGTCAACTGGAGCTTTTATTCTGAAGTCTATTACTGTCTACCTGAGCTTTTATTCTGAAGTCTATTACTGTCTACTGGAGCTTTTATTCTGAAGTCTATTACTGTCTACTGGAGCTTTTATTCTGAAGTCTATTACTGTCTACTGGAGCTTTTATTCTGAAGTCTATTACTGTCTACTGGAGCTTTTAGAAATTACATTTACCTTTATGCACAACTAAAATCAATAAAAGCAAATAAAAGTGGATAATTTTGTTCCCAAATGAAGTAGTTTTATTAACAAAGTGCTCCAAACTATATAATACTACTACTACTACTACTACTACTACTACTACTACTACTACTACTACTACTAATAATAATAATAATAATAATAATAATAATAACCAAAAATATATAACAAATCTATAATAAATCCAATTAGAATAAATATAAATATCAAACAATACAATCAAATAACAATAGAAATAACAATAAAATGAGAAATGAGACTGAAAAGAAACTAGTTTATAGTCAACTGTGTAAAATATGTGTTTGCATATTTGCGTATTATTGTTATTATTATTAGTATTAGTTTGATAAACAGAAACAGAAGACACAAAAACTTACTGTGTGGATGTTTTTCCTCTTCTGAGTCCACACCTCTTCTGTTGTCAGTCACTTTATTCCACATGTTGAACTTACAGCTGATGTCCATCATGTCTGTGCTAATGTTTACATGCTAGCACGGCTAATCGCTAACACTAATAGCACTTCACAAAACTTACTAGAGTCAGTAACATTCACTAAAATACACCATCACTCACTGTTACTCATAAAACTCTGTAAAATGCAGTGTTGTACCTGAATGCCTTCATTGAACGATCGTTCACGAACTATATCATATTTTTGACGACCGTGAACGACTCGTTCACTTTTGCCAAATGAACGGGAAATTGTGAACACGGTTATTCTGGCATTTATTGAACTGCGCTCTTGCGTTCATATTTAGTTCTTATCACGTTGTAAAGTCCTATAAGGAATAAAATGGGATCAAAACATAACATTATCATAGATGTCATTTTTGTATTATTCTGAACTAATGTTGGAAACATAATGTTGTGTAATAGAGAGAGAGAGAGAGAGAGAGAGAGAGAGAGAGAGAGAGAGGGGGGTGCAGAGAGTTTTTGGGAGCGGAGAAAGAGAGTTAAATGTACAGAGTGTGACCGGCGACCGGAGCAGGTGTTGTCCCGTTCTTGGAAATAAACATTGAAAACGAAAACCACTGAAACCACTCCTTGTGTTCTAAGGAGACCTCCTCTCAGGAAATTAACCCTGAGAGGAGGACGACATTTTCCCCTGATTTCATGACTACGGTCAGAATAACGTCAGGAACGGTTCATAATAAGTTTACAATAATAACACAAAAAAGAACTAAAAAGTTGATTTTGGGATCCATGAACTTCTAGTTGATAATTTGGAAGAATGAACGATGAACTGAACTAATTCATATTGACTAACTTGAACTGAACTTTGAACTAGTTCCTAATTAAGGTTAACTTTCCCAACACTGGTAAAATGACTTAAAACTAAAAACAAACTAAGTAAATATGACCAAAGACCGAACTGTAACCTGTGTCTACACTGGGCTGTGTGAGTAAAAGGCAGCTTCACGCCTCTTTTACGCAGGCTTTTCACACCTCGTGGGTAATGTAGTTCATTGAATGCTCAGTGTCAATGGATTCAGTAGGATCTTCTCTTTCAAAAGACTACAAACATGGCTGCCTTCCCGCTCAATAGAAAAAGATATAGATAAATTAATTGCTAATATCGGCGATTAAAAATAGCTTATATTCGATGTTTAAACATCAATATTGTCACTAAAAGACACTTTCTATGTTCTTTTATTAACATTAAGGTCTACATTTTGAACAAAACTTGAAAGAAATATCCATTGTCCAGGTTAATTATATTTTTACAATTGATGAAAATTGACACAATTTTCTCGGGTCGGACCACTGGACCGATCAGGCTTAAGGCAGAACATCACTCCATCTTGCAGTGACTCGTGCAACATACATCGAAAACATGTTAAAATACTGTATATTTCAGAATATAAGGTGCATTTAAAGGTGCCATTCTGCTGAAAACCATTTTTCTCCTTTTGGAATCTGATGGCTCACCCAGCGTTACCATGGTGATGGCTCACCCAGCATTACCAACACACGCTCCTTTGACAGTGGTTCATCACCTCCACTGGCTGCATACCACATTCACACAAAACAACAACAGGAACCAGGGACCCAAAAAAAGACGGTCCATCTGACAACGGATGGACTTTAACATCACCTGTGTGGGGTTAAACTTGTCTCCGGCAGTGAATCTGAAGTAGCATTAGCATTAGCATCTACAAGAGCAGACGGCGCCACAGTAGCTGCTGCACAAACTGTAAAAAACTGTTGGATTAAACTGGTTCATGTGTCTCTGTGGAAATAAAGACTGTTTTTTTAACTGCACGTTTTCAGAACAAGCAACAGCACGAAACCTAGCTGGATGTTACTCTGGTAAAGGTAATAATACATAATGAGGGGGAGGGGGGAGTGTTCCTTCACACATTCAGAGTCAATCAGAGGCGTCTATGAGGAAGTATCGTAAACTCTGTTACTCCATCACCAGTCATTTTTTTTTACCGTGAAAAAACTGCGTGAAAGAAAACAATCCGAACGTTTTTTTTAAATAGAACCAACACACAATGAATTCAATAACAATGAAGAACAACAATATCAATAAATAACCGTAGAATGACTCCTTTAACAGACTTGAAATTTCTCCAAAACCACAATGAGCCTTA
Organism: Siphamia tubifer; assembly: GCA_020466265.1. Classification (NCBI taxonomy): domain Eukaryota; kingdom Metazoa; phylum Chordata; class Actinopteri; order Kurtiformes; family Apogonidae; genus Siphamia; species Siphamia tubifer. Next base: position 53,892,819 of record CM035786.1, read on the forward strand.
TTTATGGATTTATTCTGGTTCTGCTTAGTGACCGACAAGCCTGGAATACTGTGTTCTCTTGTTTCAACCGATTATAATAAAGCTTTTGACCGTGTTAGACACAACGACTGCTTGAACTCGGACTGCGCCCTTCAGTGACTCGATGGATCGTAGATTTTCTGACAAATAGAACCCAGTCTGTTTGTTACCATGGAGCACTTTCCGACAGCTTCACGCTCACCTGTGGATTACCCCAAGGGATTGTACTCGGACCACTGATTTTCTTAGCTTACATCAACACTGCCGCGTGTCGAGCTTGTTCTAAACGCTGGAAATTTGTTGATGATCTGAATTTATTAGAAACAAGAAACCCCAGCGTAAGACCTTCAAACATGCAACAGGACCTGAACGACTTGGCCCAGTGGTCACACGGTAGTCACATGCAGCTACACCCGAAGAAATGTAAAGTGTTGCACATCCAATTCAGCAATTTCCCACCGCCTCCACTTATGGTCAACAACATAGAGGTCCAACAAGTGAAAGTGATGAGAGTTCTCTGGCGTCATTCTCCAGGCTGACTTAAAATGGCTCATTATGCAGGAAAGCAAACCAGCGTTTGTACTTTCTTAGGAAACTAAAGCACTTCCATCTGCCTACTGACGACCTCATTACGGTGTACATCGCCTACGTTCGACCACTTCTTGAGTACGCCGCTTCGGTTTGGCATTCCGGTCTGCCAAATACTCTAAGTGACAAAATTGAGAAGGTCCAACGCAGAGCTCTTTGAATTATCCGGGGTGCCGACTATACTTCATACAACGCTGCCTGTTCTCATCTGGGACCGCCAACTCTTCGCTCACGGCGCAGAACTCTGACTGAGACGTTTGCTAAGTCACTTGTTCGCTCAGGTCATTCCCAGCACCTACTACCGCCTACTAGAGGAAACATCAGCGACCGGCAAACCTGGTCATCACTTTGTGGCTGAACTGAACGTTACATGAACAGTGCCTTGTCATGTATGATACAACTGCTGAACAACTAATATGTCATTGGTGAACATGCGTCTCCGTAACTACCTTCTGTATAATCAGTTATAGCATTAATAGTTACGCCTATAATGTTTTTAACCTGTCGTGACTGTCTTTATCCTTTTATTCAATATACTGAAACATTGTCTTTTTTATTATATTCCCACATTTTTATCTCGTAGTGTTTTAATTGTAATATATGTAAAGTTTAGACTCAAATGTTAATGTCCTGACACATTTCAGCCTTTTGGCTGCCATGTTTGTGACATGTTGTTTTCAAAATAAACCATTCATAATTTGGACTTTTTATTTCATTATCTTGCCTTTTATCTCAGAATTTTTACTTTTTAACTCATGATTTTAACTATTTATTTGATAATTTGACTTTTTATTTTATAATTTAATTGTTTTATTTCATGATTTTGACATTTGACTTTGCTTAATGCTTGAAAAAGCACAGTATATGAGTTGTGTTATCCATCTGACAGACCTACTGAAAATGACATGACAGGTGGACTACGACAAAAGCAGAACTGACGCAGGCTGGTGGACATCACTGAGGTTTTTTTTACACCATATTTAGTAGAAGAATTTACTGGAACATCTAATGTTTTCTCTCTGTATGACGCTTTAAAATCAGCTTTTAACAGAACATCGCTGCACTGAAACCAACTGAGACCAACTGAGACCAACTGAGACCGCTTAATGAGGCTCAGTGATTCGTCAAGATAAATACATTTCATCATACCTAGTCCACGTCTAGTCTGGTTGTGATTTCCTTCTCTGCTGCTGCTTTGTTTTTGCGTTTTTTGTTATTGACGTTACCATAGCAACTGATGTGATATGACATCATCAAAAGGTTCCATTACTCGATATCGGTGTGACGTTACGCACCATGTGATTGGCCATGGTTACACTTTAGTGTCAGGAGGAAAACAAAATAGCAGATTTCAAAGCATCAGGTTTTTTTCACCACTCACTAGTCCTACGGTTATTTTTCCATTTTAGTGTTTTTATTATTTCTAAAATGAGTTTGGTATCTCATAATTTTGACTTTTCAGCTCATAACTTTACTTTTTATCTCACAATTTTGACTTTTTCTCTTAAAATTATGCATTTTTTGTATACATCTCATATTTCTATAATGTCTTTTAAACCTCATGATGACTTTTTCATCACAATTCTGACTTTTGTTTTTCATTTTTCCTAACTTTCCTGTGTGACCTGATCAAACACATCTAAACACTAACTCAAATTTAAAGGGTTAAATAAATATTATTGTGTTCATGCCAAAGAAATTTGTTTTACACAATTCATAATTGAGAAGTTGTACTTTTTTCCTTTATTTAAGTAAAGCAGATGAATCAGCACTTCTATTTTTACTAGAGTATTTTTTCACATAAGTTGCTGCACTTGTATTTAAGTACAGAATGTAAGTACTGTTACCACCTCTGTTCTGTCCGGAGACACACACCTGAGGGGACTGGGCTAACTCATGGCCTGGTCAGAAGCACTTCCCCCAAAAAAGACCCACAAGTTCTGATAATGGAAACGGGCCTTTTTTGTTTGATGTTAAATCATCTTGTTTTTATCCGACATCCTCTGAAAAGAGAAGAACTGGAGGCGTTCAGATGCACTTTTATTCATATACAAGTTTTATTCTGTTACAAATAAAGGATATGATAAAGAAGGAGGAGGAGCTACTGGGTTTGGGTTCAGACACGGCCCCCTATACTGGACCAGAACACGACACACGAGGTGTTGGAAGCTCAGTGGTATAAAAAAAAGAAAAGTCAAAAACAAAAGCAAAACTGGAATAAATGTCCCGTGGTTTAAGCCTAACTTATACCCTCCGTTAATGACAGAAAATGACGTTTTCATCCGGTTCCAGAGGTGGTTTCAACCGTCAGTTTGTCTGTTGGTCAAGAGCTTAGCAATCCATTGAGCTCCGGGTGAAACAGAACAATACCACAGGACATTGTGGGGGCAGTAGAGAGGCCCAAGTGTAAAATTTTCGGAATTCCACCCACAAAGAAGGTTCTCGGTAGGACTGTGACCGGCTTGATGTTGGATGAAGGGCATTACCCAGGTAAGGAGACGGTGGAAGGTATCAGCATCATCCTGAAAATGTTTCTGCCCATCCATCTGACTCATCGGTAGAACCAATGACACCAGTTCACCGTCAACTGTCCTTGTGTTCAGTGGACACACACTCCACCGTCAGTGTTTCATGCCCCCACAGTAAATTCATCTAAATTATCACTTCAATAGACGCCATGTTTCTTGAACCCTCAACAGTGCGGCTCATTAGCGCCCACTCGAGGATTTCAAATGCAACATCCATAATACAGATGGAGGCATAAATACCAGCTCCGGGAGCAACGTCAGGAATGGAAATGTGAATTTCGTCCCCTCCCAGAGGTATAAATTAGGCTTTAGACGGGGAACGTCTGAGTCCGATACTGGATTAAAGAAGGACACGTTTTTATCCATCAAAAAGGAAAATCTGCAGCATCTGTCTTTAACAGTCCAAAGACCAGGTTCTACAAAGACCAACAAAGACCAAAGGCTTCCAGAGACTGGACCAGAACCAGGTTCAGGAAAAGGGACAAGTCCGAGGAGCAGGGTCAGGTTTAGATCCAGGTCCAAGGAACCAGGTGTGGAACAGGAAAAGGGTCCGGTGTCTGAGAAGCCAGGCCTTGTACCAGTCTAGGATCGGGACCAGGTCTGGATCCAAGGAGCAAGGCCAGATCTGAGGAGCAAGACCAGTTCCGGGTCCAGGTCTGGGTCCAGGCCCAGGTCCGGGCCTCAGTTGACAGTGGGGACCTGGTTGAGGCTGTACTCCTTGGCTTTGAGCCGCAGGTTGGCGATGCTGTTGGCCATGTTCATGCCCTGCGACGCGTTGGTGTTGGAGCAGGTGGGCGGGTACGTTGCCATGGCGCTGAGAAAAGGGAGGGAAAAACAGGACAGGGTCAGATGACCTGGAAACACATAGGCTAAGAGGTCCAGAACCTGCTGTGGGTCCACAGACAGAACCATCAGAAACATCAGAACCACGTTTTAGATGCAAACGACCCTGGACCAGAGTCATTTACGGTTGGATACGAAATTTAATAGTAAAAACAACTTCTGTCCAGATGGAAAAACATCTGTGAAATCTGATCATTTCTAAAAGCAGTGGGCGGAGAATCCACAGCGTCCCCACAGGAACTGTGACGTCCCCACAGGAACCATGACAGAAGCGCGTGATGTGGGTTTTTCCTTTAAATTACTTATATGCTGATGACCCCGCCCCCAAAGGGGAGAAGCCAGGGTATTGTTTTTATTTATTTATTTCTGTCAGAAACTTTCGATAAAAACTACTGAAGCGATTCCCAATAAATGTTCAGTAAAGGTGTGAGATGGTCCACAACAGATCCTTTTACATTTAGGTGAAAGTAGGTCAAAGGTCACAGTCACTAAAAATGAGCAGCATCCGCTAGCTAACCTGTGTGATAAGCAGCGCAGACAACACGCTCTTTTTTTCCACCAAACATGATGTGGACAGTGTGGGGTTCATCTTGTCGGTCGCTGCCTTAAACTTTTTACACTTAATATAAAAAGTGAGGACGTGTGACAGACGTGTGGACAGTCCAGTTTAAGAGCCGTGGGTCCAGACCAAATGCAGACATATGTTCACCTACTGATGTACAGTTACATTTAATAGAAAACTCTTTGCTAACGTTAGCCTTGTCAGTGGACGTTGTTACGTTGCAGTGAACTTTAATACAAGTTGCTCGTTGCTGGACAGACGGGTGTCCATGTTTTGTTTTTGTTTGTTTTTTCGCCGTGTATCTTTGTTGTTTCTCTGTTGACAATGTGATGACGTCATCACGATAACTCGACTCAACTTAGACTTTATTGACGGATAAGTCGACTTGAAAAAAAACTGAAGTCGTTAATGCCTCCTGATAATTCTTTGTTTTTAAACTCACCAGTTCCCAAACACCCCAAACACGCCAAGAGACATTCAAAATGGATGCCATGCAAGAGTTCTGGTCTTAGAGGATAAATATGATTTGTTTTTGTCAAGTATCATGATATGACTTTTCATTTATTTATCAAACTCTTTTCTTCTCTTGCGTTTGTGTCTTTAACCTGCAGATTTGATTTTTTTTCTCCTAAATGTTTGTAGAAATAAAAACATATTCATCTGTTCTTCCACCAAAAGTAACATTTGCTCCAAACTGTTGGATGTAAAAGTTTACTTTAGCCTCAGAACAAACAAACCACATGATGGAAAATTACATTTATTTGTTTTTTCTTTAATAAGATGCCATTTTTATTGTAAACTTTTTTTCAATGAAACTATACTATCAAGTTGATTGAAAAAACCTGATTAGATTGATCTGAAAACAGAAAATCACAAATGAAAAGTAGATTCAATACTTCAACCCAAAGACCAAGAAACAAAAACACACACAGAGGAAATGGTTGGAATGTATAAAAGAAAAATTAACACATAAAAAAAATAAAAGATTAGAGGAGAAAATAAAAGAGAAAAATTAAAATGACTTTAACAGATTAAAATCATTTAACTATCAACAAACAGCAGGAAAGGATGAAATGGATGCAGTAAAGTGCAGTAAAGTGTACTAAGGTATAGTAAAGCGCAGTAAAATGCAGTAAATTGTAGTACAGTGCAGTAAAGTGCAGTAAATTGTAATGAAGTGCAGTAAAGTGTAGTAAAGTGAAGGCGTACTTGTTCTCTGTGGGCATCATTTTCTGGTGAACTCTCAGCGGCGTTCCCTCCGCCACCGGATACCAGCTTTAGGATCATATAAGGGTTCAGGTTAGAGGAACATCACCATGGAAACACAGGAACCAACAGAACCAACAGAACCAATGGAACCAACAGAAACAAAGGAACCAACAGAACCACAGGAAACACAGGAAACTGCACTTTACAGCACTTTACTGAACTTTACAGCACTTTAATGTGCTTTACAGCACTTTATAGCACTTTACTGCAGAAACCTGAGGAACCACAGGAACCAACAGATCCGAATGAACCAAAGTTTATTTGTTTGTGTTATTTGTTTATTTATCTCCAATGATTCTTTACTAGTTTATGTATGACCCATGTTTATTTACAGCTGATGTGGAGCAGTTGTTTGTTTGTTGTGGGCATTGTTTACCTGTACGGGGCGGCGCTTCCCCAGGACAGGTAGTCGTTGGGTCGTGGCGCCGGTCGGGGGACGATGGGCTGCTCCACCGCCGTCACGTCGCCAGAGTACGACTTGAGCAGTGAAGCATTTTTACTGGCGAGCATCGCACGCTCGTTCCTGCGGAATTTGGCTCGTCTGTTCTGGAACCAAACCTGGAAAAAATAATAAACACATGTTTAGAACCTGAAGAAGAAAAGATATGGCAGGAAAACTGCTGCAAAGGATCATGGGAGAGTCGAAGGACAGAAAGTTTTCCCAGTTTTCTAGGAGACACAAACACACCATGAGGCATTCAGGTGCAGTTTTCCTGTTTGTAAGCAGCAGTTCTCAGAATTCCCACAACACCTGAAGGCAGCATTTAAAGATTTTCCTCCGCAGGAAACAGTGAGGCAAACCAGGTCTAGTGTCCTGGTTCTGGTTCTGACACTGGTTCTGGATGTGTTCTAAAGAGCAGAACCGGGACCACAACCAGAAACCAGAACCACAACTAGAAACAGAACTGCAACCAGAACCAGAAACACAAGCCTAACTAGAACCAGAAGCAGAACCACAACACACAACCACATTCATGATCAGAACTTGAACCAGAACAACAACCAGAACAAAAATCAGAACCATAATCAGCAACAAAACCAAAACCAGAATTACAACCAGAACAAGAACCAGAACCACAACTAGAACCACTACCCCAAACGGAACAACCAGAACCAGACTAAAACCCCAACCAAAACCAGAATCACAACCAGAAACACAACCACAACAAGAGCCACAATAAAACCAGAACTAGAACCACGACCAGAATGACCAGAACCAGAAACAAAACCAAAACCAGAAACACAACTGGATCCATAACTACAACTAGAACCACAACTAGAACCACAACAGGTTATGGATGTACCGCCCCATAAGCGGCTGTGGCTCAGTTGGTAGAGTGCGTCGTCCAATGACCGAAGGGTCAGAGGTTTGTGTCCCAGCTCTGGCTGTCCACATGTCCAAGTGTCCACATGTCCAAGTGTCCTTGGACAAAGACACTGAACCCTTCGTCTCCCAGTTGGACTGACAGAACCTTAGAACCTACTGGTGTATGAGTGTGTGTGAATGGGTGAATGTGAGGCTAATGTAAAGAGCTTTGAATGAAGGTGGAACAGAACATTTAACCACAACTAGAACCACAAACAGAACTAGAACCAGAACCACTGGTTTCTGAACTGGACCCCGTGACCACACCCATATTTATAAAAGTTGTATTTCACATAAAGTTGATATCTTTGACTGACCAACAGACTGACCATTAAGACTGACCAATAGACTGACCATGAGACTGACCAACAGACTGACCATTAAGACTGACCAACAGACTGACCATTAAGACTGACCAATAGATTGACCAACAGACTGACCATGAGACTGACCAACAGACTGGCCATTAAGACTGACCATCAGACTGACCAACAGACTGACCATCAGACTGACCATCCTACTAACCATCAGACAGACCAACAGACAGTCCATCAGACTGACCAAAAGACTGACCAACAGACGGACCATCAGACTGACCAACAGACTGACCATCAGACTGACCATCATACTGACCACCAGGCTGACTATCAGGATGACCATCAAACTGACCAGCAGACTGATTGTCAGACTGACCATCATACTGACCAAAAGACTGACCATCAGGGTGACCAAAAGACTGACCATCAGACTGACCAACAGACAGACCATCAGACTGATTATCAGGCTGATCGTGAGACTGACCATGAGACTGACCAACATACTGACCATCAGACTGAGCAAAAGACTGACCATCATACTGACCAAAAGAGTGACCAACAGAGTGACCATTAGGATGACCAACAGACTGACCATCAGACTGACCAACAGACTGACCATCAGACTGTATATAAATAATAATAAAATAAATAATAATTATTTATAGTTTTTCTTCATTCATGTTTCTACATAAATTCCATTTTTAAATCATAACAAATAAAACGTACTTCATCATTATAATGACGTGTTCATTACACGTCGTTATAAAACTGTGCATCAGACACTTTCATTTCACGACAACAACAAAAGCACTTGAACGCAACACAAACACATGTGAAATTCAGACATGGAAAAGCTCATTTTTCCGAAGGCACCTGAAGGCAGCGTGAAAGTCCAACAGTTTCAACTGGTCACGTTTGATGAAACTGAAAATAAAATGTTTTCATTTAACTTAAGTTGAAATGTGGAGTTTAAGGACAAAGACTCCCTCATCTGCGTCAAAATCAAAAACACAAAACCTCCCCAGAGACGAAAGAACGGCCGGCAGCGAAGCAGGGGATTGTGGGAAACAGATGTTCTGGTTCAAGTGGAATCCTCTGAGAGAAAAATGAAAAGGTTTGAAACATGTTTCACCTCCTGTGTTCAACTGATTTAAACCTGCTTTTATGAAAGTGAGAAAAAAAAACGAAAGAAAAACAGAAACAGACATGAAATACAAATAAAACCACTGAAAAAACCCAGAGACCAGAACCTGAACAGAACCCGGATCAGAATGATGAAAAAACTATAAAACCAGAACAACATTATAAACAGAAATATTAATAAACAGAAACATTCTACTGATGAAAACAGGTGAGTTTGAACTATGACTGAATATTAATATTAATATAAAAATATATTTGACATGATGACATTAATGTCCAAATATTGACTTTAATCTGGAAATGTCAAGAATAAAGTTTATATATATATATATATATATATATATATATATATATATATATATATATATATATATATATATATATATATATATATATATATATATATATATATATATATATATATATATATATATGTGTGTGTATATGTATTGAAAAAATTTTAATTAACTTAAAAATTCTTCTTCAATAGGTCACACATAAAAAGATGTATTTGAATTAATTAAATTAAATTAAATTAAAATAATCCTAACCCTATGCAATTCAATTTGGTTCATTCAACTAGATTTTTTTATGTGTGACCATAAGAAGTAAAAATTATTAGATAAAAAGTCAAAATTTAAGATTTTTTAAAAAGTTGATTCAATATTTTACGTTTTCAGTGAATATAATTATTTTTTTTGACAGAAAACATTGCATATACTTTGTATAAACATTCTGCCAGGGGTGATGACATGGAAATAATAGAGAAAAATACAAATAAACAGAAACAGAAGAATAAAGTTTATATGAATGTGTTGTGCTGGATGATATATAATGATTTATCTAAAAGGATAATTTAATAAAGGTTGGCTTCACATTTATAAACGTGTTTATAGTGTTTGGTTAAAATGATAATACGGTTACTTCAGTAAAACTCAGAAGTGTCATTCCTGTCATAGATAATAAAACTATTTTATCATTTCAAAGTAAAGTCATGGGAGACTGTGACTATATGTCGATAATAAAGATGAAATTAAATGTGGACTTTAATGTGCTCATGTCATAGACAGAACTGCAGGGTCCATGTACCTTTGGATTATTGAATATTTATACACTTCAGTCTAGAGGTTCTTCTATAAATTTTTTTGAACCATTTAAAGATGCCAGGGTCACATTAACGACCACCGTTGTCCACTGTCTTCCCTTCAAGTTTTTTTTAGGAACAGATGTAACATCATAACCAGATGTATGGATGCTTCTCATGTCTGCTCACATCTTCCATCTGCTAAAGCACCATTAGCTTCTCTGTAAGGCGGGGCTGTCAATCAAAATCATTGGCCCTGATTGGAGGAACCAGTTGTTTGTCATTTTGAACGACGTACTACTTCGACCAATCACATTAAAGCAGCATGTAACGTAGATGATAGAAGTAGAAGCTCTTACCATACCTGGTAGAAGAACCATAACATCTAATGACAACAATAAATTCTTTCTAAACTGTTCTGTTCATCTTTTTAACAATCAATATGCACTAGTTTACACAACACTGTTGAAATGACAGAATTGTAGCCCAATTCAGTCTCCTCCATGCTAGCCGCCATGTTTTTCAAAGCTACTGTGTGGAGACTCTTCCTGTACGAACATTTTTCACAACAAGCGGAAACACGTCAGAGGAGCGTGACCGAACTTCCTGTTAAACGTCAATACAGTAGAAAGACGCTAATATTGAAAGAGTCTTTTCAATTTCCTGAAGAAATTTGCCACTTTTAACATTTGCAGATATTGGGAGAATCGTGGAGGAAAATTCACTAATGAATTTTCTATGACTTGTCTATGGTTCAAGTCAACGTCTTGTTAGCATAATGTTAACGTTAGCCAAATGCTATCATAATCCGTTCACATTTTTCTCTGGCAGTGTGTGTTTATGTTGTTGTTTGTTTGTCATAGTATCTAATGTAGTAGACGGGCAGGTTTTTGTGAGGGCTAGATGTTACCCATCGCTAAGAATTAGAGGATCCTCCCTAAACTCCAGGTTTGATCAGTGTTTATACATTTACTGTGACTTACTGCTGTTCACTGGCTGCAGTTGCAGTTCTATCACTATTTACACTCTTTCCTTCCAATGCTACTGTTTGTTTACTGCTGACACTGATGTACTGGCATCTAAAGGTTAAAGGTCAACATTACTTATTTGTGTTCACCATAACTTTAAAACCATGGACATTTGTTTTATCTCAACTCATACCATCGTTAACAGCTGCTGTTTTTGCCATCGTTCATATACTGGCTCCTTTTTACTGGAGGAATAGAATCATTCCAAGGAAAAATACTAGGGACAGACTGTGGTTTCAAACCGTCATCCCCAGATGTAGTTTTCTGATGTGAAGTGTCTGCTGCAGATGGAAGTGCTCCTTTTTTTAATTATAAAACTGGGCCCTTCATAACACTGAATAGCCTGGACCCATTTTCGTCTAGCTTCACCGTTAACAGAGGAGTGGAACAAAATATAAAACTGCTTCAGGACATTACAACAACATCCTGGTATGTTACAATAACTTTTGGTGGTTACTGTCATGTTTGCCATTTAACTTTTGCCGGTGCAGAAGTAGGGTTACGTATTTCCGGTGCAAAATGTGGAAGTTGTGAAAAAAGTCCATTCTCTCTGACCGCGCTATGATTACGTCATAACTGTTAAAATCACGCCCACTGATCCTGATTGGTCCGCCCAGCATGTGGCCGTAGACGACAGAATATCTTTGGTGGTTTAACAGACCTTTGTGAGAAGCTGAGCAGAAACACACCAGGGTCGACCAAAGCCAGACTAACCCACGTCACAGAGAGTTCAAGAAAAACATTTTGCCCTAAGCTGGAGACAAGCAAGTCTTTTTTTTTCTATTCGGCTTAAAATAAAACATTTAAATATGGAGAAAAAAAAAGATTTTTCAAGAAAAAAATTACATTTAAAAATTGTAAAACAAAATCTAGATACATATGTCAATATTTTTTTCTCCCACCCCTAATGTAACTGACTAATAGATTTGTTACAACGAAACAAGACACATGAAAAATAAAATGTCTGTATATTTATGCTGAAAAGTCTTATAGTTTTTGGAATTTAAATAAAGTTGAGAAAACCCTAAAAATATTCCCCAACGGGGTCAAACAACACCCCGACGCTGAAGGTGGAGGGGTGTTGTTCCGCCCCAAAAGAGAATATTTTAAGATAGTCATGTGTGGTCAATACATTATCCCACTTATTCTATGGTTATTACATCTTATTAATGTAACAGACTGAATAAAACAGCTGTTAGAACGTAGCCAATATTTACTTTCAAAGTGGCTGAAGTACCTGTGGAGTGATTTGGTACTGTGACTCTGAAGTGACTCTGAAGTGACTCTGAAGTGACTCTGAAGTGACTCTGAAGTGACTCTGAAGTGACTCTGAAGTGACTCTGAAGTGACTCTGAAGTGACTCTGAAGTGACTCTGAAGTGACTCTGAAGTGACAAAACCCGTTGCCATTGGCAGCGGGCGGTTATCGAAAAAATATGCTGTACATGTGTGTGTGTGTGTGCGTGTGTACATGTGTGTGTGTGTGTGCGTGTGTACATGTGTGTGTGTGTGTGCGTGTGTACATGTGTGTGTGTGTGTGCGTGTGTACATGTGTGTGTGTGTGTGCGTGTGTACATGTGTGTGTGTGCGTGTGTGTTAGTGTTACCTGGACTCGTGCTTCAGTCAGATTAACCCTTCGTGCCAGATCTTCTCTAACGAAGGCGTCAGGATAATGTGTTCTCTCAAAAACTCGCTCCAGAGCCTGAAGCTGAGAACTGTTGAAGGTGGTTCTGTTCCTGCGCTGCTTCCTCTTCTTCTTCTCCTCTGTGTTCATCTGCTCATCTATAGGAGGAGGAGGAGGAGGAGGAAGAGGAAGAGGAAGAGGAAGAGGAAGAGGAAGAGGAAGAGGAAGAGGAAGAGGAAGAGGAGGAGGAGGAAGAGGAAGAGGAAGAGGAGGAAGAGGAAGAGGAAGAGGAAGAGGAAGAGGAAGAGGAAGAGGAAGAGGAAGAGGAAGAGGAAGAGGAAGAGGAAGAGGAAGAGGAAGAGGAAGAGGAAGAGGAAGAGGAGGAAGAGGTGAGGTTCTTGAACCAAACATTTATTGGATCAATAATCAATAATCAGTTCACCTGAACCAAAACTGATAGAACTATTGATGTGAATCTGAACTGGACTCATTCAATCCTGTTTAAATCTGATTCTGGTTCTGATCCCAAACACTTTGTTTTTCATTTCTTTCCTTATTTTCAGTTTTAATCCCATTTTTAATGTTTTGTTTTGTATTGATTATTGATCAATGAACAGTAATCATGTTCATTTATTGTTTCAGTGGTGTCATAATAGGTCAACAGTATTGGGGTCAAATTCAGCTGATTCAACAGAACAGTCAAATAAAACCAAGAAAGAAGAAATAAACTACAAATGTTTTTGTTTTGTTTTGGGCTGAACTGTGAAGACTGCTGCAGGGTCAAAGGTCAAGTCATATAGTCAAACGTAAACATGTTAGTGCAGATCAGCTTTTAACAACTGACCACTGGACTGACCCATACAACAACTGACCACTGGACTGACCCGTACAACAACTGACCACTGGACTGACCAGTACAACAACTGACCACTGGACTGACCCATACAACAACTGACCACTGGACTGACCAGTACAACAACTGACCACTGGACTGACCCATACAACAACTGACCACTGGACTGACCAGTACAACAACTGACCACTGGACTGACCAGTACAACAACTGACCACTGGACTGACCCATACAACAACTGACCACTGGACTGACCAGTACAACAACTGACCACTGGACTGACCCGTACAACAACTGACCACTGGACTGACCCATACAACAACTGACCACTGGACTGACCCATACAACAACTGACCACTGGACTGACCCATACAACAACTGACCACTGGACTGACCAGTACAACAACTGACCACTGGACTGACCCGTACAACAACTGACCACTGGACTGACCCATACAACAACTGACCACTGGGCTGACCAGTACAACAACTGACCACTGGACTGACCCATACAACAACTGACCACTGGACTGACCAGTACAAAAACTGACCACTGGACTGACCCGTACAACAACTGACCACTGGACTGACCCATACAATAACTGACCACTGGACTGACCAGTACAACAACTGACCACTGGACTGACCCGTACAACAACTGACCACTGGACTGATCCATACAACAACTGACCACTGGACTGACCCATACAACAACTGACTACTGGACTGACCCATACAACAACTGACCACTGGACTGACCAGTACAACAACTGACCACTGGACTGACCCGTACAACAACTGACCACTGGGCTGACCCGTACAACAACTGACCACTGGGCTGACCCATACAACAACTGACCACTGGGCTGACCAGTACAACAACTGACCACTGGACTGACCCGTACAACAACTGACCACTGGACTGACCCGTACAACAAGTGGTTTTAATGTAAATAACAAATCATAAAGAGGAAGTTGGTAATAGATCAATAAAAAATTCTGAAATATTAACAATAATCATGGTAGTAATAATAATAATAATAATAATAATAATAATAATAATAATAATAATAATAATAATAATAATAATAATAATAATAATAATAATAATGTGTGTCCCCACACAGACATATGATGCTATCACTCATTGAACACTGTTCATATACATATAGATAAAGTGCATCAGCTGCAATGATCCATTTGAGTAAAGGTCAAAGGTCAAGGTCACAATGAACTAATAGACCAACATCGTCTTCCGTCAGCAGTGTGTCCTCATCACACTTCAGAAGGGGCTCCAGGTTTCCTCACACTTTTGCAGGAAACGTCTGATAATAAAGTTGATAACGTTTAGAATCCGTCTGGAAAAGGTGGGCGGAGCTACGAGCGTCTGAACATGTGCATGTTTACAGTGACGACAGGGTTAGGAAATGCTTTTAGTCACATGTTTAAAGTTATAGTAAAGTACGTGGACCTCATGGGGACAATGAAGTGAAGAAGAGTTTCCCACTGATCAGCTGACGTTAACGTCCTGTCATTAGTCTGGTTCATGAACAACATTTTATGTTTGGAATGGATTTAAAATAAAGACAGATGACTTTATTCTGCTTCTCTCAAACACACACACACACACACACACACACACACACACACACACACACACACACACACACACACACTTCTATGTCTCATGAGGACATGTTTGTAATCAAGTTGCCATTGGGTAGTGAGTGAGTTTTTTACACAAAAACAAAATAAAAAATAAACAATAATTATAAAAATTACAAAACTAAATAAAAATGAACGATTAATAAAAAAAAAAATACTATATTTTTAAAATAATAAATGAAAAAAGATCATTTAAAAAATACATTAAAAAAACCCTTTACCTCATGCTTTATGGGGACTTTTAATTAATGTATTTATAGGGCCACATCATTTCTATTTTACTAGTGGGGACCTTTATTTATATTTAACCCTCATGGGGACCTGAATTTTGGTCCCCATAGTGTCAGAGGTCCCCATGGTGTGACTGTGTAAACATATCAATGTCCCCATAAAGACAGGAATACACCCAAACACACACACACACACACACACACACACACACACACACACA
This sequence comes from Siphamia tubifer, assembly GCA_020466265.1. Classification (NCBI taxonomy): domain Eukaryota; kingdom Metazoa; phylum Chordata; class Actinopteri; order Kurtiformes; family Apogonidae; genus Siphamia; species Siphamia tubifer. Next base: position 53,908,157 of record CM035786.1, read on the forward strand.
CACACACACACACACACACACACACACACACACACACACACATACTTTTTATGAATAAATAAATAACTAAAAGGTCTGAAAATAAATAAATAAATGGGAAACAAACGCAAATAAACGGAAATAACTGGAAAGGCTTAATATGTCGTCAAAACATGATGTGATGGAGTCCACAAACAAACAAACAAACAAACAAACAAACACTGGGAAAAACATAACCTCTTTAGCAGAGGTAAAATTGAACTAATAAGTGAAATAAACAAAGTATGACACAAACAGAAGAAACTATTCTATAAAAAAACTACAAAAATGTTTACAAAATAATAACTTGGAAAAAATTTACAAACAAATGAACTAAAATGCAGAAAAAACAATAAAAAAGAAAGGAATAATCAATATTAAATAATTAATTAAAAAAAAAACAATATAAGAAATAAAATGAACAGAATGCAGCACAATTAAAAAAAAACGTAAAAAATAAAACACTGAATAATTAGTATTAAATAACTAATTAATAAAATAAAAACAAAAACAACTAATACAAATTTACAAATAATAGCATGAACAAAATTGTTAATGAATGAAGTAAAATACATTAAAATAAAAAAAAAAACATGAAAAGAAATAAAGGAATAATTATTATTGAATGTTGGTTCCAGTAGTTTTATTTTCCTTTTCGAAAACAGTGTTTTTTTGTTTGTTTGTTTTACACCTGTTTATCTCTGTACTTCAGTTCCATCAATAAAAACGGCAAAAAAAAAAACATTGAATTTTGAAATTTCCTGAATATTTAAACTAAACCAGAACGTGTCAGCGTTGACACGTCAGGGGTTAAAGCACAGGTGTCGAACAACAGAGGGTCAGTGTCCTGCATATTTTATTTCCCTCTTTCACTTTAACCCTTTAACTGCTGAGACTTTAGCAGTTCTACTGTAAAAAGAATTAAAATAAGCAATAAAATGAAAAAAAATTATTAATAAAATGACAAAATAATTAGTAACATGAAGAAAGTAAGACAGAAATGGATTAAAATAATAATAATAATAATAATAATAATAATAATAATAATAATAATAATAATAATAATAATAATAATAATAATAATAATAATAATAATAATAATAATAATAATAATAATAATAATAATAATAATAATTAAATAAACAAAAACTAATATTTACAAAATGTTAAATAACTTAAAAAAGAGAACTAGTGTTGGTTGCAAATATCATGTCTTTTTTTCTTTATAGTTTTAATGAGGCTAAATCATGTCTGTTCAACGTTCTAAGCAAATACGATGTTCATACGTGATAGATAATTTTTAAGCAGCAGTTTTATTTTTTATTTTTCTAACTCAGTTTTCTTTTGACATCTGTTCCATCGACAAAACTCAGTAAAACACTAGAAAAGAAAAAAAAAAAGAATGGGTTGAAGTTTTCGGAATATTTAAAATAAACCATCCATTCACAAAACATCACAGTTAATAATCAGCTCCTCCTCCTCATCCTCATCATCATCCTCATCATCATCATCATTCTCATCATCATCATCATCATCATCATCATCCTCATCATCATCATCATCATCATCATCATCATCATCATCATCATCATCATCATCATCATCATCATCATCATCATCATCATCCTCATCATCCTCATCCTCATCCTCATCCTCATCATCCTCATCATCATCATCATCATCATCATCAACATCATGCTCATCATCATCCTCATCATCATCCTCATCATCAACATCATCATCATCCTCATCATCATCCTCATCCTCATCCTCATCATCATCCTCATCATCATCCTCATCATCATCCTCATCATCATCCTCATCCTCATCCTCATCCTCATCATCATCATCATTCTCATCATCATCATCCTCATCCTCATCATCATCATCATCATCATCATCATCATCATCATCATCATCATCATCATCCTCATCATCATCATCATCATCATCATCATCATCATCATCATCCTCATCCTCATCATCCTCATCCTCATCCTCATCCTCATCATCCTCATCATCATCATCATCATCATCATCATCATCATCATCAACATCATGCTCATCATCATCCTCATCATCATCCTCATCATCAACATCATCATCATCCTCATCATCATCCTCATCCTCATCCTCATCATCATCATCATCCTCATCATCATCCTCATCATCATCCTCATCATCATCCTCATCCTCATCATCATCCTCATCATCATCATCATCTCTGCAGAAGATGGAATGGTTTCCACAGTGATGGAAGAGGGAAACAACTAAAACATGGAGGACTGAAGTTTGACACCCCTGAGTTAAAGGGTTAAAAACATGTGAAGAATAAGAACTAAAAATGTCAACATCATAGTTAAATGTCGTCAACCCCCCCCCCCCCCCCCCCCCCACTACAGAGGGTCATGTGACAACAGAACAACTGAGCTGACGGTGCAGGAGGACACTGTCACTGTACACTGTAGCGTGTAGAACCAGTGTTCACAGAACGTCTAATGTCACTTCTATTTTCTGCTAATCTCCAGTTTCTATGACCTTGACCTTTGACCTTTTTCAATATTGATAATTGGGTTATAGGTACATATGCGTCAGTGTGTAACGCATTACAAACGCGTTCAAACGCATTACATCGACGAAACGCAGCAAACGAAAAAAAGATGCAAAAACCAAAAACAAGAGAAGAAGAGAAAAATAGTGTAATAACAGAAACAAACCAGAAGCAAAAACCTATAAACAGCCAAAACAACTGACAATTCACTGCACAACAAAACGGACGTTCACCAAAATAAAATGGAAGAAGAAGAAGACGATGGATGAAGATGAAGTAGAAGAGGTTTGAAGCTAATGTTAGCATGTTAGCATGTTTGCTAATGTTAGCGTCGTACCTGTGCTGCTCTTCTATTATATCGTAGCAGGTGATGGTCAAGTGTTTAGAAAACAGGGAAAGAAACATAATCTCTTCAATTAATGAACTTCAATTAATGAACTTTATTTTGGTGAATTATCAGCGTTCCTCTCTTGTAGTTGTTTTGGGAGTTTGTATGTTTTTACTTCTACTTCATTTCTGTTTAATGTATTTGTTGCATCTTTCTTGTGTTTGCAACGTTTTGTCGATGTGGTCTGTTTGCCCCGTCGGCCACTGTACATAATATATCCAGTATTGATCCAGTATTGATTAAGTTATAGCGTGATATGTCTGTTTGACACACACACACACACACACACACACACACACACACATAAAACAACAACCTGTGCCTTAATTATTAGGGACCGAGCACGCAGGGTCGAGTCCCTATGCATTTGCACACTATGTGTGCAACGCATAGGGACTCGGCCCGCAGGGCCGAGTCCCTATTGTATTTCGTTCGTTTTTTATTAGGGACCGAGCACGCAGGGTCGAGTCCCTATGCATTTGCACACTATGTGTGCAACGCATAGGGACTCGGCCCGCAGGGCCGAGTCCCTATTGTATTTCGTTCGTTTTTTATTATTATTATTTTTCTCTCACCACTTTGAAGTGGAATTTGACCCCCTAAACGTGCTCGAAAACTCAGCTATCTCGGCACGCATCTCAAGTCTGGTGAAAATCGGCGTCTGATGAAAAAAAATTCTGTGTCCAGCCCAGAATTTTCGAACTAGCAACCAAAAAAGAGAAAAAATTGGAACGTTAATAACTTTTCAGAGGTTTGCCTTAAAGACACGAAAAAAACAGCAAAAGTTGCGGCCAACATTGCTTTAGGCAAAAAATACATTTAGAGCTAGCAGATCGCGACCGAAGGTCGCGATCTGCTAGCGTGAATTGAAACGCTCCAAAATTATCTCCTCATAGGGCGTTTGTCGCAGAGACCTAAAAATGGTACCAAATTAAAGAAGAACTGGTGAATCTAAAAAGTTATATATAGCTTTTTAAAAACTCGTGTAGTTTTTGCGTTCCGCGCCCTGAAGTTTGCGACCGCCGACACTCAAAATTAAAATTTGAGTTTCTCCCAACATGTGATATATCGTGACGATCAGGACACTAAGCCGGTGTGAACTAGCGCAAAACATTTTGAATTTGACGTACGGTTTTGGAGATATCGCAATAGATATTTGCGTTTTTTCGACATTTTTGGGCAAAAACGCCGTTTCGGCTCTAAACCTCTTTAGACTGGCAGATGACCCCCTTAACGTGCACGAAATTAAATGAAATTTGGCAGGCCCGTCAGGGCCTGCCAAATTTCAATAAATATGAAGAAAAATGGGATTCCATCCCATAATATTAATTTTATTGAGAAAAGAACGCATGGAAAATTCTGGAAAAATCACTAAAATGGCCCAAACGAGCCTTAGGAATGTCGCAGAAAGATGAGACGCACGCGCCAGCGTGCGTCTCATCCAGCCCGACATTTCATACGCTGATACCACCCATCTATCTTGGACAGGAAGTTCACAATCTGCCTTTCAAAGTAAAAGCTTCCAAATCTAAAACCTGAACCGCTTGGCCTAGAGACATGAAACTAACGCCAAAAGTTTCCTTGTCACCGTCCGAAAAATTCATACGCTGGTACTTATGGTCTATCTCCTACAGAAAGTTCGCAATCTGGACTTGTTTGGAAATCGTAAAAAATTTACTCCTCCGAAACCTTTTTTCGCAGAGATGTAAAAATAGTACCAATGGATAGAACTAACTGAGAAACATAAAAGTTGTAAAAATCATTTTTGTATCTCTTGTACTTTTTTTTTCTCACGCCCGGTTATTTGCGATAGCCGAAAATTTAAAAATAAAATTAAATATTCCCCAACATATGACATATTGTGAGAATCAGTGACATGAGCACAAGTCGCCACACTAGGAATTTTTGAAATCAGATGTACGGTTTGGGAGATATTGCAATTTTAGTTTTCTTTTCCTCACTTTTGGATTTTTTCAGAACTCAGACTCCCTGATGGGGGAAATAGCCACGCCCCCTGCAACTCCTTATTTGGAACACTGTTCTGTGAAGGTGCAGGAGAGGAGAAGCTTTGACTGAAACTTTGATGAAAATGGCAAAATATGAGAAACCATAAACAGCAAGTGAATGAAACTTTCCAGAAATGTAGTCATACTACCTAGGAACAATATAAACCAGGTTTGGAAGATCCAGCTAATTTAAAATTTAAATGAGACTCAGTAGTTTGGGGGGATGTCTGGTCTCACCCTCCATTCACTTCCATGTTAATTTGGATCAAAGAAAATCTTATGTTCGCCTAATTTTAGTGTTTTTAAAACTGCCCAATCTCGGCCATTTGTGACCCTACAGGGGAAATGAATACATCTACGTGTTCCTCAAAGCCTCCTGCCACTCACAATTATTTTAGTTTTCAGCTAGCATTTACGGTTCTCTCACAAATGGCAGTAGTTCGGAGGTAAGATTTTGCTTAAAAGCCAGTGTTTCTGTGTGACACAGACTGCAGCGTGTCTGTGAGTATGTAAGGGAGGGGTCGTTGCCTAGCAACGGAGCAGCTTTGACTAACAGGTGCAGACAATTAACAGAACTATAACAGTGGGGGAGGTGCTTTAACATGATTGACAGGCAAACAGATCAACATACCCTGTACTGTGAGTTACTGTGAGTACTAAGAGGTGGCAAAGTATATATGTATACATGTATAAGTACTAATACACACAAATACTTAGACCAGAGCCGTAGGCTCTGGTCTAAGTATTTGACATATGTAGAGGGTGTATAAATAAATACTCACACATATGTCAAGTACTACAGACCAGAGCCGTAAGGCTCTGGTCTGTAGTACTTGACATATGCATAGTGTATATGTATTTATGTATAAGTACTCACATATGTCACAACAGCCACACCCTCTAATACTGACAGCTGATTGGCTAATATACTCCCACTCCTGTACACCTATACATGTGACATTACTTTGCTCCTATTTCTTTCTCTCTCTGACTTTCTGCCTGGATACAGCCACACCCTCTAATGCTGAAAGGTGATTGGCTAACACTCTCCCACTAGTCGACACACACACATGCAGTGCTCCGGCCACGCCCCTTTCCTGCCCATATTTGGCACAACTCTGTGTGAATGGCTCCAGCACAGGAGCTGCTTTGACTGAAACTTTGATGAAAATGCCATATTATGGAGTATAATTTGCTCATTTTTAGATATGACGGTTATAACTGTTATATGGCATGGGACGAAATCCACGCGTAAAGTCGAGGTCCCGATCCAATGCTGCTTGCAGCTTTAATTATTATTATTATTATTTTCCTCCGTGTCAACGACGTGGATTTTGACCCCCTAAACGTGCACGAAAACTCAGCTATCTCGGCACGCATCTCAAGTCTGGTGAAAAATTTGATAAAATGAAAAAAAATTCTCCCGACATCCCAGAATTTTCGAACTAGCAACCAAAAAAGAAAAAAAATTAGAACGTTAATAACTTTTCAGAGGTTCGCCTTAAAGACACGAAAAAAACAGCAAAAGTTGCGGCCGACATTGCTTGAGGCAAAAAATACATTTAGAGCTAGCAGAACGCGACCGCAGGTCACGTTCTGCTAGCGTGAATGGAAACGCTCCAAAATTATCTCCTCATAGGGCGTTTGTCGCAGAGACCTAAAAATGGTACCAAATTAAAGAAGAACTGGTGAATCCAAAAAGTTGTATATAACTTTTTAAAAACTTGTGTAGTTTTTGCGTTCCGAGCCCTGACGTTTGCGACCGCCGACACTCAAAATTAAAATTTGAATTTCTCCCAACATGTGATATATCGTGACGATCAGGACACTGAGCCGGTGTGAACTAGCGCAAAACATTTTGAATTTGACGTACGGTTCGGGAGATATCGTAATGGATATTTGCGTTTTTTCGAAATTTTTGGGCAAAAACGCTTTTCCTGCTCTACGCCTCTTTAGACTGGAAGATGATCCCCTTAACATGCTCGCAATTAAATGAAATTTGGCAGGCCCGTTAGGGCCTGCCAAATTTCTTTAAATATGAAGAAAAAATGGGATTCCATCCCATAATATTAATTTTATTGAGAAAAGAACGCACGGAAAATTCCGGAAAAATCACTAAAAGGGCTCAAACGAGCCTTAGGAATGTCGCAGAAAGATGAGACGCACGCGCCAGCGTGCGTCTCATCCAGCCCGACATTTCATACGCTGATACCACCCATCTATCTTGGACAGGAAGTTCACAATCTGCCTTTCAAAGTAAAAGCTTCCAAATCTAAAACCTGAACCGCTTGGCCTAGAGACATGAAACCAACGCCAAAAGTTTCCTTGTAACCGTCCGAGAAATTCATACGCTGGTACTTTTGGTCTATCTCCTACAGAAAGTTCGCAATCTGGACTTGTTTGGAAATCGTAAAAAATGTACTTCTCAGAAGCCGTTTGTCACAGAGATGTAAAAATAGTACCAATGGATAGAGCTAACTGAGACACATAAAAGTTGTAAAAATCATTTTTGTATCTCTTGTAGTTTTTTTTACTCAGGCCCGGGTAGTTGCGATAGCCGAAAATTTAAAATTAAAATTAAATATTCCCCAACATATGACATATTGTGAGAATCAGTGACATGAGCAGAAGTTGCCACACTAAGAATTTTTGATATCAGATGTACGGTTTGGGAGATTGGACAATTTTAGTTTCCTTTCCTGACTTCCAGGTTTTCCCCCAAAATCACAGAAAAATCCTAGGTGGCGGAATTAGCCACGCCCCCTGCAACTCCTTATTTGGAACAATGTTCTGTGAAGGTGGAGGAGAGGAGAAGCTTTGACTGAAACTTTGATGAAAATGGCAAAATATGACAAACCATAAACAGCAAGTGAATGAAACTTTCCAGAAATGTAGTCATACTACCTAGGAACAATATAAACCAGGTTTGGAAGATCCAGCTAATTTAAAATTTAAATGAGACTCAGTAGTTTGGGGGGATGTCTGGTCTCAGCCTTCATTCACTCCCATGTTAATTTGGATCAAAGAAAATCTTATGTTCGCCTAATTTTAGTGTTTTTAAAACTGCCGAATCTCGGCCATTTTTGATCCTACAGGGGAAATGAATACATCTACGTGTTCCTCAAAGCCTCCTGCCACTCACAATCATTTTGGTTTTGAGCTAGCATTTACGGTTCTCTCACAAATGGCAGTAGTTCGGAGGTAAGATTTGGCTTTAAAGACATTGACAGGGGGACAGGCTGTGCATATGTGTAGGAGGAAAAAGGTGGGGGCCGTTACCAGGGCAACGGTGCAGCTTTGATTAACAGGTGCAGACAATGAAGAGAAGCTGAACAGACTGTGGGAGGAGCTTTAACATGATTGACAGGCAAATTCTCTCATACAGACACAGGGCACATACACAAACCTATATACACACATATACATGGAATGACCTACACACATGGCATATACACAGTGTATGGCATGTACACAGAGTGTATGTATGTTTATATACACAGTGTGTGTGACATATACTTTGCTCCTTTTTTCCCTCTCTCTGCTTTTCTGCCCAGCAACAGCCACACCCTCTAATACTGACAGCTGATTGGCTAATATGCTCCCACTCCTGTACACCTATACATGTGACATACACTTTGCTCCTATTTCTTTCTCTCTCTGACTTTCTGCCTGGATACAGCCACACCCTCTAAAGCTGACAGCTGATTGGCTAACACTCTCACCCTGCTCTACACATACATGCAGTGCTGCGGCCACGCCCCCTTCCCTCCTAATATGGGGCACAACTCTGTGTGAATGGCTCCAGCACAGGAGCTGCTTTGACTGAAACTTTGATGAAAATGCCATATTATGGAGTATAATTTGCTCATTTTCAGATATGAGGGTTATAACGTGTTATGGCATGGGACGAAATCCACGCGTAAAGTCGAGGTCCCGATCCAATGCTGCTTGCAGCTTTAATTATTATTATTATTATTATTATTATTATTGTTATTATTATTGTTATTGTTATTATTATTATTATTATTATTATTATTATTATTATTATTATTATTATTATTATTATTATTATTATTATTATTATTGTTATTTTTATTGTTATTTTTATTGTTATTGTTATTGTTATTGTTATTGTTATTATTAGTATTATTATTGTTATTGTTATTGTTATTATTATTATTATTATTATTATTATTATTATTATTATAATTATTGTTATTGTCATTATTGTTATTGTTGTTATTGTTATTGTTATTATTATTATTATTATTATTATTATTATTGTTATTGTTATTGTTATTATTGTTATTATTATTATTATTATTATTATTATTATTATTATTATTATTATTATTATTATTATTATTATTATTATTGTTATTATTATTGTTATTGTTATTGTTATTATTATTATTATTATTATTATTATTATTATTATTATTATTATTATTATTATTATTATTATTATTATTATTATTATTATTATTATTATTATTATTATAGCTGTGGTGACTGTAACAGAACAGATTTGGTTCATTCTTCGTCCAGATGAGCTACAGACAGTGATGCCTTTTTTCACTTTTTCTTTTTGTGTTTAAATAAATAATAGAAAAAACAGATCACGGCCGTTTCCCGTTTCATCCAATTTTGAGCCGAAGTAAAAACAGTAAATAAAGTTAAGGACCACAGACACGTGTCCACTGGACTGGACATCGTTAGGACACCACCGTGTCCAGGTCTCACACTGACCCTCTGAGGTTCCCCAATAGGACGTAGGTTTACCTCTTTGTCACTGCAGGTCAAAGGTCAATTTGCTTCAGGTCAAAACTGTATAAAATGGGAAACAGCTGTTATGCATTTTTTTCTATTATTAATTTAAACACAAAAAGGAAAACTGAAAAAAACATCATTTTTTTGTTTTTCATTTTGGTTTTGGAAACAACTTGTTTTTTCTTTGTCTTATTTTTGGGTTTATTTTGAAAAACAAATGAACAAATGATACACAGGTTAATTTCCCTGTTCGTCCAACATGACACAATATTATGAAGTAGATTTGATTTTATTATTCTAAGTAGTAACAGTTACCGTTAATAAACAGGTAGAACTGAACCAGTTATAATAGATTTGACTGAAAACTGTTACTGATTGAAAAGTTTGTTTATTTTTACCAAACTACCAAAATATTTTTTTACAGTGTTGAGTTAATTACATTTTAATTATGCATTTAATTATTCAGACTCAGGAGCAGCGTCTACCCCAGACGAGAGACATTAACATTTTAAATACAAATTAACGCTCTCCAGTCTGAATAAATATCCTTATTTTTAATTCTTTCACCTCATTTCTACAGTACAATCATTTTATTTATATCAAACCTGTATAATGTTCAGTTTTTTTATTTTGAATATGTCAAACACAAAAACATTTTATCTTTCAAAAGCCAATAATTGATAGAATAATAAGACAAAGACAATATAGCATAAATAAAAAATAAGAAGAAGGCAAGTAACATATTTGAAAGAGAGAGCGAAGAGGTAAAAAAAAACTATTATTACCCACCACTATTGTACTAAACCTATACCTTCATTTACAGTATATGTACACACATATACACACACACATACACACACATATATATACACATGTACACACATATCTGCATACATCAAAATAAATACATACCCATGTTAATATATATCTACACATATCCAAGTCACACACACACACACATATATATATATATATATATATGTGTGTGTGTGTGTGTTCCGAATGTATGTTCTTCATGTACATTGTATTTATACTCTTCAAAATGTAAACAAAAGACCTAAATAAATAAATAATTAAATAAATAAACTAGATCAGTGGTAGAGCTCAGACCTCAGTGAAGCAGCACCAGTCTGTAAAGGTTTGTATGTTCACAACTTATTAATAAACTAGTGTTCTGTGTTCACTAATCATTTATTTTATGGGTCATTAACAATGCCTTAGAGGGTTTAAAAACATTCAAATAAATCCTGGGTCCTGTTTTTCACATATGTCCATTTCAATATTCGACCACGTATGACGTCACTCTGACGTTATGTGACGTCGCACAACGACCAAATGTCACATGTTAGATCTAATGTTAAATATGAAGCACAAGATATTGTCTGATTTAAATAAATATGTCAATAACCTGCTTTAAGGTAAAGGTCATACATTTACCAAATATACCATTGGTGCCACGTCATGTGACGTCTTTACGTGACTAAAATGTCACTAAATTAAAGAGAAAAATAAATAAATAAATAAAACATTACAAGAACTGAGGTCAAATCCATTAAACAAATTAAACAAATAATAAGCCATAAAAAATTAATAATTAATCTGTTCCAACATTGGTTGTAATCACTGTGTGTGTGTGTGTGTGTGTGTGTGTGTGTGTGTGTGTGTGTCTGTGTGTGTGTGTGTGTGTGTGTGTGTGTGTCTGTGTGTGTCTGTGTGTGTGTGTGTGTGTGTGTGTGTGTGTGTGTATGTGTGTATGTGTGTGTGTGTGTGTGTGTGTGTGTGTCTGTGTGTGTGTGTGTGTGTCTGTGTCTGTCTGTGTGTGTGTGTGTGTGTGTCTGTGTGTGTGTGTGTGTGTGTCTGTGTGTGTTTGTGTGTGTGTGTGTGTGTGTGTATGTGTGTGTGTGTGTGTGTCTGTGTGTATGTGTGTATGTGTGTGTGTGTGTGTGTGTGTGTGTGTGTGTGTGTGTGTCTGTCTGTGTTTGTGTGTGTGTATGTGTGTTTGTGTGTGTGTATGTGTGTGTGTGTGTGTGTGTGTGTCTGTGTGTATGTGTGTATGTGTGTGTGTGTGTGTTTGTGTGTGTGTATGTGTGTGTGTGTGTGTGTGTGTGTCTGTGTGTATGTGTGTATGTGTGTGTGTGTGTGTGTGTCTGTGTCTGTATGTGTGTGTGTGTGTGTGTGTCTGTGTCTGTCTGTGTGTATGTGTGTGTGTGTGTGTGTGTGTCTGTGTGTATGTGTGTGTCTGTGTCTGTCTGTGTGTGTGTGTGTGTGTGTCTGTGTCTGTCTGTGCTCATATACATATAGCTAATGCGCATCACATGCAATGATCCATTTGAGTAAAGGTCAAAGGTCAAAGTCACATTATTATTATTACAGAACTTTCAGATTGGTACCAAACGATGCGGAATGAAGATTTATATAATTCTTATAATTGGTGTTATCACCTACGACCAAACACATATATATCAGTCTATAACTTAATCAATACTGGATATTATCATAATATTACATATATACAAATAACCTAATTATCAATATTGCAAAAGGTCAAAATCACATTATTGTCATAGAAACTGGAGACTGACACAAAATAGGGGCGGGGTTAGACATAGTATTAACTATTAGTTAATACTAGTATTAACTAGTATTAACTATTAACTGTTAACAGAATACATTCATTTATTTAATTTACACTTGGACATATAAATACCCAAGTAAATAAAAATATCACAATTATACAATTATTTTCAATATTGTATATAATTGTATCCACCCTTAAATAAAGCTCAACTACAGAAGGTCATGAATAAATGTCAAACTGAGCGAATGGTGCAAGAACAGAAGAAAAATGAACCAGTCACTGAATAAAAAAATGCAAAAACACATCATAAGTGTATTCTATATAAAGAACAGCACTTCTTATAAACACTGTAAAACACATCAAATATGTCACAGTTTGTCCCAATGCATGCTGGGAAATCTCAACCCCTACCTGCTCCTCCTCCAACACGTCACAATATTATGGTGTAGATTTTATTATATTATTTTAAGTAGTAATTGTTAGTGTCAACAACTGTGTAGAATTTAACCATGGATAATAGATTTAACTGGAAACTATTATTGTTCATTAAAATGTGCAAATGAAGTCATGTTTGGTTTGCTTTTCCATGTACACACACACACACACACACACACACACACACACACACACACACACACACACATATATATATATATATATATATATATATATATATATATATATAATGATAATTCTACATTTTGTCTTTGTTTTAGTCAAAAAAAAGTCCCAGTAAATGATGAAAATACAGATTTTTATAATTTATTCACTCACAAAAAGATGTGAATAATGTGAAAAACATAGATTGTGTGTGTGTGTGTGTGTGTGTGTGTGTGTGTGTGTGTGTGTGTGTGTGTGTGTGTGTGTAAAATCCAAATATATGTTCTTCATGTACATTATATTTTTACTCTTCAAAATGTAAACAAAAGATGTAGATTAAAATATGAATAAATAAATAAATAATATTCTCACACATAAATCAGAGGAAATAAAAAAATAAAATAGTTATAGGTTGTAACTGCAATGTTTTTTAAAAGGTAAGAAAATTATGTTTTGACTGAATTTATTATTAATTAATATTATTATTACTTTTGTTATTACTGTCATTATCTATTTAAGTGTTGTATTGTTAGTTTGGTGTGGATTTGTCTTAAATAATGATAATTTGACATTTTTATCTTTGTTTTAGTAAAAAAAAATCACATTAAATGATGAAAATACTGACTTTTATTGTAAAATATAATATAATGTAAAAGATGTGAATAATGTGAAAAAGAGATGAATGAATAAAAACAAGTATAATTTTAACAATATTCTGCTTCAGTTTATCATTAATATAAATGTTTTATTATGGATCAGTTTTACAAACATATTAACCTGTTCGTAACAGAATCACAACATGTTTAAAAATCATTGTTAATTTTTTTTTAGACATTTCATCTTGTTCATATTTGTTCAGTTTATTCACATTTTATTGTTACAGGATCGTTTTTACATGTGAATATTTGTATAATTTAACCCTTTGCTACCCCTCCCACAAACACCCTGATTATTTAGATGAAAACATTTAGTGACATCATGATGTCACTAAAAAAGAAAAAAAGTTTATTTTACATGATTTCTGCCTTAATGTCTAATGAATCAAAAACTGTGGTTATAAGAAAAATAATTATCATTTAATGACTTCATTCCACTCAGTTGAACCTCGTCTATGTTTTTCAATTAGTTTTTAGAACTAATATATTTGAGTTAATAGAACTATTACTGAAACTGAATATAATTAATTATTATGAATGTTCAGGATAATTAAATATATTCACATGTTCTTCTTTTTAAGTTTTTCATTTGTATTAAAGTGAACAGAAGTGAAAAACATATGAGGAAAAACTGAGGTGAATGAAGTCATTAAATGATGACAATGATAACATAATATATAATATAATATATATAATAATGATAATGATAATGTTCTGTTATTTCTATTGTTTTACATAAAGATGATTAAAAATCTAAGTTCACAACATTTAGCATGTATTCAAGTAAAAGGTCTGAATGTTTATTTATTCTCATTTTTCAGTCTGAACTGAAAAGAATTGATTTACTTTTATAATAAACTATGAGTTAAATTAACTGCACATGTTTGACTTGAACTAAATAAACACTTTTAATTCACTTTAATAACTTCTACATTTTAACTTAAAATAATGATACAATCGATGACCATAAATGTTTTAAGTTCTGTTCATTTATTCTGTTTATAGTGTGTGTTGAGTTTCAAAAAAAGAAAAGTTCATGAAGGAGTAAAATATAAAATAATTAATTCATATGAATAAGACAAAACATTTAGAGTAATAATAGTAATAATAGTCCACCTATAGTCCACCTATAGTCCACCTATAGTCCACCTATAGTCCACCTATAGTCCACCTATAGTCCCCCTATAGTCCACCTATAGTCCACCTATAGTCCGCCCATAGTCCACCTATAGTCCCCCTATAGTCCACCTATAGTCCCCCTATAGTCCACCTATAGTCCCCCTATAGTCCACCTATAGTCCACCTATAGTCCGCCCATAGTCCACCTATAGTCCCCCTATAGTCCACCTATAGTCCCCCTATAGTCCACCTATAGTCCGCCCATAGTCCACCTATAGTCCCCCTATAGTCCACCTATAGTCCACCCATAGTCCACCTATAGTCCACCTATAGTCCCCCTATAGTCCACCTATAGTCCACCTATAGTCCCCCTATAGTCCACCTATAGTCCACCCATAGTCCACCTATAGTCCACCTATAGTCCCCCTATAGTCCACCTATAGTCCACCTATAGTCCACCTATAGTCCCCCTATAGTCCACCTATAGTCCACCCATAGTCCACCTATAGTCCACCTATAGTCCCCCTATAGTCCACCTATAGTCCACCTATAGTCCACCTATAGTCCACCTATAGTCCCCCTATAGTCCACCTATAGTCCACCTATAGTCCTTTTTCTGTTACAGAACCAGTAAAAAAAATAAATAAAAATAATAATAGTAATAATAATAGTTGTTGTTATTATTAGATATATTTATATATATATTTAATTATGTATATGCCATAAATATATAGCATTTGCTTGTGTTTATTTGTTATTATATAATTGTTGTCTATTGTTAAAATTGTTGTTACGTTTCTTTTCTGGTTTGTCTGTGTGTGTGTGTGTGTGTGTGTGTGTTTCTGTAGGTGTGTGTGTGTGTGTGTTTCTGTAGGTGTGTGTGTGTGTGTGTGTGTGTGTGTGTGTGTGTGTGTGTGTGTGTGTGTTTCTGTAGGTGTGTGTGTGTGTGTGTTTCTGTAGGTGTGTGTGTGTGTGTGTGTGTGTGTGTGTGTGTGTGTGTGTGTGTGTGTGTGTGTGTGTGTGTGTACACATTTCCTCTGTTCTCACTCTAGTGTTGTCAGTTCTTCTTGAATTACTCTAGGACACAGACATGAGGACACAGACATGAGGACACACAGACATGAGGACACAGACATGAGGACACACAGACATGAGGACACAGACATGAGGACACACAGACATGAGGACACAGACATGAGGACACACAGACATGAGGACACAGACATGAGGACACACAGACATGAGGACACAGACATGAGGACACAGACATGGTAAATGTTCTTCACTTATATAGTTCTTTTCCACCTTCATGGTGCTCAAAGCGCTTTACATTAGTCTCTAATTCACCCATTCACACAGGTTTCTAAGGTCAAAGGTTAAACCCTAAGTCAGGGTTCAGTGTCTTGCCCAAGGACACTTCGACATGTGGACAGCCAGAGCCGGGACGCGACCCGCCAACCTCTCGGTCATTGGGCGACCCACTCTACCAACTGAACCACAGCCGCCCGAGACAGACATGACAGACACAGGACACAGACATGAGGACACAGACATGAGGACACAGACATGAGGACACAGACGTCTTTGTCCTCCTTCAAGTATTTTTGTAGTTTTAACATGTACTGATGATTTAACGATAACGATGGCTTCATGATTAGACGACATCACAGATTCATATCTTTCATACCAAGTCTGTTCATGACTAGTCACCTGGTGTCCCCTTTCCCCCCTCCCCCCCTGGGGGGAGTGGTGGCTCTCCTGACAGTGTCTGCACGGGAGCCATGGACGACAGGATCTGGAGTATCTCGCCTGTGCTGACCTGTGACCCCGGACCACCGCCCCTGCCTGTCTGGACCAGCCCCCCCCTCCTGCATTTATACATGGACGTTCATCTATAGTCTGTCCGTCCATGGGAGTGGATCTGTCCTTCAATGTGGTTCTCCTCAAGATTTCTTCTTTTTCCCACTGGGTTTGGAAGTTTTTTCTTGCAGAGAAGGAGGGTCTAAGGACAGGGGGAGGGTCTAAGGACAGAAGGAGGGTCTAAGGACAGGGGGAGGAGCTAAGGACAGGGGATGCCTGGGACTTTTCATGTATTTCTGTAGTTGATTATGTTTTTGTAAAGCCCTCTGAGACGACGTTGTTGTGATTTAGGGCTTTATAAATAAAATTGAATTGAATTGAATTCACTCTGAGTGGATTTAGAGTTTGTTTGTTTGTTTGTTTGTTTGTTTGTTTGTTTTCACTGTCGAACACATTTATGGACTGAACTGAAATTTGTCACCTGTGGAAGAGGGTCTACTACTGTGGATCTAGATCAAAGGTCAAAGGTCAATGGGAGCTTTAATGTTAAATATAGATTTGACATAAGGTTCATCACTCTGAATATTAGACTGACCTTGGGCATTGACCCTGAAGGTCAAATGTTTTTCAAAGGTCACCAAATATTCACCGTTTTTTGTTCGCAATTTAGTGACACCAATTCTTGATGAATCGTCCAGAAAAGTCACGTGACCCAGGAGACGAATAAAAGGACAAAATGGACTGAATATCATCCTCTGTTCAACATTTAATTCATTTGTTTGTAAAAGGAATGAAAAGAATGAAATGATGGTGCTGTAATTAAATAAAATAAATAAATAAGTAAACAAACTCAAATGTATTTTTGGTTAAATCCATCCATCCATTTAACAATAATAATAATAATAATAATAATAATAATAATAATAATAATAATAATAATAATAATAATAATAATAATAATAATAATAATAATAATAATAATAATGTGTTTGAATAAATAAATACATTTTGTAACATCCTTTCAACCATAAAACTGATCAAATTATCTTTAAAGAATGTCAGAAAAAGCTAAACTTTTCTTCCTTCCTTTTGTTTTTACAGATATTTGGTTTATTTAAATGAGTATTTCCCAGATAATTAGTAAACATTTAACAGTTTTTCTCCTAAAATTGATTTTTATTTATTCAACATATGTTAAATCTGAAGGAAATACAAAATAATTCAACTAATAATCTCATTATTTTGGATGGAATTATCACGTTCAATTAATAAAATCAATAGTTTTTAGTCAATGTTGAAATCAATTCAGTTATTTTATTGGTCAATTTCATGATATAATTTATTTAAGAAGAAAACGGTTAAAATTTTTCTGAGCAGAAAGAAATTTAACCAGCGTTCGTTAAATTAAAACTAAACAAACAGAAAAACACCAGAAAATGATGTTTGAGCGAAAAACAGTTTGAGCCGAAAAACGGTTTGAGCCGAAAAAACGGT
>CM035786.1:53931136-54128636 GCA_020466265.1 Siphamia tubifer
GCTGCGCTATGCGCGAGGAGGCGGTAGAGGAGGCGGTGCGTTTGCGCCGCGCCTCCAGAACGCGCTGGCCTATAGTCTGCCGCCCCCCCGGGTCATTACGTGGCACACTCTTCAAACCTCCCCCTCCTACTAGACCAACAGCACCGACACCGGGTCGAACCGAGCCGAATGCAGGGTTTACACCCGGTTCTGACACCAGTTAAAGAAAGGCACCAGAACCTGACAGAGAAGTAAGGACTGGCACCCAGGGGCGGTGAAAACACAGGGGGCGGGCCGAGCAAAATTATGTATAAACAGCACCGACACCGGGCCGAACCGAGCCAAATGCAGGGTTGGTGAAAAGACAGAGGGCGTGGGTCTTACAGAGCAGAACCAGAGCAGACCAGAATCTGAACTTGTGCTCCAGGTTCATTCCAGCGTAGATTCAAACTAAACCTGAAGATGAACTGGACCCATGTTTTCAGAACTTTTACTGTCCAGGTAATCCAGAACCACATGTAGACCCACGATCCAGAACCACAGTCGGACCCACGATCCAAAACCACATTTGGACCCATGATCCAGAACCACATGTAAACCCATGATCCAGAACCATATGTAGACCCCCAATCTAGAGCCACATATAGACCCACAATCCAGAACCACACGTAGACCCACTATCCACAACCATATGTAGACCCAAAATCCAGAAACACATGTGGACCCATGATCCAGAAACACATGTGGACATACGATCCAGAACCACATGTGGACCCACGATCCTGAACCACATGTGGACCCACGATCCTGAACAACACGTAGACCTACGATCCAGAACCACACGCAGTCCCACAATCCTGAACCACACTTAGACGTACGATCCAGAACCACATGTAGTCCCATGATCCAGAAACACATGTGGTCCCATGATCCAGAACCACATGTGGACCCACAAAATTCTGTGATAAAAAGTCTAAATGATCAGATTTAATCCATATATTATTTTCACTGTCAGTAAATTAAAGTATTTTCAGTTCACCTTCAGTAAACACACTATCTTAATATTCTAATGCTGTGGGAGTTGGCGCCACCAAAACATCTGGTACCCTAGGCCAGTGGTCCCCAACCCCTGGGCTGCGGTAATAAAAAGGTTGGGAACCACTGCCCAAGGGTTAGGGCAGTGGTAAACATGGAGGACTGGGTACGACTCCTGACAGAATCGGATGGATTTCCTGGTGGGAAATTTAAAATTGTGATTTGTTTTCCAAGATTCCGGTCTCGTTAAAGGGGGTGAAAATGATTTTAAAAAAGATCTTTATTATTGCATGAACGGTCGCCCAGTGCAGTTCATCTTTACCAGTCAATACAAATATAGATGATATATAATCTATAAAAAACTGATCATTTTAACACTGTCACTATTAACAGCTGTTTATACTGTGAGAACAGGGACGTTTAAAGTAGACAGACAGACAGAGATAGACAGACAGATAAACAGACAGACAGACAGACAGAGATAGACATATAGATAAACAGACAGAAAGACAGAGATAGACAGACAGATAAACAGACAGACAGACAGACAGAGATAGACAGACAGATAAACAGACAGACAGACAGACAGACAGAGATAGACATACAGATAAACAGACAGAGAGACAGACAGACAGAGATAGACATACAGATAAACAGACAGACAGACAGAGAGACAGACAGACAGGCTAAATCATTTCAAATTTAAATCAGTTACTTTCAACAGAATCATTGGATGGAACTAAAATTAGTAGGTAAATGAACTTTGTTAAATATTTAACTGAGGACACATTTGTATTAGAGGTCTAATACTCCCGCCCACACCTGCTCTCGCCCGCACCTGCTCCCGCCCGCACCTGCTCCCGCCCGCACCTGCTCCCGCCCGCACCTGCTCCCGCCCGCACCTGCTCCCGCCCGCACCTGCTCCCGCCCACACCTGCTCCCACTCGTCCACAAGTCCTGCAGGATTCAGACATGAGTTGAACTGTGACATACAGAAGACCACTTGCCTGGTGTCACTCGGGCATGAGTTCTTTTGATCAAGACTTAGCTCAACTTGTGGATGTTGTGAGGCCGGTAACGGTCCCATCGCTCCAGGGTCCGGTCTTCTGGGAGTGGGTCTGTTTGGGAATGGAGCAGCGGGTGGAAAACTAAGGCTAAACACCTGCAGGTTAACAGGTAGCCTACCTTAAGGAAATCCGTCGCAGTTCGTCCGAGGGATTTAACCTCAGCGGGTCGTAGGGTTGGCCGAACGGTGCGGCAGTAATAATGCGTCAAAACCATTCAGTTTTGAGCTATAAAGGTCAAAGGTCAAGGTCACAGCAAGGTCAACAGTTCAAACACATCAGTGGTGATATCTCAGAATCCAGACCAGATAGTATCAGGTGTTTTTTTCATTCACTTCATCTGACCTTCTGACCTACAATAGTACCCCACTGCAGTACCCTACAGTAATACCCTCCAGCAGTACCGTATTGCAGTACCCTACTGCAGCACCCTACAGTAGTACCCTACTGCAGTCCCCTACAGCAGTGCCCTCCAGTAGTACCATGTTGCAGTACCCTACAGTAATATCCTACTGCAGTATCCCGCAGTAGTACCCTACTCCAATATCCTAAAGTAGTACCCTGCAGTAGTACCTACTCCAGTACCATACAGTAGTACCCTACTGCACTAAATGGAATGCAAATGTTCTTCTTCATGGTAACGGTCCCATCGCTCCAGGGTCCGGTCTCTTTCAAAGCTCTTTACATTAGCCTCAAATTCACCCATTCACACACACTCATACACCAGTAGGTTTCTAAGGGTCTGTCAGTCCTACTGGGAGACTAAGGCCAATTCCAATTCCTCTCTTAACCCCTATCTCACAAATTTGTGCTCCCACGAAGTGTAAGTGTTGTCCTAATTCTAAGAATGTTAAGTTGAGGGACAGTTTGAATCACCACCCTTGGGAGCAAAGGTTACCCAGAATGCATTGTGTATGTTCAGCAACAGACATGGCTCCAAAGAAGTCAAGCTAAAAATTTAAGTATTTTCTTTGTTAATGGAGATATAAAAATTATGAAAATTGTTGTGTTATCTTAGTTTAGGTTCATTTTATGGATTATGTTGCATAACATGTATTTTTTATTTTACGATCTTTTGTCAATAGCAGCTGGTCTGGACAAGCTAGCTATCGTTTAACTTAGCTAACGTTACAAAAATTGTCATTTTTCATGGTGGTAATGTAGTTGTTTTATCCAGATAACAGCCTATATAACATGCTTGTGTCAATAATGGTATAAAATGACCAGGCTAATGCCATGTCCTGTAGCTGCAGAGTTAGCTAACGATAGTTATAGCTGGTGTTTACCTTTCATTGAGCCGTGGTATGCGGTGACAGCTGAATATGGTTGGGTTATTTATACAGATTATTTGTTTGACAGCTCTAACTGAAGGAATAACTTAGTTCACAACAATTTCAAAACCGTGGACATGATAGACCAGTGGATGATAGCTGCGTTTGTGTTAATGATTAAATAGGGTTAACAGTGCAAATATTAAAAACACAATAAAGTTGTTTCATTTCAGGGACTACAGAGACAACAAGGGCCCTGATTAATTAATCAGGGCCAACATTTAAGGGGTGTCCCTGTGAAGTAAATATTTAGCATGTGTGTATTTAGGATTCCTGTAGTCACCTTCATCTAGTCATGCATTCATACATTCAGTTATTTTCCATTAGGGAACAAAGGAGTGTTAAGAATCTCTTTGTTCTTGGTTACAATTTTCCCGCCTGGGAATTAGCCCCTCCTTAGAAGTGTTTAAGCAATGAGATGTTCTTATGAAAATACGAATTTCTCTCTGTATCCAATAATATGTAACTATGTGTCTTTTTCTACCCAGTGATTGACGTCACTGGGTGGGGGGTGTGGTTCCAATAAATTCAACCTCCACGGGGCGGGAACGTCAGAAAGACACCCCGAAAGTGCACACCTAGGAGCCTAGTTGCTCAATTGTCTTTTCGTGGCCTTCTCTTCCCGCAGGGGTAAAAAAGCAACATCACGGTTTTCCCTGTGTTTGTTCTTAACCTGTTTTTGTTAAATTAGACTTATCAGTCCCATTTTTACATCACAAACAGCCCTTAACACTTAGTTTAGAGAGTTACTGATGGAAGGAAGAATTGGCCCTTAGCCAGGGTTCAGTGTCTTGCCCAAGGACAGCCAGAGCCAGGATGCGAACCACTAACCCTTCGATCATTGGACGACCCGGTCTACCAACTGAACCACAGCCGCCCTGAGTACAGCAGTACCCTACAGTAGTACCCTATTGCAGTACCCTACTCCAGTACCCTACAGTAGTACCCTATTGCAGTACCCTACTCCAGTACCCTCCAGTAGTACCCTACTGCAGTACCCTACAGTAGTATCCAACAGTAGCACTGTATTGCAGTAGCCTACTCAAATATCCTACAGTAGTACCCTACAGTAGTATCGTACTCCAGTACCCTCCAATAGTACCCTAAAAGGCAGTGTTAAACATTCTGCACCAGACGCTGCAGTACCCTACAGTAGTACCCTACTCCAGTGCCCTACTCCAGTACACTACTCCAGTACCCTACAGTAGTATGCTACTCCAGTACCCTACATTAGTACCATACTCCAGTAGTCTTAAGTAGTACCCCACTCCAGTGACCTACAGTAATACCCTGCAGAAGTACCCTACTCTAGTACCCTACAGTAGTACCCTACAATATTACCCGACTCGAGTACCTTACAGTTGTACCCTACAGTGTTACCCTACTCCAGTGCCCTACAGTAGTATGCTACTCCAGTACCCTACAGTAGTATGCTACTCCAGTACCCTACAGTAGTACTCTACTCCAGTACCCTACAGTGGTATGCTACTCCAGTACCCTACAGTAGTACCATACTCCAGTACTCTTAAGTAGTACCCCACTCCAGTGACCTACAGTAATACCCTGCAGAAGTACCCTACTCTAGTACCCTACAGTAGTACCCTACAGTCTTACCCTACTCCAGTACCTTACAGTAGTACCCTACAGTGTTACCCTATTCCAGTACCCTACAGTGTTACCCTACTCCAGTACCCTACAGTAGTATGCTACTCCAGTACCCTACAGCAGTACTCTACTCCAGTACCCTACAGTAGTACCATACTCCAGTACTCTTAAGTAGTACCCTACTGCAGTACCCTACAGTAGTATCCAACAGTAGCACTGTATTGCAGTAGCCTACTCAAATATCCTACAGTAGTACCCTACAGTAGTATCGTACTCCAGTACCCTCCAATAGTACCAAAAAAGGCAGTGTTAAACATTCTGCACCCGACGCTGCAGTACCCTACAGTAGTACCCTACTCCAGTACACTACTCCAGTACCCTACAGTAGTATGCTACTCCAGTACCCTACAGTAGTACCATACTCCAGTACTCTTAAGTAGTACCCCACTCCAGTGACCTACAGTAATACCCTGCAGAAGTACCCTACTCTAGTACCCTACAGTAGTACCCTACAATATTACCCGACTCCAGTACCTTACAGTAGTACCCTACAGTGTTACCCTACTCCAGTACCCTACAGTGTTACCCTACTCCAGTACCCTACAGTGTTACCCTACTCCAGTACCCAACAGTAGTACTCTACTCCAGTACCCTACAGTGTTACCCTACTCCAGTACCCTACAGTAGTATGCTACTCCAGTACCTTACAGTAGTACCATACTCCAGTACTCTTAAGTAGTACCCCACTCCAGTGACCTACAGCAGGGGTTCTCAAACTTTTTTGGCCCAGGTCCCCCTTGGAGGGGTGAAATTTTTCCATGTCCCCCCTCATCCTCGCGATACTGAAAATGATAAAAAAAACCACTTCAACAATGATTATTATGAAACAATGATAACCTTTTTTAATAGTGCTTTTGTGCAAACCAGCGAAATTTTCAGGTATTATAATATAAATGAACACTTCAATAATTTTAAAATAATAAACAGAACAAAAGACACACAAAACCGTGTGTGTGTGTGTGTGTGTGTGTGTGACAGACAGACAAAGACTTCTGGTGGAATTTTGGTCTCCCATCATTGTTCTCAATGAAGCCAAACTCAATATAACTATCAATGTACTTTCTCTTTTTAGGGTTAGGGTGTTTGTTTTTGTCATTGTCATTTTCATTGTCATTTCTTTTACCACTTCTTGAGGAACTTTGCAGACTGAAAAATTGATCCATGTTCGCTGCAGGGTGGCTAAAAATAGCCTGTGACTCGCTCCGTCTCAATTTAGTCAAGCTAGCATCAAACAGCGCTGCTACTTCCGCCCGCTCGCTACAAAATAAAACTTCTGCATTTCAAAATAAAACAGCAAAAAACAAAAAAAAACAAAAAAACAAAACCGTGAATAACTTCGCGTACCCCCTGGACATGCGCCACGTCCCCCTAGGGGTCCGCGGACCCCAGTTTGAGAACCGTGGACCTACAGTAATACCCTGCAGAAGTACCATACTCTAGTACCCTACAGTAGTATCCTACAGTCTTACCCTACTCCAGTACCTTACAGTAGTACCCTACAGTGTTACCCTACTCCAGTACCCTACAGTAGTATGCTACTCCAGTACCCTACAGTAGTACTCTACTCCAGTACCCTACAGTAGTATGCTACTCCAGTACCCTACAGTAGTACCACACTCCAGTACTCTTAAGTAGTACCCCACTCCAGTGACCTACAGTAATACCCTGCAGAAGTACCCTACTCTAGTACCCTACAGTAGTACCCTACAGTCTTACCCTACTCCAGTACCTTACAGTAGTACCCTACAGTGTTACCCTACTCCAGTACCCTACAGTGTTATCCTACTCCAGTACCCTACAGTAGTACCCTACAGTGCAGTCAGTGTTCAATGTTTTGCTGCAGAACGTTGATATTTTCTCTGAGGTTTGGAAGAAAAACTCCTGAAAACTGAAAGGTGACTTCTAACCTCAGAGCGGCGTGGGGCGGGGAGGGTCGGGGGTCATGTGTTCAGATGGGTCGGGGGGGTGGGGTCGGGGGTCATGTGTTCAGATGGCAGCCGTGGGCTGGGAGCTGCCATAGACATCCCGGAGCTTCCAGCCCCTGATCTGGGAAAAGCACAGTTGATGCCATCAAAGGCAGCAGGATTGAATCCAGATGTGGCGCGGAGGTTCTTTCCATGGATTTAATGAAGGCGCGGGGATACAGGAGACTTTTTCATCATTACTTTTCCCCCCACATTCTCTTTTCCTGCCTACAAGTCCATTCCGGTGCCAGCTCCAGCACAAGAAATGAGAAAAAAGGCCTCCCCATATCTGGGGCGGGGGGTTGTCCTCAGGCCCCCGCCTTTGTTGGGTCTCATGTGAAAGTGGCCTGTTCGCTCTGCAAATGGAAAGGTCCAAACGTCTGCGGAGGGAAAATGGCATCTTGCAGCACTGCCGTTAGCTTTAGCAGAGGCATTAGCGTTGAAGGCGTTGGCTCCTTTTGACTCTGACGCTAACAGATCGCAGACGCTAACAGATCGCAGATGCTAACTGATTGCAGATACCAACAGATCGCAGACGCTAACAGATTGCAGATACCAACAGATCGCAGACGCTAACAGATTGCAGATACCAACAGATCGCAGACGCTAACAGATCGCAGATGCTAACTGATTGCAGATACCAACAGATCGCAGACGCTAACAGATTGCAGATACCAACAGATCGCAGACGCTAACAGATCGCAGATGCTAACTGATCACAGATACCAACAGATCGCAGACGCTAACAGATTGCAGACGCCAACAGATCGCAGACGCTAACAGATCGCAGATACCAACAGATCGCAGACGCTAACAGATGACGCCAACAGATTGCAGATGCTAACTGATCACAGATACCAACAGATCGTAGATGCCAACAGATTGAAGGCACCAATAGATCGCAGAGGCTAACTGATCGCAGAGGCTAACTGATCGCAGAGGCTAACTGATCGCAGAGGCTAACAGATCATATATTTTATCTCACAATTTTTACCTTTTTATCCCATTATTTTTACTTTTTATGTCATAGATTTTGACTTCACTTAATGCGCCTTATATTGTGGAAAATACAGTATCTGTAAAACAACAGGATATTTATGTTGGTCTCCATGGTTACAGAATAACTTGTCCGGATAATAAATATAATCACAACATTTAAGGTTTCACGCTGGAGGGTTAGAAACAGTAAAACGAAGACGAGCTATAAATGTCGAGAACATCTGCAAAAATATGAATCTGTATGAAATAAACATATTTATTCAACAGTTTATAAACAACTGTTCCATTGAATTGTGTTAAAATTCTAAGTCAGTTTGATGATAATGAATTAATCTGAGTTCATTTAGAATGAACTGGTTAAATTAACTGTTTTTATTATTTTTTTAAAAGACTCAAGTCGATGAAAACTAAAAATAAATGTAAACGGGTTAAAACTGACAAACGTGCGGTTTAGATGTTGAGGAATACCACTGACCACAGGAGGTCAAAGGTCATGGATGAGATGGAAACCCTCCAATGAGATTTGGTTGAGAAGGCCTGGATCCACATGAGATCTGGTCTGGACCTTGATTGCCCACATGACATCTACTCTTTACATTTATATAAATATTTATACTTTATACTCTTTACATTTATATAAATATTTGTACTTTATACTCTTTACATTTATATAAATATATGTACTTTATACTCTTTACATTTATATAAATATTTACACTTTATACTCTTTACATTTATATAAATATTTATACTTCATACTCTTTACATTTATATAAATATTTACACTTTATACTCTTTACATTTATATAAATATTTATACTTCATACTCTTTACATTTATATAAATATTTGTACGTTATACTCTTTACATGTATATAAATATCTGTACTTTATACTCTTTACATTTATATAAATATTTATACTTTATACTCTTTACATTTATATAAATATTTACACTTTATACTCTTTACATTTATATAAATATTTACACTTTATACTCTTTACATTTATATAAATATTTGTACTTTATACTCTTTACATTTATATAAATATATGTACTTTATACTCTTTACATTCTCAGAATATACCCATTACTTTTTCAAACTAGACAAATGTGACAGTATGAAAAAATAAACCTACATCATTTACTCACTAACTCACTTTTAAAGGATTTATTTTTGGATATTTTTGACATTTTTCTGTTTCTTCTTCTTAAATCATTATTATTTCATCCATGGAAAATGTAAGGTTTTTTTGTTGTTGTTTTTTTTTTTTACTTTATTTCAATTCAGGAGTTGTACTTTTTTACTTTTGCTTCAGTAAAGGAGTTGAATCAGTAATTGTACTATTACCAGAGTATTTTTCACAGCAGTAGCAGTACTTGTACTGCAGTACAGGATGTCAGTACTTTTACCACCTCTGACAGAATCACTTTACTTTAACACTAACCGTGTAAAACCTCTGTTAACTCTAGTTATTTTAGAAGGTTATCTGCTTACATTTGACTCCGTCTGTTGTTAGAGTAACTCTGAAAGAGTTAAAACACTGTATTTTCTGCACTATAAAGTGCACTGTCAATGAATGGTTTATTTTTTTCAATTCTTTATATATTAGGTGCATTAAGTGAAGTCAAAATCATGAGATAAAAAGTGAAAATTCCCAGTCACTAAGCACAACCCGAATTAATCCGTATATAAAACGCACTGTTGTGTTAGGAGAAAATTAAAGTCTTTTAAGTGCACCTTATAGTCTGGACAATACAGTACTCTAAGAGTGTATTTTTTTACACTGGTAAATTGACTGTGTACAAATGAAGACAGAAATAAAAGTATTAAAAACATAAACGTCCAGACCACATCCCATCATGCAACAGTTTCAAAGAAAAACAATCACATTTTGGGTTCAGTTTCAGAAACTCAACCTTCACCTGTGGTTTTTAACGTCTCATTCTTGTCATGAATGATGGTTTTTTTTTTAAGTTAAATGATTCATCACAGGATTTTATTTAACGGTTTCATTTTCATCAAATAAATCTCATTCACTTCCACTAAAAACATGATGTGCAGATTTTTGACCAAGTTTTACAAGAAAAACATCTGAAATATGATTCTAATTAACAATTATCATTCATGTTAAATTATTCTGCAGTTAAGGTGGATTTGTTTTCGTCCTGAATGAGAAAAAATAAACTAGAACCAGAGCAATATTTTAATGTTAAAAGTAAATAAAATAAAATTCAATCTGATCCACTGAAATATTAAATAAAAGCAATTTTAATGACATTTAAGTTCAAGGAGTTTGAACTGAGATGATTTGAACCAGCAGGAACTTCAACAGGGTCCGGGTCTAGAACCGGGTCCAGAACCAGAACCAGAACATGACTGTGACTGGATCTGAATCCTGGATCTGAAATGATGCCTTTTAATGTGTAATCATTTATTTTAGTGATCTGTTTATAGGTAGTAGTGATCATTTTATGCAATACCTTTTATGCATTTTCATGCTGTAACAAAAGTCTATCTATCTATCTATCTATCTATCTATCTATCTATCTATCTATCTATCTACTCAAAGTATATATGGGGGGGGGGGGGGGGTCAGAAGAGTTTATTTGGGGTTTTGGTGGAAGGCTGCTAGGTTGACTCACCATTACCATTAGTGTTTTGCCAACTGTCCCGGTTTTCTGTGATTGTCCTATATTTTCGTAACCTGACTCACGTCATCTGCCTGCGTTTTGCCAAACTAAATGCTAGGGGGCGTATCGTATAGTTCAGGCTTTCCGAAAAAGGAATGGGCCAATCAGTGTTGCCGGGTGGGACAGGGCGGTGTTGTGCTTTTTGTCATTCCTTTATAGTGTCCACAGTACTCTGGTGTCTCCCTACCAAGCCAAGGCATTTCACACACATGCCAGAGGATTTTTCTGGAACATCTGACACGTTAAGAACAAGTTCTGCAAACTCCTGGTCTACCAGTGGCTTGGGTTGAATCCCACTCTGTCTTATTCGGTCCATTGTGTCCTTGGGCAAAGACACTTCACCCTCCTGCCTCCAGTGTCACTCACACTGTATGAATGTTTGGCGGTGGTTAGAGGGACCATAGGCACAAAATGGCTGCCAGTCTTTTGTCAGTCTGCCCCAGGACAACTGTGGATACATATGCAGTTTACCACCACCAGAGGGAGCATGTGAGAGTGAATGACCAATGTGAAGTGCTCTAAGTGGCCAAAAAACACTATATAAATCCAATCCATTATTATTGTTATTATTATTATTATTATTATTACGTGTTTTCCATAGGGAAGTTCAAGGAATATCCGCTGGCTGTTGCCTTTTCTCCTCACATTTTGCTGCACATACGACAATGGTCATTTCCAGACAACGCAGCAGTGCGTTCAGGTGCAGCCATACTGTGGTCAGCTGCAGTATGACTCTACTGACTGTTGTCCCTCTGAGTCACAGGTTGAGTTCAACGTGAGTGGCTGAGTGGGGAATTACATTTGAGAAAGATTGCAGTCTGTACAACTCATACAAGCATGGGCATCTCAGTGTGTGTGTGGGGTTACCCCTGTGGAACAGTTTGGATGTTAAAACTCAAGACGTGTAACAACATACAGATCTTCAAATGTTGTTCTAAACAGCTGTTAAGTCATTGACTACCTACGTTGTTTCATGTGGGCAGTGGATCAAAGTCTTGTTCATCATTTGTGACCCACCACCACGAAACCAGGCATAAGTCGCGCTGAGCCGTTCAGAGCTACAGCCAAATTTAGGCTGGAAGGTGATTTGTTATTAGTGTTTACACCTTATCAAAAAACGGTACCTTAACACCTCTATGTTCAGTTCCTGTGGTCATTACATTGAAATCCAATCAATAAAGGTGTTTATTGAGTCAATTATTTAAGCGGTGACAAAAGTTCAGGTATTGCTGAGCAAAGACAAAGACGACTTCCACCTCTTTTCGCCGAACAAAACGATCTCCGTTCCGTGGGTAAACACCCAAGTGTTTGGTACGAGGTAAAAGCTTATATTGAATGTTCTGTCCAATGGTGTAAGCCAAATGATTATAATACGTCACACTTCTGTCCTATTATTATAATATATAAAACTTCTGTGACATGTCCATCAGAGTGTCCTTTAACATCTGTCAACAATTTGTTTCAATCGGATGCAAATTATTATGCGTTGCTAAGGACTTCCTACCCCAAAACAGTCCAAAACTTTAACGGACAATATCTAAAAATATGCAAATTGCAAAATATGTCCAAATGTGGATATTAAAATGACCATAACTTTGGTTCTACTTGTGATAGAAACATCATTTTTTCACCATCTTAAACCTTAGTTTCCACTCTACCAAGATACACACATAACTCTGTTTGGATTTACACACACTTATGCCTGGTTTACTGGTGGGGGGTCACATATGTGTGAATTTCAGATTTGTGGCCAATGTATTTCTGTCCCAGTCGGTGCAGAAGCTGTATTTTCCAATAAAAATCAACTGTAGATTTGTGCCTCAAAGTGGACGGTGGTGAGATAAGAGAGTGAGAGAGAAAATGCCGAAGCGGAAGATGAAATTGAGCGGATCAGAACAATATGAGCGGCTAACACTGGTCTGGCAGTGTATTTTGATACCGGTACCAACATGTATTTCGATACTTTGATACTTTTTAGAATAAAAAGAGAATGCAGATAATAGCATTTTCTGCGTTCTCTTTTTATTAAAGTCAGTAATGCCATTTTCGAAATGTCATTACTGAAATCACATCAACATAAACAGTAATTGTAACAACAGTCAAATAAAATTAATTAAACCAGAGCAGTGAGAGAATGGAAGCTTTAGTTAAAGATCAAATGAGAATATGCTCATATTGTCATGGATCGGGGTGAGGTGAAAGGAGGACTCCATTGCACAGTACTGAAGGGCAAAATAATTTAATAACAAAACAACATAAAAACAAGACAAACACAACCTGGGGGTGGACGGCCAGAGTCCGTGGTGATGATGAGTGTCCGGGTTATGGTGATTGGGGAGATGGAAGCAAAAGTCCGGGTTATGGAGGTGACATATCTGAATGGTCCTGCACTGGCAGCTACAAGCCTTACTGCTTATATAGCCACCGATTAGGAACGGCTTGCAGCTGCGCAGTGCAGGACCAGGTGAGTGTGGAGATTGGGGGAAAGGTCACTGGAGCGGAGGTCATGACACATATGCATCATGCTTTATGTTGAAAAATACATTTTTGGATTGAATCTGTTATTTGGAAAATATCACATGTGACTCTCTAGCACAAAACCAGTTACTTGGGTCAAATTTCAGAAATTAATATTTTACATTTATCTGAAAGTTTATTAAAAATGCTTTCCAATGATGTATAGATTGTACAAATCTGATATTTTTTCAACATCGCCCGAGCAACAACGGATTTAGTCTAAAGGTTTTTATTTACACGAAAACAAAGTATAATCTGAAATGTCTTAAATACAATTTCAATAATATTCTACCTTTTACTAAATGTGACCTTCTAGCACAAATCCAGTCACTTGGATCAAATTTCAGAAACTACATTTCATAGTTATCTGAAAGTTTATTAAAAATGTTTGTGTGACACTAATTCAACCAATCAGAGGCCGTTTTTCAACATCGCCATAGCAACAAAGGCTTTAGTTTAGTGCAGAAGGCTTTGTTCTGAGGCCTCCCATTGGTTCAAATCTATAATTCTGTAGATTTTTATTTAAGGGTTGTCTAGAGGGAATCCCCATCTTTCCAACGGTACCAAACATGACGGGGAAATACCAAACGCCAGCGCCAAGGAAAGTCGTGTTTGGAGTCGATTTGTCTTAGTTTTAGACTTAATTACTGTCAGAGTCAGTTGTTGTTCTTCCTAAAAGACATGATTTGAAGAAGTTATGCTAGGTATTTAAGAAAAACTCATAGAAAAGTTCAGGAGACATTTTACTTAGATTTTATGCATAAAATTTTATGCATTTGATCATTTTTAACCCATATAACATATTTGAGGCTAAATCTAGAAATACTGCTGTGAGACTAGAGGGTCACATGTACTTAAAATGGTAATTGGACATTATGTTGACACATTAAAAGGACTTAAAAACAAAAAGGCCCTTTATCAGGTTCACCTTTCTCATTTGTAGTAAAATTGAAATCTTTCCATATTCCACTTGTTGCTCCTGGTTTGTCAACCGGGGTAGGACTGGGTGCAGCAGCCATTCTCCTCTCCTGTTCCACTCAGATGGATCCCAGTTTCAACGTCACATTACCTGCTGACTTTAGCTGGGTTGTTGCTAGTACCGGTACTGTTCAAACATAGTATAGTACCTTTTTAAACACCTCAGTATCATGATACGGTACTTGTATCAGTATTCGTGACAACACTATGGCAGTAGA
Organism: Siphamia tubifer; assembly: GCA_020466265.1. NCBI lineage: Eukaryota > Metazoa > Chordata > Actinopteri > Kurtiformes > Apogonidae > Siphamia > Siphamia tubifer. The sequence goes on from CM035786.1 coordinate 53,945,581, forward strand.
TCTGCAAGTAAGAGTGTCACGACTGTGATTGATAAGGGTGAGGTTGAAGATTCATCCACTCTGGGAGTGCAGGTAAATATGTTATAACGCCATGTTGCTGTTGGTGTGTGTACATGTTAGGGCTGCACCATTCTGGAAAAAATGTGTATCACGGTCGTTGTCTCCCACTTATCCGGGTCGCACGGGCAGCAGCCCCAGCAAAGAAGCCTCGACTTCCCTCACCCCAGCTACCTCAGCCAGCTCCTCCAGGGGAATCCCAAGGTTTTCCCAGGCCAGCCGAGTGATATAATCCGAGGTTTCCTCCCGGATGGACGTGCCCGGGACACCTCCCCAGGAAGGCGTCCAGAAGGCATCCTCATGAGGAGCCCGAGCCACCTCAACTGGCTCCTCTCGACATGGAGGAGCAGCAGCTCTACTCTGAGCCCCCCCGGATGTCTGAGCTTCTCACCCTATCTCTAAGGCTGAGCCCGGCCACCCTATGAAGGAAACTCAGTTTAAGCCGTGACCTCATTAGGTGAGGGTTGGAATGTAGATCGACCAGTAAATCGAGAGCTTCTGGCTTAGCTCCTTCTTCACCACAACGGATCCATTTAACACTCACATTACGGCAGATGCCGCACCAACCCACCTGTTGACCTCCCACTCCATCCTTCCATCACTCGTGAATAAGATCCCGAGGTGCTTAAACTCCTCCACCTGATGCAGGACCTTCCCCCTGATCCGGAGAGGGCATTCTACCCTTTTCCAGCTGAGAAAAAGGAGGAAAACATTCCATGTCCCTAAAGCCAGCTTCCGTAACGGAGGATTGGTCGCCAAGATCTCCACCTTGGTCTACTGCCCAATCCAGAAAGCACCGGACCCTTCTGCCTCCCCTCGCAGGTGGTGAGCCCACGCGATGACAACCCCATGTCTCCGATTCAGGCTGAACCTGGCTCAGCCCCATGAGCTAAAGCCCGGCCATCAGGCACTTGTCCACGGGCCCCAGCTCCAGACATGGCTCAAGGGTGGGGCCCCGGTAACCCTCCGTGCCGGGTACACAGGGTCTTGGTCTTTTTATCCATAAAGGGTTTTCGAACCGCACTTACTCTGGCCCTTCACCGAGGGCTAATCCGCCATGGGAGACCCCAGAATCACTAGGGCCCTCAAACCCCTCCACCACAATAAGGTGTCAGTTCAAGGAGGGGTTTATCACAGTTTTCTTGCTAAAAATTTCTATTACGATTCTCTGCACGTTTTTTTTAAATGAAGTTACATTTTTATTCAATTCAAATAAAAAATTTTCATACTTGCAATTTGCATAACAAAATATTTAACTATTGACCTATGATTTAACTATTGTTGAACTATAAATTTAGCCGTTCATTTAGTATTATATCATTATATATTGATAAATAGATTATGATTATCAGTAAGGTTAGTTGATAATTATTGTTGTTTGTTTGTATAAGAACTTCAAAATGCCATAGAGTATTGTTTATCAATTTTTTTTTAAATCCGACATACTCTACCATGTAATAAATGGGGCCATGTCTTTAGTGATGTAATAAGCGACTGCTGCAGTTACTTCTTGTTGTTCCACCTTCAAGATGACCGTCAGCGCGACAGCGACAGGAATAAATGCAAAGCACAATAACAGCATTCTGTTTTTTTCCAACCCACTTAATAACTTAACTGTAAATATCAATCTGAGAGCGCAGACCTCTGGTGTGTTTTCATCCATTGTCCTCATCCAGACTGAATCATGTGACATGTAGGTCCATTCATGATTGGTTCAGGGAGAAAGTCTGCTGCTACGCACAATCACATGATGCACAGGTGCATTTATGATTGGTTGAGTGGGGAAGCAACAACAGTGGACTTTACAGAAGTGGAGGGAAAGGGAAGGGTACCAGGCTCATGGTGGAAAAAACAAACAAACAGAAAAAACGTCTCTGATCAAAAACTGGATCGTGTTTAGGTGTGAACTAAGGGCACATTTTTTAACAATGTATCGTGCAGCTCTAGTACATGTGTGCTGGTTTGGTACATACTAAAAGTTGTAAACATCTCACGTGAACACCCATGAATGAGGCAATACAAGATTTTGGGACACTCTGACAACATGGATCTGTAAGGAGAGGCACAACTCCAACCTGAAAGCACCAGATCTTTCTAGGGTTTTTGTAGAAAAGGTCTAAAGCTCCTTGGTCAAATTCTTCCAGGCCTGGCCCATTGAAACTGAGCAGCATCCAGAACATTCCTATAGGGACAGAGTAACATTGAATTAATTTGATTAAAAATAAATATTGGTGTGTAGCTATATTATGCAAAGTATAATATCAGTCATTAAAAACTTTGAGGGACAAGTTTTGAATTATTTTTTTGGAGTCTATATTGGACAGAGGATTTTTCTATTTGTTTTGTTTGTTTGTAGGTTGTGTGAGTATGCTTAATATTGATGAGTTGTGTCCCGGTCATGACTGACTGCACATCTGGGGGCTTATTGGAGAAAAGTGCAACTTGAGCAATAAACACAATGAATCTGTACAAATTAAGGAGTGGCCTGGAAAGCCTATATATGGGAGAACAGAAGGACACCTGTTTCATCCCAGTACACGTCAAAATGCCACGGCTCACATGTGAAGAAAGACTGAGGGCCTTAGGGATGGTGCAGGGGAGCTTGACGTACAGTGAAGTGGGAGACGTATGGGCTGCAGTCAACCCACAATCCGTAATTTGGTGGGTCGTCACACTGTCACACGGGCACCGTTGACGACCGACCACGCCCAGGTCGTGAGAGAGTCACCACACCTGACCTAGATCGGCATAACTATCTGCAGCACCTGAGGGATCGATTCTGACCAATCAGCCGCACAGCACATGAGACACCTGGCAGACATGCCCCCCAGGATCAGCAGCTCAACTGTGCGTCGCCGATTGCGGGAGAACAACCTGCAGGCCCAGAGGCCTTTTCGGGCAATATCCTGACTCACGAACGATGTCAGAGGCGGCTGGAGTGGACTAGACAACATCTCAGGTGGACTCATCAACGCTGGTCTGGTGTTCTGTTCTCCGATGATTTAGTAAAAGGTGAATGATACCTGTCTAAGCTCATCCTCGTCAGATGTTTTTCTCTTTTCTCAGAAATACTTCCATAAACCCATATTATATTATATTATATTATATTATATTATATTATATTATATTATATTATATTATATTATATTATATTATATCTGTGGGTGTGGGCAGGAGCGGGACAGAAACTTGCAGGTGTGTGTGTGTTTGGGTTTATGAAATTAAACCCGAAAATAGAACCACTGATCATCTACAAACACAAACACAAAACTTAAGACCCATAAAGATCCTGAGTGAAATCAAAACCCTGTTTAAACAAAATAAACAAAACCCAAACAGACCCAGTCAGCTGGTGTCGCAGTGTGCATCTGGGTGAACATTTAAGAGCGAGGATCTGATCAGCTGTTACATCCAACCACGCCCTTTTCCCTCCCTCTCCTCCACTTAGTCCACTTTACTACAGTTTGTTATTAGAGTATAGTCCACTTTACTACAGTGTGTTATTTGAGTATAGTCCACTTTACTACAGTCTGTTATTAGAGTATAGTCCACTTTACTACAGTCTGTTATTAGAGTATAGTCCACTTTACTACAGTCTGTTATTAGAGTATAGTCCACTTTACTACAGTGTGTTATTAGAGTATAGTCCACTTTACTACAGTCTGTTATTAGAGTATAGTCCACTTTACTACAGTGTGTTATTATAGTATAGTCCACTTTACTACAGTCTATTATTAGAGTATAGTCCACTTTACTACAGTGTGTTATTATAGTATAGTCCACTTTACTACAGTCTATTATTAGAGTATAGTCCACTTTACTACAGTCTGTTATTAGAGTATAGTCCACTTTACTACAGTGTGTTATTAGAGTATAGTCCACTTTACTACAGTCTGTTATTAGAGTATAGTCCACTTTACTACAGTCTATTATTAGAGTATAGTCCACTTTACTACAGTCTGTTATTAGAGTATAGTCCACTTTACTACAGTGTGTTATTAGAGTATAGTCCACTTTACTACAGTCTGTTATTAGAGTATAGTCCACTTTACTACAGTCTGTTATTAGAGTATAGTCCACTTTACTACAGTGTGTTATTATAGTATAGTCCACTTTACTACAGTCTGTTATTAGAGTATAGTCCACTTTACTACAGTGTGTTATTAGAGTATAGTCCACTTTACTACAGTCTGTTATTATAGTATAGTCCACTTTACTACAGTCTGTTATTAGAGTATAGTCCACTTTACTACAGTGTGTTATTAGAGTATAGTCCACTTTACTACAGTCTGTTATTAGAGTATAGTCCAGCCTGGTGGAAATTCCACGCAGTCACTGACTGTAAACAAACCCCCTCAAAACTAACCCCTCTCTGGAATAACCCTGACATATCAATAAACAAAAAGACACTGTACTTCCCAACTTGGTCGGAAAAAGGATTAACACACCTACAGCATTTTTTCAAAAATAATAAAATAGTCCCTTTCACCCATCTTACTCACAGACATGGCATCGGGAGTAACCAATTCTTACAATACTTACAACTTAAATCATCTATTCAATCCACATACAACAGTACAACACTCGATCTAGAACCACCACCTGTAATAATAGAATTTATTAGTATAAAAACAAAAAAACAACTATCCAAAATTTATAGATTAATTTCAAAAACAGACAGTTCGCTGCACATCCCCTCCCACAAATGGGAAGATGACCTCCTGATTACTCCCGATGCCAACTTTTGGCCCCACGTAATTCAAAACATTTACATCATGACTAGAAACCCCAATCTTCAATTAATACAATATAAAATTCTTCATAGAACCCACTACACAAACCAAAAACTTTCAAAAATGGGATTCACCTCAAATATTTGCAATAACTGCCCCCAAAATGAATCTGACACTTATTTTCATGCCTTCTGGCACTGTCCCCCTGTTCAACAATTCTGGAAACATATCACACATCTATTATCATCCTTCTTTGGTTGACACATCCCACTCTGTCCATCGCTCTGTATACTTGGTGACACCTCCTCAATCAATCTTAACAAAAACAACACCAACATCCTTCTGGTGGCCCTAACTATCGCCAAGAAAACAATCCTCATGAACTGGAAAACAAGATATAAGACCAATATCAGCAACTGGAAAAACCTCCTTCTGGATTACATCACCCTTCACAGTTTATCCACTTCCACACATAATATAGAATCCACCTCTATCTGGTCTCACCTTCTATCTTTCCTCTGATCCTAATTACCACCCTATTCACATCCTCAATATCATAATTGTTGATGTTGTTGTTGTTATTGTTGTTGTTATTATTTATCTGTTTATTTTTAAATTATTCTTTTATATGTTTACTGTAATAGTAATAATAATTATTATTATATTGCTAATAAGATCTATGATTGTTATTCTAGCTATATATTATTACTATGATTATTATGATTGATATGATTATTACTGCATTGTTATTGTGTCTGTGATGGTCATTGTCGTTATACATTATTATGATGATGATTATTATTTATGATTCATATGATTATTATTACTACTATATTGTTATTATGTCTATGATTGTTATATAGTAAGTAAAAACGATGGAGCCGCACAGCACATATGATTGTTATATAGTTATATATTATTACTTGGATTATTAATATTACGACCATGATTGTTGCTGTATTGTTACCATTATTGGGATTGGTATTATTGATATTACTAGTATCATATCATTGGTATCATACTTAATGTTTGTATCGTGACTATTAATATTGTTTATTTCATCTAATTTTTCTTTTCTTCCTTCAGTTTTTTTCCCTCATTTTTTTTTTATTTATTCAAAAAAAAAATTATTATTATTATTTTTTTTTTTTTTTTCTTCTCTCTCCTTGTCTTATCATTTTATTTTAATTATTCGTTACCATTGTTCCCCACTAGCATTGCTATTCTTGATTCTTGATCATTTGAAGGAGAGGAGGAAATAGGTCAGTAATAATAGTTAAAGAAAGGACGAGAAGAGAGAAGGGAAGTAATATAAAATAAAAAATATATATTTATATTGAGGGTTCAACCACATCCATCTGCATCCTGCAATCCTATTTGATTTTAATGCATCACACGACATAAGGTTTTTAATGCACAACACAATACCAAGCACACACACACACACACACACACAAAAAAGAGAAACACATACACAGATGGACATGTGGGCGGCTGTGGTTCAGTTGGTAGAGTGGGTCGTTAGGGTCAAAGGTTAAAGCTGTGGTTCAGTTGGTAGAGTGGGTCGTTAGGGTCAAAGGTTAAAGCTGTGGCTCAGTTGGTAGAGTGGGTCGCCCAATGACCGAGAGGTTGGCGGTTCGCGTCCCGGCTCTGGCTGTCCACATGTCGAAGTGTCCTTGGGCAAGACACTGAACCCTGGCTTAGGCCCCAGTAACTGACCTTTGACCTTAGAAACCTACTGGTGTGTGTGAATGGGTGAATGAGAGGCTAATGTAAAGAGCTTTGAAGGTGGAAAAGAACTATATAAATGCAGAACATTTACCATTTACATACACAGGAGGCAGATGGATGAATGTGGTCAGACCCAGGAAAAATTATTATATCATATTAATATTATTATTGCTATTACTATTATTGTTATTATTAATATTACTGTACCTGACACTTAATATAATATCCTCTAAATATATATTGTTTCTGGCTATAGACCCCCCCTTATTATTATTATTATTATTATTATTATTATGATTGATAATACCACTATCACTGTTTTGTGATATATGCGTGTGTGTATATATATATATATATATATATATATATATATATATATATATATATATATATATATATATATATATATATATATATATATATGTATACATAAATGTATATTCTATTATTATGCCATACACACTTGCACCATACACCCACACACACTTCACACACAAACCACCAAATTTGCAATAATACCCTGTAAGGTTTTACTATTCGACTTCCCCTACCCTATTTTTATTTTTTGTTTTTGTCTGTCTGTTCTTCTCCTCATGTATGTACTCCCCCTGTCTATGTGTGATATGAATGTTATGTTGCAATAAAATTAAAAAAAAAAAAAAGAGTATAGTCCACTTTACTACATTATTGACTGCAGTGAAGCATAAACACACATTTATCTAATTTATAAAGATACAATTTACATACTTCTGTCCAGAGTTTATCCAAGCATTTGTATATAAATAATATAATATATAGACTTTATTAGACTGTATATAAATAATATAATATATAAACTTTATTAGACTGTATGTAAATAATATAATATATAAACTTTATTATACTGTATGTAAATAATATAATATATAAACTTTATTAGACTGTATGTAAATAATATAATATATAGACTTTATTAGACTGTATATAAATAATATAATATATAAACTTTATTAGACTGTATGTAAATAATATAATATATAAACTTTATTATACTGTATGTAAATAATATAATATATAAACTTTATTAGACTGTATGTAAATAATATAATATATAGACTTTATTAGACTGTATATAAATAATATAATATATAGACTTTATTATACTGTATGTAAATAATATAATATATAAACTTTATTATACTGTATGTAAATAATATAATATATAAACTTTATTAGACTGTATGTAAATAATATAATATATAGACTTTATTAGACTGTATATAAATAATATAATATATAGACTTTATTATACTGTATGTAAATAATATAATATATAAACTTTATTAGACTGTATGTAAATAATATAATATATAAACTTTATTAGACTGTATGTAAATAATATAATATATAGACTTTATTATACTGTATATAAATAATATAATATATAGACTTTATTATACTGTATGTAAATAATATAATATATAAACTTTATTAGACTGTATGTAAATAATATAATATATAAACTTTATTATACTTTTAACCATTGAAAACAGGTTGAAAAGTCACTTTTATAGAAAGTTACAAAACAGTCAAATTTCATTCAACATGTGTATAATAGTTTTTCTTTTAATCTCACACTATAATAACTTGTTCCACATGTGCAAAAAAGCCCCCCCTCCAAAATGTCTGCGCACGCCACTGTCTGTATATTACTGTACTTAAGTACAGTTTTTATGTACTTTATTTGGCTTTTTATTTTTCAGGCAAATTTTTGCTTTTACTCCCTACATTTTTATATAAATATATGTACTTTATACTCTTTACATTTTTATATAAATATATGTACTTTATACTCTTTACATTTTTATATAAATATATGTACTTTATACTCTTTACATTTTTATATAAATATATGTACTTTATACTCTTTACATTTATATAAATATATGTACTTTATACTCTTTACATTTTTATATAAATATATGTACTTTATACTCTTTACATTTTTATATAAATATATGTACTTTATACTCTTTACATTTTTATATAAATATATGCACTTTATACTCTTTACATTTATATAAATATATGTACTTTATACTCTTTACATTTATATAAATATATGTACTTTATACTCTTTACATTTATATAAATATATGTACTTTATACTCTTTACATTTATATAAATATTTGTACTTTATACTCTTTACATTTATATAAATATATGTACTTTATACTCTTTACATTTATATAAATATATGTACTTTATACTCTTTATATTTATATAAATATATGTACTTTATACTCTTTACATTTATATAAATATATGTACTTTATACTCTTTATATTCTCAGAATAGACTCATTACGTTTTCAAACAAGACAATTGTGACAGTATAAAAAATAAGTTGTAAATCAGAAATCGTGACAGACTAGACTATGTCATAATTTTGACGTTTTATTGCATTATTTAGATTCCTCTTGTACTTGTACTTAATTCACTTTTTTATATTTTATTTGTAGTTAATTGTCTTTTTCTTTTTTATTTGTAGTTAATTTTCTTTTTATTTGTAGTTAATTGTCTTTTTATTTTTATTTGTAGTTAATTTTCTTTTTATTTGCAGTTAATTTTATTTTTATTTGTAGTTAATTCTCTTTTTATTTTTTATTTGTAGTTAATTTTCTTTTTATTTGTAGTTAATTCTCTTTTTATTTTTTATTTGTAGTTAATTTTCTTTTTATTTGTAGTTCATTCTCTTCTAACTTTTTCGTTTTTCTAGTTAATTCTTTTCTTTCCTCTAGTTCATATTTTCTGGATCCACTGCTTTAACTGTAGAATTTTGGCACTTTGTAAATTAATCTCAAGGGCCGCATTTGGACCGCGGCCCGCATGTTTGACGGCCCTGCTGGTTCAGACTGTATGAGGACCCGGGGTTTGGTTCGGTGGTACCGGGTGACTGTCAACAAACTTTTTAATGGATAAAAGACAAAACAGTTTTATTTCTATAAGCCTTTGATTCTTTGAAATAAAAAATATTAAAATAAGTTTTAATTTAACATTTTTTATTTTATTTTATTTTATTTTAATTTTCATTCTGGTTTGATCCGGATGATTTTTCTTTTTCATCTTAGACTCGTTTCTCAGTTGTTGTTGTTGTTGTTGTTGTTGTTGTTTTAAATATATGTTTGTTTGTTGTAATATTTTCATGTAAATCTACAAATAAACATCATCTCATGTTTGAACTGTGTCATATTCAATGACATATTTTTATTTGTTTCAGTGATTTAATGGTTTTTATTCATGAAACATTTAAACTAAACTTCTGCACTTTCTCCTTAAATAGAACGAGTTCATTTTTTATTAAATGTAAAAACCAAAACTTCATAAAACCTTCACATTTTCTTTCAGAAAACTCGTTTTCTAATGGTATGTTTAAGATTTTATTTTCAGTTTTTATTATTGTGTGTTATTGATTATTAATTATTGCATTCAACACTGGAATAAGGATGATCACATTTAGTTTCAGTGAAATTATATATATATATATATATGTGTGTGTGTGTGTGTGTGTGTGTGTGTGTGTGTGTGTGTGTGTGTGTGTGTGTAAAGAGAAACAAAGTAATGACATGAAATAAATACATAAATAAAGGAGCGGAATTTAAGTAAAATGAATTTAAAGGTTTAATGGAATAAAAACAGTTCGATTTTTTAAAGTCAGTCTCAGCTCAGTTTGATTTTACAGAAATAATTAAACATGACTCTTGGTTTTATTGAATTATTTAGAATGATTCAGATTTAAATTAATTCACGTTTAAACACGCAGAAAAAATCACACAAAATGTGGAAAACGGACAAAAATGACAGAAATCTGCAGGATTTGTTCCTCATTAATGCAGATTTTAACTCACAGTTAATGTTTTAAATTCACGAATGTGTAAAAAATAATGTTTTTTATCTAATATGAAATAAAAGTGTGTGAATGAACGTGTTGTAAATAAAATATATAAAGGCCTGTTGTGTTTGTGCGTAAAGTGCGTTTTTGTGTCGCAGGTTTTTCAGTAGTTTTTTTTTTACTTTTATTGTGTGTAAATGAATCACAGCTGTTTGATCAAATGCTTCTTCTTCTTTTTCTGCTTTAATGAGTTTTTTTTTTTAGTTTCTGTTCAATCTGCTCCTGATTAACGCAACACGCGCACTTTACACCACATTCATCCATTCATCACCACAGTTGTTCATTAAAACACGAAACACGCGTAAAAACCAAAGGAAACGACATCAGCCACTATTTAACCCGAGTTAGTCTGACTGGCACGGATAAAGAATCAGGTCCGAGTTTGGAGGATCGGATCTTGTTTTTTTCTGGATACATCTAGTTCTGGTTCTGGTTCCTCGTTGGTCTGAGTTCTGATCGTTTCCTTCTGGATCATTTTCCACCAAAGTTTATTTTTTTTCCTCCTTCTCGGTCCAAGTCCGGGTCTAGATACGGGCAGAGGTCTAGATCCGGGTCCAGGTCTAGGTCCAGGTCCAGGTCCAGGACAAGGTCAGACTCCATGTTTGATCCGGTTTCAGGGTCCGTGTCGGACTCATAAATCACCCTAAACCTCCCGGACCTCCAGCAGAATTAAGCCGCGCGCGCACGGGCTGTTTGAACCGGGACGGGTCCGCGGCGGGTGGACGCGTGCACGCGTGCACGCGCAACCCTTTGTCTTTGTCTTTTCTTGTAGAATTATTTGTATTTTTATTTTTCACTGTGGGGTCGAACCCAGACCAGGACCAGGTCTAAGAGCAGGATTCAGAATGTAAAAAGTCTGACTGGGTTTAATTCAAAATAAATTGTATTAAAATTTACATGAAAAATAAAAACTGTGCAGTTTGGTTTATTGTTATGTTGAGTTAATGACATTTTATTCATTTATTAATTACATTTGATTCATTGTTGTTTGAATAATAATATCTGAAAATCATTGAGTATAAATTAATTCTACAACGTTTAAATAAATTCATGATATTATATTATATTATTGTACTATATATATTCTTATTTATCTTCATATAGTTGTATCCCTTCTGTATATATGTTTCACTTCTGTATATTCTGTATTTTCTGTATATTCTGTTTATTCTGTTTATTCTTTATTTTCTGTATAGTGAACAGAGCATATAATGTTTTTTTCTTTTTCTCTGTGTTTGTTTTACATATATTATTTATTATCTATATGTTTCTTCTCTTTGTTCTTCTGCTGCTGGAGACTGTGACGTGTGAATTTACCTGATATGGGATCAATACAGTCAATCTTATCTTATTTTGATATCATGCAGATATTTAGGAACATTAATTAATTCCATCTTAGTCTAAATTATTATTATTATACAGATATTCTGTATATATGAATGAGTATTTTCCAGTTAACTAGTAACTATTGAACAGTTTTTACCCTAACATTTATTTATATTTACTGAACATGTGTTAAATGTTGGTAAATCTAAAATAAACCAAATAATAATTTCATTATTTTGGAATAAAATCAATATATTTTTAAATCAAAGTTGAAATACTTAAAATATATTCAATTATTTTAATAGTCACTTTGTTGGTATAGTTTATTTAAATAGAACTCATTCATAACCACTGCCTTAAACAACCCTGAACCCCCCTAACCCTAACCCTAACCCTAACCCTAACCCTAACCCTAACCCTAACCCTGAACCCCCTATTCTAGTCTTTCTCATGTTGTACATTTTGTATATTGTTATATTTGTATATTTGTAAAATGGTTCTTAGACCAGGTCTAAGAACAGTACTCAGATGTAGTAAAAATACTCAGATGTAGTAAAAATACTCAGATGTAGTAAAAATACTCAGACAGCAGTAAAGTTACATATTTGAGCAGAAGTAAAAGTAGAGTTTGTATAAAATCTTATAAAAATCTGAATATTATTAAAGTTAATGTATTTAATGACTGAATTAAATTAAAATAAATTAATATTTATGTTTCAAACCTAATTTTAATTTTTATCCATTGTTTCAGGACAAAGTTAAAAAAAAATGTCATGATCAGATACCATTTATATAGATAGATAGATAGATAGATAGATAGATAGATAGATAGATAGATAGATAGATAGATAGATAGATAGATAGATAGATAGATAGATAGATAGATAGATAGATAGATAGATAGATAGATAGATAGATAGATAGATAGATAGATAGATAGATAGATGGCTGTTTTATTCCAAGTGAATGTGTCTAGTTATAATTAAAATAAATCTAATTATTTACTAATGTGCTCATATTTAAAGTTATTTCAGACTGAGGACCATCAGTGTGTGACCTAATATATAATAATGTAAATGTAATAAATAATCCACAGATAGTCATTAACAATAAAACCTAATGTTTAATGAAGTATATAAATAAATAAATAAATAAAACAACTTCAATTTAAATGTTTAAGTTGATAAAGACTATAATCAGTTTTAAATGGTAATAATTCACATAATAAACTAGAATGATACTTTTCTATTTATTAAAGGCATGAATTTAAATTGATATCATTGTTTGATTCAAATGTTTTAAATGATCCTTTAGTTAATGTAGATTTAATTCTTATGTTAACATTAATGTTGTAAATGACATTTAAATCATTTAAATCCCATTAAAAAATAACCTGCAGTTAATTAACTTTTATTACTGTTTTTATTCATGTCTTTAGTATAAATGTGTGATTAATGGAACTTCACTTAGAACGTGTTTTTAGTTCAATATTATTTCTGAGTTCATGAAAATAAAGTGCTTTAGTATTTATTGTTTTATTCATATTGACTGATGGTTTTTAAAATGACAGTGCATTAGTGGAACATGTAGGTTTTAAATAAACATTTTAAATAAACATCTTTAAATGTTTTAATCAGTTCCATGATATTGTGATTATGGTTTAAATGAAATGATTATAATCATGATTAAAACTGTATTTACACACATTTGTTTGTTTTTTAAAACATGTTCATGTGTGGAAGAATCAGCTTTATTTGTTTTTATCATTTTAACATGTGATTATTTAATCACACTGAACGTTCAGAATAATTAAATATATTCAGTTGTTAATACTCACAGTTTTAGTGATAGTTCTACTATCTCAAATATATTCTTTTGTTGTAACATGTTCTTCTTTTTAAGTTCTTCAACTAATATTTGTTATTAAGGTCAACTATTGTGAACAGAAGTGAAAAACATATGAGGAAAAACTGAGTGGAATTAAGTCATTAATTGATGAGAATGATATTGTTCAGTTATTTCTATTGTTTTAAATAAATATGATTGAAAAAATACATTTAACTGATCTCGTAGATTTTAAATCACTCCAAATAACCACCCACATCTGTCACCAAAAACATTACAATCACAAACACAGCTGTGGTTCAGTCGACCAATGACTGAAGGGTCAGAGGTTCACGTCCCTGCTCTGGCTGTCCACATGTCCATGTGTCCTTGTGTCCTAGTGTCCTCATGTCCACATGTCCATGTGTCCTAGTGTCCTCATGTCCACCTGTCCATGTGTCCTTGTGTCCTTGTGTCCTAGTGTCCTAGTGTCCTCATGTCCACATGTCCATGTGTCCTAGTGTCCACCTGTCCTAGTGTCCACATGTCCTAGTGTCCTTGTGTCCATGTGTCCTCGTGTCCACATGTCCTAGTGTCCACCTGTCCTAGTGTCCTTGTGTCCACATGTCCTTGTGCAGAGCGGAGTTTGCTAGTGATCAGACCAGTCATTGCAGCGTCCTCACCGTGGGCAGAGACTGTTTCATTATTTAAAGTCACAGTGATGTTTTTCTGAACCTGCAGGAGGCTACGCTGGGGGGGGGGGGGGGGGGGGCGTCGGCTGTGTTGCTCTGCACTGAAAATAGTTCCCATACACAAATGAGTAAGAAGAGCTTTTTTGCCGTGAATTCGCCATCATTCACCCTCAAAGTAAACGTCCAGTAAAGTCATGACGAGACACAATCAAGGACATTAATTGACTTTAGACAAGACGCTACAGTGGACTAATGTAGTTAGTGTCGGAATCCAACCTGTGGTCAGTTCTCATAGAGTTGGACATTGGTGGGTCACCAGGAAAATGCTTCCACACACTTACTTACGTCTGGGAACAGTGGGGACACACTGGATTTGGCCTGGGGGTGGTCCTTTTAAGATCCATAAAGACTCCGAAGTGAAATCTAAACTAAACTCAAACAGACCCAGTCAGCTGGTGTTGGTCTGGATGAACATTCAAGAGCAAGGAGAGGCGCTAACGGTGGATCTGATCAGCTGTTACATCCAACCACGCCCCTTTTCCTCCATCATTCCCACTTATGCCAGTGACAGGAAAAGAGACTGAACAGAGGTGGGCTTACACCAGTAGGAGGCGGGCTTACACCAGTAGGAGGCGGGCTTACACCAGTAGGAGAAGGGCTTACACCAGTAGGAGGTGGACTTACACCAGTAGGAGGCGGGCTTACAGCAGTAGGAGGCGGGCTTACAGCAGTAGGAGGCGGGCTTACACCAGTAGGAGGCGGGCTTACACCAGTAGGAGAAGGGCTTACACCAGTAGGAGAAGGGCTTACACCAGTAGGAGGCGGGCTTACACCAGTAGGAGGGGGACTTACACCAGTAGGAGGCGGACTTACACCAGTAGGAGAAGGGCTTACACCAGTAGGAGAAGGGCTTACACCAGTAGGAGGTGGACTTACACCAGTAGGAGAAGGGCTTACACCAGTAGGAGGTGGACTTACACCAGTAGGAGGCGGGCTTACAGCAGTAGGAGGCGGGCTTACACCAGTAGGAGGCGGGCTTACACCAGTAGGAGGTGGGTTTACACCAGTAGGAGGCGGGCTTACACCAGTAGGAGGCGGGCTTACACCAGTGGGAGGTGGGTTTACACAAGTAGGAGGCGGGCTTACACCAGTAGGAGGCGGGCTTACACCAGCCTGTGCTGCAAACGGTGTCTGGACACACCCTGTTGGTGCAGCTGTGCCCCACTTCGTCTGGTCTACAAAACTAGAGCCCTTAGTCTCCCAGTAGGACTGACAGAACCGTAGAATACTAAGTTAGTAAGTATGTTATAGTTAATAAGTGACGTTTTAATTTAAAGGTGTTATTCTGCTGAAAACCCCTTTTCCACTTTTGTCCTTTTGTAAGCGATGGGTCACCCAGAGTTACCATGGTGATGGGTCACCCCGTGTTACCAATACATGCTGTGTTTGCTGCAGGTGTGTCCCCTCTACTGTCTGCGTGGTGTGTCCCCTCTACTGTCTGCGTGGTGTGTCCCCTCTACTGTCTGCGTGGTGTGTCCCCTCCATTGTCTGCGTGGTGTGTCCCCTCTACTGTCTGCGTGGTGTGTCCCCTCTACTGTCTGCGTGGTGTGTCCCCTCTACTGTCTGCGTGGTATGTCCCCTCCACTGTCTGCGTGGTGTGTCCTCTCTACTGTCTGCGTGGTGTGTCCCCTCTACTGTCTGCGTGGTGTGTCCCCTCCACTGTCTGCGTTGTGTGTCCCCTCCACTGTCTGCGTGGTGTGTCCTCTCTACTGTCTGCGTGGTGTGTCCCCTCTACTGTCTGCGTGGTGTGTCCCGTCCACTGTCTGCGTTGTGTGTCCCCTTTACTGTCTGCGTGGTGTGTCCCCTCCACTGTCTGCGTGGTGTGTCCCCTCTACTGTCTGCGTGGTGTGTCCCCTCCACTGTCTGCGTGGTGTGTCCCCTCCACTGTCTGCGTGGTGTGTCCCCTCTACTGTCTGCGTGGTGTGTCCCCTCCACTGTCTGCGTGGTGTGTCCCCTCCACTGTCTGCGTGGTGTGTCCCCTCCACTGTCTGCGTGGTGTGTCCCCTCCACTGTCTGTGTGGTGTGTCCCCTCCACTGTCTGCGTGGTGTGTCCCCTCCACTGTCTGCGTGGTGTGTCCCCTCTACTGTCTGCGTGGTGTGTCCCCTCTACTGTCTGCGTGGTGTGTCCCCTCTACTGTCTGCGTGGTGTGTCCCCTCCACTGTCTGCGTGGTGTGTCCCCTCCACTGTCTGCGTGGTGTGTCCCCTCCACTGTCTGCGTGGTGTGTCCCCTCCACTGTCTGCGTGGTGTGTCCCCTCTACTGTCTGCGTGGTGTGTCCCCTCTACTGTCTGCGTGGTGTGTCCCCTCCACTGTCTGCGTGGTGTGTCCCCTCCACTGTCTG
Organism: Siphamia tubifer; assembly: GCA_020466265.1. Lineage (NCBI taxonomy): Eukaryota > Metazoa > Chordata > Actinopteri > Kurtiformes > Apogonidae > Siphamia > Siphamia tubifer. The sequence goes on from CM035786.1 coordinate 53,962,276, forward strand.
CGTGGTGTGTCCTCTCTACTGTCTGCGTGGTGTGTCCCCTCCACTGTCTGCGTGGTGTGTCCCCTCTACTGTCTGCGTGGTGTGTCCCCTCTACTGTCTGCGTGGTGTGTCCCCTCTACTGTCTGCGTGGTGTGTCCCCTCCACTGTCTGCGTGGTGTGTCCCCTCCACTGTCTGCGTGGTGTGTCCCCTCCACTGTCTGCGTGGTGTGTCCCCTCCACTGTCTGCGTGGTGTGTCCCCTCCACTGTCTGTGTGGTGTGTCCTCTCTACTGGTGGATTTACCATCATTCATAGAAAACAACAGAGAAAACAGAAACTCAGAAAAAGTCTGTCCACTCCACGTCATGAGGACATTGGTGTCACTCATGTGGGGTTAAGCCCCTCCCCCATTGCAGTGAATCTGAAGTAGCATTAGCATTAGCATCTACAAGAGAAGATGGTGCCACAGTAGCTGCTGCACAAACTGGTTCATGTGTCTCTGTGGAAATAAAGACTGTTTTTTTACTACACGTTTTCAAAACAAGTGACGTCACCAAACCTAGCTGGATGTTACTCTGGGATGGTAAACACACACAGAGCCAGAGGGGAGGGGGGAGTGTTCCTTCACACATTCTGAGCCAATCACAGACGCCTCATCAGCGCGTCATGGACATGTATGAGGAAGTAGAAGTAAACTGTGTTGTTCCACCTCCAGTCATTTTTCTACCGTGAAAAAACAACTGGAAACAAAACAATCTGAAAGTTTTTATAAATAGAACCAACACACAATGAATTCAATAACAATGAAGAACAACAATATTAATAAATAAGCATAGAATGAGTCCTTTAATAAAGTTAATATTAATAAATAAGCATAGAATGAGTCCTTTAATAAAGTTAATATTAATAAAGAAGCATAGAATGTAATATAAATATATAAATGTAATAACATCACCCAATTTTAATGGATTGCCTCATTATTTTAAGTTGATGAAGTTAAAAAAATAAAATTTTCCAGAAATTAAAATATAGACGTTATTGAACTGAAACCTTGTGATAACAGGTGAATTAAATGTGTTCATTTAGTTCAACTCAAAAAGGTGGCCCGTACCGCTGTAAATAAACCCAAAATTTTGACACTAAAATGTGCGGACTGGTCTCAAAAGATGTGTTATCTATCAGAATTGACAATGCAATTCATGGATTTTGTATAAAATGTGAAAAACTAGTCAAAAATTTCCATCTGAAATGAATTGGGCCATGTTTACGTGGCTATAACTCTCACAATACACATGGTAGCGTTTTACGGTAAATAGGGAAAATTGTTCGGATTGGCCCAGTGATTACATGTGTGGTGTCATAACTCTAATAAGTCGTATGGATTTCACATTATTATGCCAAAAATAACCCATTCATTCTTAATGGGACAGATGAAGAAAATGTTCTTTTTTGCCAACACTCCTGCTTCACCAAGTTTTGTCACACAGACTTCATTTAAACTTTCAAACGCAGTCATTTTTGTGGTGTCTTTAGGATGTGATTGTCATGAGGGTGTGATTTACGGTTGTCGATAGAGAACTCAGTAAATCCACCCTGAAAAGACCAAAATCTGACTTTTTATCAGTGGGTGATGTCATCGCTAGAGCACGAGAGAAGAAAAAATTAAGCTGAAAAATGTCTCAATAACTCGTCCTCACGGCAAAACCATAAATAGTAGACAAACAATCTTTTCCACAAATGTTGCCATGGTTCTGAGAATTCAAACAAACCAGGGTTTGAAGATCTAGCTCTTTTTAAAGTGAAATGACAGGAACCTGTTTGGGATGATGTCAGGGATTTCTGTCAATAGACTTCTATTGGAAAAATCATTTCTGTCTCATGTTGAGTTCAGTGTTTTTTAAATTGTTCTAACTCACTTATTTTTCACAGTACACACATAAAAAGTACATGTACTTGTTCCTCAGACCCTCCTGTCACTCATCATCAACTTTGTTTTCACCAATTATTTACACTTTTACCAAAAATGGCAGTAGTTCGGCAGTATGTTCACACCTATTTTTTCCATGTAACAGAGTGTGGAGCTGTCTATGAGTCTGCCCTTTGAAGTTCCCGCCACTGCTCATCACCATGGCAACAGTGCTCCTGGCACTATGAAACACCTGCAGACAATTAAGACTGTGGGAGGAGCTTTAACATGATTGACAAACACTGTGGGCGGGGCTTTAACATGGTTTTAAAACTTCTGTATCTCACTTATTTTTCACAATACAGGAAAGATAAATATATCTACTTGTTCCTCGGAACCTCCTGTCACTAATGACCATATTTGTTTTCACCAATTATTCACCAATATTTTCAGTTTTCCCAAAGATCGCAGGAGTTCAGAGGCATGGTTTAACAGGCTGTACAGCTCTCTGTGTGTGTAACTCCATTCTGTCAAAATGTTCATCCCCATCGAAATGAGCCAAAATTGACAATAATCTCTACAAATTCACATTATTTCATCAAAATAAATTGTTTTGCATTTGGAAACACAACTATTGATATCATATAATGCTCCCATTACAGGTAGGGTTTTTTTTTTAACATTTAATTTTTCTAATATTGTATTTAGATTTAGTTCCTCAAAAGGTAGGCTATTGTTTGCATCCATTGAACTAACAGGAATAATAACATCCAGACAACTCATGTGCATAACGTTCATATACACTTACTTACTAATTAAAAACTTACTAACGTCAGTATCCAATCTATCGTACGCATGTGATTCCTTTTGTGCTTATTGGTCAAAGGCACGATAAAATAAATATACTTTCAAAGTATTACTTACATCCAGCTTCCACGTCACTTACACATCTGGCTGAGGATGACTGAACTGACGGTTTTTTTCTCTGTTAAAACACTTGGTCGTCATGAGCGTGTTCAGAAGTGCTCGAGAGCCCAATGTGACGGGATGGCCATTTTGACAGAACACTGGTTTCCCAGGCAACGGGGTAAGTCCCTTACTCACAGAAATTGGGAGGAGCTTTAACAGAAGATGGGAGGAGCTTTAACAGAACTGACTGAAAGATTCACATATGAAGTGAACAATAGATATTTTCTCCCTTTTACGTCACACCAGCCACGACTCCACTGATCCACCAAGAGACAAGCACATGGGTTACATTTCCTTCAGGAAATGTATGGAACTGTAGTTATGAGTTTTTATCTGATAATTTTACCAGTAGTGTAGTACCGGTTCTGCAGTACTGGTACTACAGTACTGGTTTGTGGGCAGGAAGATCAAAGTGGGGGCTGGCGGCCCAGACCCTCCTGTGTTCTTTGTTTTGTAGCTGTGGTGCTTTTACAGCTTCACCTTCAGACGAACATGTGTGAGAATAAAGTCTTTACACAAACACTTTACTAGTGGGGACACAGTTTCCTGAGCAGAGAGGATCATCTTACCCCTAAAACTATCACACACTTCTCTGAAAACAGCCTTTATTTGTGTCAAATATGACTGTTCTCACCCTTTAAACTGAGAGCTGTTCACATGTCGCCTCTGCACGCATACGCGCACGTGCAGGTGCGTGCACGTGCGCGTACACACAAATGCACGTTCACACACACGGCCGGCGTTTGCCTAACATTACTGTCATTCATTAAATGTGACACTTGTTCCATGAGCTGCAGAGAAAAGTCATGAGCTGGGATCAGTTTACGGCGGACAGACCCCCCCCCCACGAGAAACACGAGACGCCTTCAGACGACACACGACAGCGTTTCCAGCCGCACAAGATAAGATTAATGCTCCAGGAAATAAACAGCACCATCACTTACAAGTCCAACAACCAGTGTTTGAATTATCATTCCAGCTTCGGGGGGGTCAGCATTTTGAGACCGATGGTGAAGACGTCACATGTCAGATTTGGGCCATGCCCACGTACCACAGACTTTTTCTAAAGGGGCTGTATGGTGTCTTACAGTCGAGGGGAATTGGACTGTACTAAACGCCTGTACATGTGACTAAAAAGAAAAGTCATCGCTAACACACGTATATGAATCAACAAACCAACAAAGTACGTTGCCTCTGTATTCATGAGTCAACACTAGCATATCCAGCAGACAGTCAAACCAAACCAAACTGTGCAGTGCAGACCATCGACCGTAGCATAAGCGCACTGGGAGCCAAGCATGGCTACGTACAGACTTCAAAACTTCTACCTTCCACGTAGGGCCGGTTCTGGTCAATGTGGTGCCCTAGACAAGCACCCCTCTTTTCTTTTTGTGGAATTAGAAAGTAGCGTATGTCAAAATGATGTGATTAAAAAGTCAAAATTATGCAATAAATAGGCCAATGTATGTAACAAAAGTCAAAATTATGTGATAAATAGGCCAATGTATGTAATAAAAGTCAAAATTATGCGATAAATAGGTCAATGTATGTAACAAAAGTCAAAATTATGCGATAAATAGGCCAATGTATGTAATAAAAGTCAAAATTATGAGACAAAAGTCAAATTCATGCAATAAACCGACCAAATTATGAGCTAGTCAAAATGATGTAATAAAAAAGACAAATTATGAGAAAAAGCTAAAATAATGCGATAAAAAGCTAAATGATGAGATAAAAAGTTTAAATTCCCAGTCATTAAGCACAACCAGACTTTATCCATATATAAGGCACACTGTGAGAAAATTAAAGTCTGTTAAGTGCGCCTTATAGTCCTGAAAATACTCTACCTTAATATTCTAATTCTGTGGGACTTGGCGTCCCCAACACATCTGGTGTCCTAGGCGACCGCCTAGTCTGACTATGTCTAACACCGGCCCTGCTCTCACACCACAGACCATCGTGTTCATCCATGTGTGACACACAGCTGAACTATGTGTCCACCAAACATACAGTTCAACTAAACACAATGAGGTGATGCTCCATAACTGTCATAGTAGGCTGTGGCTTCAATACAGTATTGGTCTGCACTTAATAAACACCACTGCGTTTAAAAACAGCCCTGGATTTTACAACCAAATGTGCCCCAACTTGGAGAGGAAAGCTTCTGACACATGAGGAAAAACATTTTGATTGGTCCAATAAAGATGGATGTGAACTCCCATTATTTCATCAGCATCAATACAAGGACGTATCACTACACAACCCTGACGAACCATGAATAATATCTGAGCCAGCTTAAATAAATGTCAAATCAATTCTTACCGTACCCCTGTGGTATCATTGAAACTTGACAAATTTAAATGTAATTTAATTTTTTTCCCTATACACTGTAAACCCAGATTTTATTTCAATGTAACATTTTTTAGTTGTCATTAGTGAACAAAAGGGTTTGATTTTAAATAAGTCATTTATCCTAAAAATCTTCTTTAAAGCAAATTAATGTTTTAAGTTAATAAAACTAAAGGTTTCTAGTTAAAACTAGCACATTGCTGATGCAATCAGTTTCTACACCATTGATGAGTAAAGTCAACTAGTTGTTGTTTACAGTGTAGTGTTAGCCTCCAGGTTTACGTGTCCTGCTCCCGTTTAACTGGGTTTGTTTTCAGCCTGGGCTTGTGTGTCCTGTTTGTTTTATTTTCTGTTTGTCATTCTGTGTTTTTTTGTCATTGTTGGAGTCTTGGGTCTTTTATTACCTCCACCAAGGAGGTTATGTTTTTGCCAGAGTATGTTTGTCTGTTTGTTAGCAAGATAACGGGGAGATCTGGAAATGATAACGATGGTGATGGAGGGGGGGGGGTGTGTTATGGATGGATTTTGATAACATTTTCAGTAAATTACATTTTCATTCTCACCAGTTCCACACATGAGAAACTTGAGCAGGGAACGCACAAATTTCTCTGTGGTCAGGACGAAGCCATTTCAGAATTCCAAAGATGGTTGACAGCATTTTTCAAAGTATGCAATGATGAATTATAAATTAGATGTATTAACTCTTATAGTACACAGAGGAATAGTAGATAAGGACACATTTTTCAAGTATGAAAACTTAAGAAACCAAAGAATCATTTTCATCCCATTTGGGAGGTACCAAGTCCTCTTCAGGAGGTCCGTACCCCCTGGTACCCCCCATAATTTGAACCCTGGTTAGATGTAATATTTATGGGGTTTGAGTTTCAGCTCATGTTTATCCACCAGTCAAAGACCTGCAGGTTTTTTAAGGAAAAAAGTGACAAGTTTTAGTTTGTGAAATGTGAGTAGAGTGTTTTTTTTTTTTTTTAGTTCTGCTGTAAAGTCAACATATTTTAAATCCATGATGATTAAACTGGTTTATCCTGAAATGAATGAGCACATTTATGTGATCACTTCCAGACTGGTGTGTGATCCACTTCCAGGAGTTAAAACATCAGCTGGTTTTAAGGTTCAGTCAGGATGTTGTTCAACCACAGGAAACAAACACACTAATAAATAACTAATAAAAACACAAAAATAAAAACTCACTCAACCCACGTCCTGTTTTTACCTGAAACTGAAAATGGATCTGAAACACACACACACACACACACGTCAGACTGGGAGACCAGGACCAGGATCAGAACCAGGATCAAGCCTTAGAGGGATCCCCCCCCCCCCCCCCAGGTGTGTCCCCACAGTGTCAGACATAAACGGTCGTTGACACCAAAAGCAACAGCAGTGATCTGAGCGACAGTCATTGTCTATCGTTTATCCACTAGACAGACATGCGACCTCTGCACCGCACCACTCATTCACAAGTGTCGTAAATGTCATATTTAGGACACAAAACAACTGCAGCACTGATACTGCACTGTTCCTGAACACAGCAGTTGTTTTTTTATAAGAACTGAATAATTGAAACAAATGAACAAATGTGTCCTTCGCACCATCGTCCCCATCGATCTGTTACTGTCTTTCATGTGTCATGGTGCATGACACTGTCCCTGTAGGATTCTAAACATATGTCGTAAAGACAAGGAAAGCTGGACATCGCAATTATTAATTTCTCGTCCGCCATTATTGTCGAGTGGGGAATATGCAAATGAATGTTGTGGACTCCGCCCCCTGCGTGCTATTGGATACTCGCCTCACGATGTGCTCGTGGGCGACGGGTTCATTTGCATAAAGTTGGGCTCTGCTTAATTTTCTCTACCCGCCACTCTCGCCGTGACCCGAAATTTGCTTTTCATAGAAGTGTGTAGGGGCGGGGCGGAAAGGGGCGGAGTTCACAGGCGATGAGAGGCGACAGTGATGGTGAACAATGCGAGCAAAGTGAGCGACGAGGAAAAGTTGAGAAATGTCAACTTTATGCAAATGAGGAGCGGTGCAACCATGGCAACAGCCAATTGCGAGCCGATCTGGATTCTCAAAGTGGAAAAAAAAAAAGTGATAAATGTCTGTGGTTTGTTGAGGTTTCACACTCAGAACATGTTATTATAGTGTGAGATTAAAAGAAAAAACATTACACGGACACGTTGAATCACATTTGACTTTTATTTATAACATTTTATAAATATACATGAGGATATTTTCTTGTGAATGAATAAGAAATAAATGAAGAAAATAATCAACAAAATGAAAAAAAACCCACAAAATTAAGTAAAACATTTTTTAAATGAACAAAATAATCAACAAAATGAATAAAAACAATCAAAGTGATTGAATGATGATCAATATAATTAAGTATTATAAAAAGTGACCAGAATCATCAGAAAGTAATGAACAAAACTGACCAAACCAATCAACAAAAACAACAGCAATAATCAACAAAAATTAACAAAATAACAAAAATAATCAGAAAAATTAACAAAATAATTAATGAAATTAACAAAACTGAAAAAAAACATGAGACAAATTTCCAAGATAGTCAACAAAAAGCAACAACATAACCACCAGTTTGTGGTAAAACAAAGTTTACCAATATGACTAAATTATCTATCATTGATTTGGGCGATAGTGTTAAACTGGCTAAAAAAAGGATCAGTTGTTTGATGCTGTATGTACGGTGGCCGAGAAGGATCACAACTAAAAATAGACACAAAACACAAAAGACACAACACATCACAACACAGAAAACCACAAAGGAAGTGACCGTATTTTCCCACAGACCACCAGAAGCAGTTACCATAGTAACCGTTAAACACTACAAAGCCAGCAACAAACCTGACATTTACGGTTAGAAATTTTTTTTATAAACATATAAATACTTTTACAACCTTTTCACTTTTATGTTCATTTTAACAAGGGTCATTCTATGCTTATTTATTAATATTAACTTTATTAAAGGACTCATTCTATGCTTATTTATTAATATTGTTGTTCTTCATTGTTATTGAATTCATTGTGTGTTGGTTCTATTTATAAAAACGTTCAGATTGTTTTTGTTTCCAGTTGTTTTTTCACGGTAGAAAAATGACTGGAGGTGGAACAACAGAGTTTACTTCTACTTCCTCATACATGTCCATGACGCGCTGATGAGGCGTCTGTGATTGGCTCAGAATGTGTGAAGGAACACTCCCCCCTCCCCTCTGGCTCTGTGTGTGTTTACCATCCCAGAGTAACATCCAGCTAGGTTTGGTGACGTCACTTGTTTTGAAAACGTGCAGTAAAAACACAGTCTTTATTTCCACAGAGACACATGAACCAGTTCGTGCAGCAGCTACTGTGGCATCATGGAACTTGAACAAGGCTTTCATCAGAGGCATGTGTGGTGTGAATCTGGTCATCCTCCATTAAAGCTGTCACAAGTTATTCAGAGCACAGTGTTCCCAGACGGATGGACAGCATTTGTTTGTCCCCTGTCGGGGCAACGGTGGACAATAATTATCATCATATGAAAAAAGAAGAAAAACCCTCAAGTTTCAAAGAGGCACTTTTGTTGATAAAGGGCAAAGGGGCAAGTACTCTAGCTCCGCTTAGGTGCTAGAGTACTTTCCTGCTACCCATGGACAACCCCGTTACCTGTGGACAACCCCGTTACCCGTGGACAACCCCGTTACCCGTGGACAACCCCGTTACCTGTGCACAACCCCGTTACCTGTGGACAACCCCGTTACCCGTGGACAACCCCGTTACCCGTGGACAACCCAGTTAGCTGTGGACAACCCTGTTACCCGTGGACAACCCTGTTACCTGTGGACAACCCCGTTACCCGTGGACAACCCCGTTACCCATGGACAACCCAGTTAGCTGTGCACAACCCCGTTACCTGTGCACAACCCAGTTACCCATGGACAGCCCAGTTACCAGTAGCGTGCACAGACATTGTGTGGGGGGCAGTGATCGGGGGGGGGGGGTACTTTTTTTCACAATCAGAACATGTTATAATGTGAGGTTAAAAGAAAAACATTACATGCACATGTTAAATGAACTTTTATGTTTATTTATAACATTCTATAAATACGAGGATATTTTCACAGGAAATGGAGATTACTTATTTAAAGATTAAATATTTGTTGTTGATGTGTTCATAATATTTATTTCCTTTCTAGAAAACCCACACTCACAAAAAACTTCAGTTTAACAGATAGATTTACAAAGTTTACCCACATTATCTGTGCTGGTCATCCACGTTAGCTAGCATTGGTTTGGGCAAGAACATTAAACTTGCTAATCATGTTCAGTTGTTTGGTGCTGTATGTACGGTGACACTACAAAGTGTATTTCTGTAGTTGATTGTGTTTGTGTAAAGAAATGTGAGACGACTTTGTTGTGATTTGGGGCTTTAGAAATAAAATTGAATTGAATTCCAAAGTCAGCAACAACCCTGACATTTACTGATGGAAAAATAATGTTAAAAACTTTTACAACATTTTCACTTCACTTAAATTTTCCAAGAAAAAAAAACGGATGAATAATTATTATGGTAATTCTGCTCCCGGTGGTCCGTCAGAAAATACGCTCACTACGATTGCAGCTGTCGGTGTTGTGTTCTTTTGGTACTACACTGGGGTTTTTTTGTTACCACACTTACATCACATCACGTGGTGTTTACAGTTGTGTTATGGCTTTAGTTTCAGTTGTGAGTCTTCGTGGCCACCGTATGTACGACACATGCTACTGCACAACAACATGATTACAGGTTGGGTTTGGAGGGAAAATAATAAGATTTCACTGGATCTGTGTGTTACCTGGCTCGTGGGACACCAGAGGAGAAACCTGTTCCCACTGTGCTAAAGACTGACAGCTTCCAGCTGCTGCAGCGAATCTCATTGGACGAACTGTGCATGAGTGGCATGAGGTGGTCCATTTCTGTGCCCTTTTTCAGTAGTTTTTTAATTTTCTAAAAGATCATTTTAACATTGGCCCCACATTTTAGTGTGGGGCCAAAAAAAAAAAAAGTCTCAAAAGGGCACTTTCGTTGATGAAGAACAAAGAGGCAAGTTCTCTAGCGCCCCCTAGCATCTATCTGTGCACACCAGTGTTGCATGGGTCGAAGTATAAACGACCTGCAACAGACGTGTTTTTATTTTTTTTTAACTAATCCGACCCACTTCTGGTCTCTGGTGTTGTCTCTTCTCTCGTTGTCTTCCGCTTTATCCGGGTCCAGGTTGTGGCGTCATGGGACAGCAGCCTCAGTAAAGCAGCCCAGACTTCCCTCACCCCAGCCACCTCAGCCAGCTCCTCCAGGGGAATCCTGAGGTGTTCCCAGGCCAGCCGAGAGATATAATCCCTCCAGCGTGTCCTGGGTCGGCCCCCGAAGACCTCCCAAGGGAGGTGTCCAGGAGGTTTCCTCACTAGATGCCCCAACCACTTCAACTGGCTCATATGGATGTGGAAGCAGCACCTCTACTCCCAGTCCCTCCCAGATGTCTGAGCTTCTCACTCTATCTCTAAGGCTGAGCCCCACCCACCCTACGAAGGAAACTCATTTCGGCCATTTGTATCCGAGACCTCATTCTTTCGGTCATAACCCAAAGCTCATGACCATAGGCGAGTGTTGCAATGTAGATTGACCGGTAAATCGAGAGCTTCACCTTCTGGCTTAGCTCCTTTTTCACTATAACAGATCAGTTTAACACCCACATTACTGCGGATGCCGCCCCAATCTGCCTGTCGACCTCCTTCCGTCACTCGTGAATAAGATCCCAAGGTGTTTAAACCTCTCCACCTGAGGCAGGACCTCCCCCCCACCCCGGAGAAGGCACTCTACCCTTTTCCAGCTGAGGACCATGGCCTCAGACTTGGAGGTGCTGATCTTCACCCCAGCTGCTTCACACTCAGTTTTGAGACATAATCTGGATAAAATGTGGGTCCAGAAGCTTGATTGCAAACATCTCATTGGAATGTTTCGCAACCGAGCTTCTGGACCCACATTTTTAAAAAGTAGTCAATGGTCTTTATGAACATCACATGACCTTACTCACATACCTGAACATCACATGACCTTTGACCTTATTCACATGACCTGTATTTATTTATGTGTTTAAATTCCATGTCATTGTTTTTAAGTTAATATGTTTATAAAATATGTTTGTTCTGCTTCATCATTCAAAAGTTATCAACGCTAACGCAGCATCTAAACCCGGGGTCGACAACCTGTAACACCCAAAGTCACATTTGAACCTGGTTTCCATGGAAACAACAACAGTGGGAGCTGCTCATCATCTTTAAAATCTCAGCCAATGTGTCCCAAACCTTAGTGTTTTTGTTTGGATGTTTCCGGAGCTTCCACTCTCCTAACTTGACTTTCTCTCTTACTCCGTCCATACCGTAGGATACTGACCACGATGGACGACACCTTCATGCAAATTCAATTAATAAAGTTTCTGATTTAATAATAGAAAATTTTACCTAATATTTAAATTACAATCATTCATCAGGTCATTTTAATGTTTATCTCAAATGACCCGCTTGACCACAACCCCAATAACATTAAAAATATTTTTCAATGACCAGCAACTGCGGGTCGGCCTGCATCACTGGTGCCCTGTTACCCATCAAGACCCTGGCCTGCGAACCCCTGCAGGTACATGTGTTCTTCAGTGTTCCACCACCTGCAGTATGGTGGTGTGTTCAGATCATCAGGAAACCACAGCTTCGTTTTCCACCGTTCTCTGACCGTCTGCCTCAGGGTTTGACTTCGTCTGTTGATCTGTGTTCATAGCGTCTTTGTTGGACTGTGACGCCTCCTGCCGAGTGACCAGCCCTCCATTCCTCTGCTCCTCCTCCTGTATCTTCCTCTTCACCTGCTCCTCCTCCTCCTGTATCTTCCTCTTCACCTCCTCCTCCTCCTCCTGTATCTTCCTCTTCACCTCCTCCTCCTCCTCCTGTATCTTCCTCTTCACCTCCTCCTCCTCCTCCTGTATCTTCCTCTTCACCTCCTCCTCCTCCTCCTGTATCTTCCTCTTCACCTCCTCCTCCTCCTCCTGTATCTTCCTCTTCACCTCCTCCTCCTGGTCACCCTGGAGCTGCAGTTGCTCCATCAGCTCCTCCAGTTTCTGAGCTTTCCTCAGCTCGTTCTGCTGGATGATGGCGCACAGATGCTCCGTCAGCTGCTCCTTCACCTCCGTCCTCCTGTGAAGGTCCAGCTTCGCCGCCACATACTCTGCCTCCGCCTTCTCGTAGCGTTTCCTGCGACAGAAGAAGTTAGATGTTTAAGTCACTTCAGCCGATGTCACATCTACACATTCGTCTCAGACCAGAAGCGTCTCATTATTTCATTAAAGGGACAGTTCAGTATTTTTCAGATGAATGTGTTTGTCATCAGTGTCTTTACTCTGGTGCACCCACACTGACTCCGCCCCTCTTTTCTGACTCCGCCTCTTTACTCTGGTGCACCCACACTGACTTACCCCCCACAGTGTCCTGTGAGCCCAGTTCTGGTCCAGTTTTGGTCAAAGCCAAAGTAGTCCTGGCAGGTTTCCTGGGGTCAACAAAATAAAACGTGTTTCTTCTCAAAACAGTATGTGTTGGAATGAGTGATTTATTTACATAACAAAACCATTACGGAACAAAAACTCACACCTCGTAATTGCTTGGAGCTACTTTCTCTCAATAGCGATCAATGTGCTAGCATTTTCACCGCTAACATCTGATGAAAGTAGTTTGGTAAATGCTAAATGGACTGTACTTATATAGTGCATTTTATACACCAGTGGGTGCACTTTCCAGTTCCTCACATTCACCCATTCACACACACACACTCATACACCAGTACACAACTGCTGCTGATACACCAGTGCTGCCTGACCCTACTGGGAGCAAATTAGGGTTCAGTGTCTTGCCCAAGGACACTTCAACATGTGGACAGCCAGTGGCGGGATGCGAACCAGAAACCACGAACCTCTCGATCACTGGACGACCTGCTCTACCAACTGAACCACAGTTGCCCTAATAGGCGCACAGCTGTTAGCAGTGACAACAACCATTGATTATTTTGGTAATTTTTGTTCATTTTATTGATTTTTTTTGTTTATTTTATGGATTATTTTCTTTATTTTAAAAATCTATAAAATAAACAAAAATGACCAAAAATATTCATGAAATGAGCAAAAATGAATTAAATCCATAAAATGAGCAAAACAATAAATAAATTTAAAAAATGAACAAAAATATTTAGTAAAATGAACAAAATCATCAATGGTCGTTGTCACTGCTAACAGCTGTGCGTCTTATCAAACTACTTTAATCAGTTGTTGGGCAGTGTTAGCGACTGCTACGTGCACAGCTGTTAGCAATGACAACGCTAGCACATCACTATTGAGAGAAAGTAGCTCCAAGCAATTACGAGGTGTGAGTTTTTGTTCCATAATGGTTTTGTTATGTAAATAAATCACTCATTCCAGCTCATACTGTTTTGAGAAGAAACACGTTTTATTTTGTTGACCCCAGGAAACCTGCCGGAACTACTTTTGCTTTGACCAAAACCGGACCAGAACTGGGCTCACAGGACACTGTGGGGGGGTAAGTCAGTGTGGGTGCACCAGAGTAAAGACACTGATGACAAACACATTCATCTAAAAAATACTGAACTGTCCCTTTAAACATCAACAGTGAGTGGAAATAAAGATGAAAAAAAGGTCAAAGGTGAAACAGTTTGACAGATGTTCCAGTCAGAGCTGCAGTTAGTGTTAATGTTGACCTTAAACTATTTATTACATCATAAATCCATCAAAACATATGAAGTTCTGACTTTTATTGTACATTTTTTCCATTTTCAAGAATAAAAAAGCAAAACACGTGTTCCAGCTCAATAAACGTGAAGCTTTTGTCTTGTTTATATAAACTAGTGCAGATCCTGTAGAAAATGTGAGATAGTTTTCTACGTCTATGTGTTGTGGAAGTGGTTGTAACGAGTTGAAAGGAACAGAAAGAAAATTATTAGATAAGAAGGCAAAATCATCAAAAAAAAAATTTATGAGAACAATGAGAAAAATGTTCTCAAATCCTGGGGAGACTTTAGCCGTTAGCGTGTAGCACAGTTGTGCTGTTGTCATAGTAATGCACTATGGTGCAGCTGGAGCCAAATCAGGGGGCGGAACTTGTCACAATGTCACCCCTAAGTGACAAATAGAAACTACGCAGATATTCTGATGGATTATAAATGAAGGAACATTTCTTTATTTTTCAAAATTTGGTTAAAAACAAAAAAAAAAAAATCTCAAAACTATGAACAAACTTTTGACATATAATGAATATAAAACAGTAGTTTCATCACAGAATATGTTTAATGAAATTGGGAATATCTCATATTTATAAGTTTTTTAAAATCTCATGAAGACTTCTGACCTCAATTGTGACTTTTTTTGTTGCTTTTATCTAAACTTTGGGTCCATATCCACTAACCAGAGTAACTGTGACTTGATCAAACATCTTCTACACATTAACTCACTGTTAAAGGATTTATTTTAAATATTTTTGAAACTTTTCTGATTTTTCCTGCTTAAATAAGTATTATTGTATTCATGACAAAAAAACACAAAGCTGCAGTTTTACCATTTACTTTAGAACAATTGTTAAGTTGTACTTTTGTACATTTACTTCAGTAAAGCAGTTGAATCAGTACTTCTATTTTGACCAGAGTATTTTTCACACCAGTACCTGTACTTGTACTGCAGTACAGAATGTCAGTACTTTTACCACCTATGATTAAAGCTTCCCAGGCATGTTTGACTCATTTTCCTTTAACTAATGATTAATTGATAAGTATTTTTTGGAGCTCGGTACCCATCAGTTTTAGCCGATGGTCGATACAGGTCTAAGCTGATATTTGGCTTTTCTTTGTCAAATGAAAACAAATGTCAGAAAATCTTCTTTTCTGACTTTTCTTGGTTAAATAAGTATCATACAGGCTTCATACACATGTTAGGCAATATTTTTCCATGACTTTTCAGCAAATTTCCATGACAACATACTCAAGTGGACTTTAAACAATGAGAATAAAAAGTTAGTGTCAGAGGTTTAACAATAAAATCAATGACAATATGTGGTTCAACATTAAATTAACATTTACGTTAACTGTTAAATCCACACTTTCCTGACATTTATATTTAATTTGGCCAGATTTAGTCCATACCCACTTCACCACTTAAGGCAGGAAACATCCCAACAAGTTCACTTCCTGTTCACTGAATAGAACGTTAAGGTTAAGACGACGTCAAATTAACTTTTTATTCACTTGTTTAAACTATTTTTTTATAATTATTAATCACACATTATTTTGCTGTGTAAATAAATAAATAAATCCATGACTTTTCCAAAACCTTTGGAATTTGCATTTGTCCAACTCCAAAACTTTTCCAGGTTTTTTCAAAATGTATGAACCCTGATTACATACCATTCATGGCAAAAATAAATCTGGTTTATTTTTATTACAGTTGAGAAGTTGTATTTTTTACTCTTTCCTCGTAGTTTTCATCAGATAATCTTATTTTTTTAAATCTCATAATTCTTACTTTTTATCTCACAATTTAGATTATTTTTTTTTTTTATCTCATTCTATTTTTTGTTTTATCTCCTATTCATGACTTTTTAATTTTTCCTAAATGTTCTGTCCATACCCACTAAACTCAGTACCATTACCCAATAAAACACTTTTAAAGGTTTTATTTTGGGATATTTTTTACATTTTCAGTTTTTTTTTCTGCTTGAATCAGTACTATTTCATCTATAGCAAAAAAAATACAGTTTTACTTTTTACTTTATTACAATTCAGAAGTTGTACTTTTTTACTTTTACTTCAGTAAAGCAGTTGAATCAGTACTTGTACTTTTACCAGAGTATTTCTTCACACCAGTATCTGTACATGTACTGCAGTACAGAATGTCAGTACTTCTACCACCTCTGGTTATTACATTCATTTTTTTCCTTAAATTAAACTCAACAGTGTTTGTAGTAGAATATAATAAATCAGATGTGAATTGTTGAGTATTTTCAGTCAATTGCAGCTGAACTCCATATGATCAGGTTTAATAAACTAACAATGTGCTTCAGGATGATTTTAACCACATGACTGTGATGCGTTGGAGCCAAAGCTGTGGTGGCAGACGCCGTTAACGCCCAGTCCACACAATTCATGACTCAATAAAAGCAAAATCCAAACCCTTCAGCTTTTTTCCTTTTGACATTTTCCTTTTTTAATATTAGTGTTTCGGAGCTTTTCCAAACCTCTGCTCCATAACTACATCTGGATCAACTTTCACTGCTCACAACTTGTTTTTGTTAAATTTATTAAGTAAATAAGTGAGAAACATGTTCTGAAACCTGACACCCACTAGTTTTGGGTCCAGACTGAAGTCTAAGGCATATTTCAAACTGTTCTCTGATGTTTTAAACCATTAATGATTTATTGTCAAACTAATGAACTGATTAATCCAACGATCAAACCAAACCACACATTCACTGTGGGTTCACTTCTGTTTTTATTAACTTCACAGATTTGTGAAGTTATGTTGTTTTAATGGTTTGTCTGACTGTCTGTCTGACTGTCTGTCTGTCTATCACATACAGGTCAAAGGTCAGATACACACGGCTAACACAGCTAAGTAGGCTACATATGCTAGCAGGCTTTTATTAATGCACACACATGTTGTAAAACCATTAAACTGTGACTGGTGCAGGGCGTGTCCCCACTAAGGTTAGTGCAGGGTAGAGGTAAGATCTTTAGCCCGACCCAGCACGAAATTCGGGTCGAGTCGGGCTCGGGCTTCTCTCTCACTGATTTTTTTTTCTCTGCGTAATTAAGCGAGTGCGCATCAAGACCTCTCATTGTCTGGCCTCTTATTCTGTGTTCCAGTGTTATTTCACTGTGTAAATGCATTTATCATGATAATAAAAATATGTAGATGGTTTTAATCTTAAAAAAATCTTGCGTTTTTTTCTGCCAAAAATACGATAGGATGAATTGAAATTTCGGGTTTGCTTCGGGCTCGGGTCTGCAAATCAACTTAATTGGTCAGGCTCGGGTTGGGTCGGGCTTTAATGCCTGCGGGACTGGGTCAGGTCGGGCTGGATTTTTTAGGCCCGATCTTACCTCTAGTGCAGGGTTCTTTTAAGAATCACCAAGTTAAATTTTAGACATTTTTTATACTTCAGTAAATAAAATGTTTTACCTGGGAACAAAATATGGGTGTTTTAACGACATTTCAAGGCCTACAATTTAAGTTCATGAATTGTACACTTTTTTAGTCCCTGCAGGAGCCCTGTTAGCGGTGTGAACAGGATGTGGTGTTCGGTACCTAGCGGTGCTGTAGTCCCAGCTGGCCTGTTCGATTCTCCCTCTCAGAATACCGATGTCGTTGGACACCATGTCGTCCAGAGCCTGGAGCTCCTTCTGGATCCGCTTCAGCTTCACAGCTTCAGCCTGAGTCTGTTTGGACCTGGACACAGTAACAGCGTTCACTACCATACACCAGATTAGGATGGGTTCACATCCTGCTCTGTCTGCTGTTGTGCCCTTGGGCAAAGACACTTCACAACTCCAGTGGCCCTAACACTGGTGTATGACTGTAGGGTGGAGGTGGGAGGGGCTGTGGGTGCACATGTACAACCACGCTTCCATCAGGCAGCTGTGGATACAGATGTAGTTTAGTACCACTGGAGGGAGAATGTGAGAGTGAATGAATAATGGATCAATAACGAAAAGCCCTTCACATGGAATTATTAAAAAGTCAAAATTCCAAGTCTTATAATCTGGAAAATATGCCGTATGTGTATGTGTATATGTATATATATATATATATATATATATATATATATATATATATATATATATATATATATATTTTATTAGGGGTGTGAATCTGTCACTCACACAATGATCCAATTCGAATCTTGATTCACGGACTACGATCCGATTCAGGGTGATTCATAAAAAAATAGTAAATGATTCGGTTCGATACAATTCGATATGAACCGATTCAGTTCAGTTTGATTCAATACGAATTGACAATTTAACCGCTAGGACTGATTTTATTTTATGTTACTGAGGAAAAAAAATAAACAAATAATTTCCAAACCATATCCTTTTGTTTATTTAGAGCAGGAACGACTCAACATACATTCACACAACATAAACTGTAGTCTTTACAATATACTGTACCTGTAGATAACTGATATTAATGATAATATACCTGTAGATAACTGATATTAATGATAATATACCTGTAGATAACTGATATTAATGATAATATACCTGTAGATAACTGATATTAATGATAATATACCTGTAGATAACTGATATTAATGATAATATACCTGTAAATAACTGATATTAATGATAATATAAAGTTAAATGTAAAACTTACTAATTTAACAGGTTTATAAAACATTTATTTAAAATAGAAAACTTACTTTCCCTCAAGAAAGACAAAAGATAAAAATGTCATAAAGTTGAATTATTCCTACATATGTGAGAAAACACTGAACATAACACTGAGGAAAATCAAAATCAAACTGATCAACATAATCTTGTCAAAAACACCAACGTCACTGATTTGATAAAAACTCTTTGTGATGCAGGTGTCTGGCTTACAGAGTTTTAAAGACATGACAGTGGGGGCTTGACTCAATGGGAATCCAGTACCGGTGGACTGACCGAGTCCAGCACGGGTCACGTACCCACATACATTAGACCCATAACCATGATTAAACATTGTCTTACATAGGAGCTCAGTGTCTTTATTTTCAGTTTAAACACACACCACATCTTGCTAATACCTGTTAGCACTAAGTTTGCGAAGTGTTGTCGTGTATTTTGGAAATCTGTGGGCAGAAATAAAGCTCCTCTCAAAATAAAACTATTCTGCTGTGTGGATTAACCATGGATCCGCAGTTTCATCCATAAATATGCTTTTATTTTGTCACTTCCTGTCCGCTACCAGCATTTCCTTTCTATCCGTACCTAAAACAAATCGGCAGATTTGTTCGTTAAAACTTTCGGTTGGAAGTTTTAACGTGTATACATTTCTGAAAATAAATGCTATGTCATTCTTAAGCTACTTGGTCACAGATATGAAAAACAGTTTTACCGATTCAGGGTCTGTGGACCGATTCACTTGGATCTCATACAACGCAGACGGATAACCCATTCATCTTTACATATATATATATATATATATATATATATATATATATATATATATATATATGTGTGTGTGTGTGTGTGTAATAAAAATGGTTTCATTATTGTCAGTCAAATGTTTGAACAGATGGACTCACTTCTCTGCGATGGTTTTTGCGAGCAGAGCCTTCTTACGTTTATTCTTCTCTTCCATGATCTTCTGCTCCTGCTGAAGCTGCTCCAGACGAGTCTTTTCCCGACTGAACATATAGAATACAATAGAATAGAATACAATGCCTTTAATGTCATTATACAAAGCACAATGAGATTCAAAGCTTCACCATAAAGTGCACACATTAAATAAACAGGAAAAATATGTACAATAAAACTAATATAAATTAAAACTAGTATTCACAGAATATCTAATCTCATCCCTATTTTGTGCCAACCTCCAGTTTCTATGACAACCTGTTCTTGATTTAGAGCCAAAAGAGTGATTTTGACCTTTCTGCTAAATATGATCTTGACCTTTGACAATACTGATAATTTGGTTTTATTTATATATATATATATATATATATATATATATATAATATATATATATATATATATATATATATATATATATATATGCATCAGTGTGTGTAATATTATGAGAATATATCCAGTATTTATTAAGTTATAGTGTGACGTCTATGGACACACAACAAACAATGTTACAGAAGTTAATTTTGCCACATGTCACCTTTGACCTCCAGATATCGCAAAAACTATTGGTCGTAGGTGATAACACCAATTTTGACAATTGTATAAACCTTCATTCTGCATCGCTTCGTACCAATCTGAAAGTTCTTGAGTTATCACCCTTAATGTGATTTTGACCTTTTAGTTAATTGTGACCTTTGACCTTTACTCAAATAGATCATTATATATGATTTGCATTATGCTATATGTATATGTCCATGTAATTCCATGGTGATATCTACAGTATTCATTAACATGTCGGCTCTGGCCACAGCAGCTACTCTGCTTCTGATTGGGTACGCTAACTGTCCGTCAAACATAAATAAAACATAAATAGTTATCCACCAAATAAAGTCTCACCCCGACCACTCACACTTGTGTGACTTTTTATCTGATAATTTAGGTTTTTTTTTTATCATATAATTAAATTTTTTTTCTTGCACTTTTAAAATCTTCTTTGACCTTATTGACACACATTGAACACCACCCCATTTGCACCCAGTTCACAGAATCACCCACATAGTGAGAGTGCACATCCCTAAAAACAGCCTCTGTGTTTTCCCAGACACACAGTTGTCAGTGTCAACAGTAAATAAACAGTAAATAAACAATAAATAAACAATAAATAAACAGTAAATAAACAGTAAATAAACAGTAAATAAACAATAAATAAACAGTAAATAAACAGTAAATAAACAGTAAATAAATAGTAAATAAACAATAAATAAACAGTAAATAAATAGTAAATAAACAGTAAATAAATAGTAAATAAACAATAAATAAACAGTAAATAAACAGTAAATAAACAGTAAATAAACAGTAAATAAACAGTAAATAAACAGTAAATAAACAGTAAATAAACAATAAATAAACAATAAATAAATAGTAAATAAACAGTAAATAAATAGTAAATAAACAATAAATAAACAGTAAATAAACAGTAAATAAACAGTAAATAAATAGTAAATAAACAGTAAATAAATAGTAAATAAACAATAAATAAACAGTAAATAAACAGTAAATAAACAGTAAATAAATAGTAAATAAACAGTAAATAAACAGTAAATAAACAGTAAATAAACAGTAAATAAATAGTAAATAAATAGTAAATAAACAGTAAATAAACAGTAAATAAACAGTAAATAAACAGTAAATAAATAGTAAATAAACAGTAAATAAACAGTAAATAAATAGTAAATAAACAGTAAATAAACAGTAAATAAACAGTAAATAAACAGTAAATAAACAGTAAATAAACAGTAAATAAATAGTAAATAAACAGTAAATAAATAGTAAATAAACAGTAAATAAATAGTAAATAAACAGTAAATAAACAGTAAATAAACAGTAAATAAACAGTAAATAAACAGTAAATAAATAGTAAATAAACAGTAAATAAACAGTAAATAAACAGTAAATAAACAGTAAATAAACAGTAAATAAATAGTAAATAAACAGTAAATAAACAGTAAATAAACAGTAAATAAACAGTAAATAAATAGTAAATAAACAGTAAATAAACAGTAAATAAACAGTAAATAAACAGTAAATAAATAGTAAATAAACAGTAAATAAATAGTAAATAAACAGTAAATAAACAGTAAATAAACAGTAAATAAACAGTAAATAAATAGTAAATAAACAGTAAATAAACAGTAAATAAACAGTAAATAAACATACTAACATTTCCACCTCTTGTTTTTCCAGCTCTATAACAGGACATTCCATCTCTTCCACTGGTGTCGGTCGTTGCTTCTTCTTCTGCACCTTCTCTTCCGCAGCCTCCTGTTTGACAGCCGGACGTCCTTCAGCGTCTCCCGGCTCAGGTCCGTCCCTGGGCGGAGGCTTGCTGAGCTTCTGGTCTGATGGAAGTGGAGCAGAGCAGGACTGTGCGGTTCTCTGCAGAGCCCGTTCCCGCTGCACCTGCTGCCGACTGCGGCTACTGGGACCAGACTTCCTGCCACGGCCTGATGCCGAGTCTGGAAGTAGAAGTGGAAAAAAGAATAATTATGTGACGGTTGTTTTTATCTAAATCGTGAGATAAAAACTCAAAATGATATAGGGCTGGGTGATTTTCTCTTTTAAAAAAATCTCCGATTTTTTCCCAAAAAACTCGATTCACGATACGATTTTTTCCCCCACGTGGGCTAAATGAAAATGAAAACACTAGAAACATGGTTTCTTTCGTCTTCTTTTTTTTAAATTAAATAACATGTAAAACAAAAATACTTCTACAAATAACTGTAAATACTACTACTGTAAATCAGTTGTTGCAAAAGGTGCAACTGCAACCTGAGACTTTGTCTACATGAACTGTAGTAAGTCCAGACATATCCACCACTGTTACAGGAAAAACTGTGCAAAAAAATAGTGTAAAAGATACATTTTGTTGAAAAAAAAGAAAGCTTAAAATATTTTAACAACTAAAACAATATACATTAATACTCATATTATATGAAAAACATTGCAAAAAAGGTAGTAGTGCAAAAGTAAGATAAAAATAAAACTAGTAACATTTTTACTTTGTAAGGACAAAATAAAACAAAACCTTATTATCAATCAAACTACTTCAATAAACCTGAACATGTTACCAATATTTTGGATATATGATGTTATTGTGTCTGTTATCGCTCCACATCGTGCTCCATGTTTATCATAAGGTGCAGAGTCCTGCACGGGTTCGGGTACCCGTGGGTGAACCGCAAATTTTCACGAAACGGGTGAAAAACGTTGTGCTGTGTCGGATACGGGTTCGGTTCCGGTCGGACGTGGGTGATTGCGGGTCTAATTTGCGGTTCATAGACTAAAAGGTTAATAACATTTTTATTTGGCTCTGCCTTGGCTATGTTACTGTTCAGTTTATTCGTGGCAATAAATGTTTGTATTTAAGTTTGGCTATCTGACATTTTCTTTCGGGTTCGGGTCGGATATCGGGTTCATTTATAGCGGGTCGGTTCGGATGCGGATTTTTTTTTTGTCGGAAAACGGGTCGGATACAAGTTTAAACATGACGGGTACGGGCGGTTGCGGTATGTCAAAATCAGAACCGAGCAGGACTCTGATGAGGTGTGCCGCGAGAAAAGCTTTCAGTGTTTCAGTGTGAACATTTTGAGGAAGTACTTGCAGAGTTCTGCTTTCGCTTCAGATGTGTGAACAGATTGGTCGTACCGCTCGTAGGCGGGGCCTGGGGTGACACACTACAGAAAGAAGCGTGGTTCATGGTTTTCTTTTTACGAGGAAAAAAAGTGGGGAAAAAATGTATGTGTGTGTGTGTGGGGGGGGGGGGGGGGGGGGGGGGGGGGGGGCGCGAATCGGATTGCACGATTTTCCTAAAATATGAATCGATTTTGCCATAAAACTCAATTTTAAATCTAAATCGATTTTTTTGCCCAGCTCTAAACTTATAATATAGTCAAAATTTCTGATTTAATGATTTACGACTTATTTTTCCAAAATGTAACATTTGTCTAGTTTGAGAAAGTCATGAGTATTGTAGAGTATAAAGTACAAATATTTATATAAATGTAAAGAGTATAAAGTACATATATTTATATAAATGTAAAGAGTATAAAGTACAAATATTTATATAAATGTAAAGAGTATAAAGTACATATATTTATATAAATGTAAAGAGTATAAAGTACATATATTTATATAAATGTAAAGAGTATAAAGTACAGATATTTATATAAATGTAAAGAGTATAAAGTACATATATTTATATAAATGTAAAGAGTATAAAGTACAGATATTTATATAAATGTAAAGAGTATAAAGTACATACACTTCTTTTTAAATCCATTTATTGTGAGGAATATCAGAATGTATGTCACACAGTTGGTTTGACATCAGTAAGTCATTTATATGATATATGACTATGTATCTACTGATTTAAAATGCAAACTAATTAACAGCATGACAATGAACGTGGACAATTTAATGGAATGTCTGACTGTTGAAATAGAAATTGAAAAAGGGAAAAATATAATTGTGACCTGTATTTATAGAACACCTGGGTCCAATCTACAATCATTTATGGATGAGCTTGAAAATGTTTTTGTGAGAAAAAATGACAGAAAGCAACATATAATTTGTGGAGATTTTAACATAAACCTTCTCAATACACAGAGTCATACCGCTACATCACAGTTTGTTGATCTTATGACCAGTAAGGGCCTTGTTCCAGTCATCACCAAGCCCAGCAGAATCACTTCAAGCAGCTCTACGCTTATTGATAATATTTTTATCAATGTATTCGACCAAACCATTGAGAGTGGGCTCTTAATTAATGATACTACCGATCATTTGCCAGTGTTTCTCATAATGTACTGTAAAATAAAAAATAAACACGAGAAAAGTAAAAAGATGGTACGTTTGAGAACACTAGAGAAACTGAATATGTTCAGAGACGATCTCATTAAGGAAGACTGGGAGACCGTCTTCAATGAGAATGATGTAAATGTATCATATGATTATTTTTTAGAAAGGTATATACAATTATATAATAAAAATTGCCCCTTGAATTCAATAAAAAATATACTAAATCGTGGTGAAAAACCTTGGATAACAAGAGGCATATTAAAGTCCTGCATGAAGAAAAACAAACTTTATAAAGACTTTTTGAAATATCGAACTGTTAATGCAGAAGAACGGTATAAGGCCTATAAAAATAAGTTGACAAGTCTAAAAAGAATGGCAGAGAAACGGTATTATAATGAGATGCTGTTAAAAAACAAAAATGACATCAAAGGGATTTGGAAAGTCCTCCGTGATGTTATTGGAAATAAAGTCACAAATACTACTCCATCTTACCTAATTAATGAAAAGAATGAGGAAATTGAGGCATCTGAAACAGCAGAACAATTCAATTCTTTTTTTGTGAACATTGGCCCAAATCTTGAAAAAGCCATTCCTGCCGAAAGTGGGCAGGCCTTCTGGAAAGGTGAAAGCAAAGTGCTACAGTCACTTTATTTAGGCGAAGTTTCTGAGGCGGAGATTATTACCATAGCATCAAAATCAAAAAACAAGTATTCATGTGACAGTGATGGCTTGGATATGTTCATTGTTAAAAAGACCATTGATTGCATTTGCCTCTAAAACACATATTTAATTTGTCTTTTAACACTGGTGTCTTTCCAGCCAAAATGAAAATTGCTAAGGTTATTCCCCTTTTTAAAGCTGGTGATAGACACAGCCTCGCAAACTATCGGCCCATTTCTTTGCTTTCTCAATTCTCCAAGATTCTGGAAAAGCTTTTTGTTGAAAAGTTTAATAACTTTATTGAAACACATATGTTGTTGCATGACAGTCAGTTTGGGTTTAGAAGCCAACGTTCCACATCAATGGCACTAATGAAAATTACAGAAGTTATTACGACAGAATTGGAAAACAAAAATCATACTGTTGGTGTTTTTATAGATTTAAAAAAAGCTTTTGACACTCTGAATCACAATATATTATTAACCAAATTACAGGCTTATGGAATAAGGGGAGTAGTATTAAAGTGGGTAAAAAGTTATTTGGAAAAAAGGGAGCAGTATGTTGAATTTGATGGGCGTGTATCTAGTCGCCAACAAATACAATGTGGAGTTCCACAAGGCTCGGTGTTAGGACCAAAACTTTTCATTTTATACATTAACGATCTTCACGAAGTGTCAAAAATATTAGAATTTGTTCTTTTTGCCGATGACACCATTTTTTTTTGTTCTGGTAAGAATCTTCCCTTATTGTTAAAAACAGTTGCTCGAGAAATGGCTCAACTTCAGAAATGGTTTAGCGAAAATAAACTGTCTTTAAATATTAATAAAACAAAATATATGTTGTTTACAAATCTAAAGGAAAACGAGTGTTCAGATTTAGTTTGGAATGGAATGAGTCTTGAAAGAGTTTCTGAATATAGATTTTTGGGTGTTATTATTGATGAGAAATTAAAGTGGAAGTCTCACGTGAATTACATTAAAACTAAATTGTGCAGGAACCTTGCTGTTTTGAGTCGAGCTAAAGACAAACTGAATTATGATGCAAGAAAAATTATTTATTGTTCCTTAATTTTGCCTTACTTTATGTATTGTGTAGAAATTTGGGGAAATTCTTATAAGTCAAATTTAATGTCTCTAACTTTGACTCAAAAGCGAGCAATACGTCTTCTACATGCAGCTGCACCACGAGATCACACAAACAAACTGTTTCTGAAGTCAAAACTTTTAAAGCTTACTGATATTATCTCTTCACAAACCTTGTTGATTATGTTTAAAGCAAATCGTCGATTGTTGCCGGGCGGACTCCAGAGTCTTTTCAATAGAAATTGTTCGACAAGCAGAAGAAAATATGATTTTGAACTCCCATTTGCAAGAACCACTTTGAAACAAATGTGTGTTTCTGTGGCTGGTGTAAAAAAGTGGAATGAGCTTGATTTGGAAATGAAACAATGTATTAATGTTAATCAATTTAAGTCTCAATATAATAAAAGAATCATGGCTTTGTATGAAAAAGTGTAAGACGGCAGAAAAGTTAAATAGCCATTTCTGTTACCTATGATTTAAAGATAAGGTCATCTGTGGTTTCTTTTGTTTTATAATATTGTTTTCAATATTATATCTATGTTCTGAGAATGGGGCAGGGCTTAAATAAGACTTTGTTCTTCAACCTGCTCCAGTTCTTCATACATGGGATGCATTACTTTGTGTGAAGTCTACTATTGTATATATGGATGGTGAAGTTTGATTTATGTATGCATTCCATGCAAAAAAAGAGCAAATAAAAAATGAATGAATGAATGAATGAATGAATATGCATTTTTCCAAATTAAATAACATATTTCTTAAAATTACAAAGTATATATTTTAAAAAGGAGTCTTGTAGAATGTGAGGAATATCAGACTTTCAGTTCAGTTTATTTCAAACACACAGAATCATCAGAAGATCAATCAAACTGGTCAAAATTTTTTTGTTCCACTCGAAAAGTAGTGGGAAGAAGTGAAACATATAAACTCCGCCCCCTTTTTACAAACTAATAATCCAGTAGATTCTGCATTCAATGATTTAACACAGTTTTTATATATATGTTTATCCTTTACACAAAACATCCACATTCATTTCTATACACATTGTTGTCATCTCACACAATCTAGTTTATATAATCAACTAGAACTTTATTTATATTCACTTTATATTTACTACAAATACAGCATTTAATATAGCATCTCATAATCATGATAGTTTATATTACTTTATCACAATAAAACTTTATTTTACACAGTTGGTTTGACATCAGTCGGTCACATGGTCAGGGAGAATAATAGCTTTATTTTGAAAATCAAACATGAAGGTCCAATAATAAACTAACCTAATAGTGGTCTAACTCAGCTGGTGTTCTTTAAATCTTTCTGACCCATTGAGAGTTCCTGCCAAACCACACTGCCCATGCACACAACACATTGTTTCTTGCGACAGAAAAACACTGAATGTTTAATGTTTTCTCCTCAATCTAATCCAGTGTTGTTTTCTACATTGTCTGTGAGACAGTTGGAATTCTGATATTGACATTAGAATTCTGAAGAAATGGGGAAAAATTCTGGGGGGGGGGTATTCTGATGGGAAAAAGGCAAAATTCTGAAGAAAGATAGTTGGAATTCTGAGGAAAAAAACTAATTATACTGAGTTGAAACTCAAAATTCTAAGGAAAGAATTGCCTTTTTCAGAATTCTGAAAAGAGCAGTTTCTGACTTTAAAATAAGAATTAAAGTCAGTAATCCGAGAAAAGGCAGAATGAAAAAAAAAGATTTATTGAAAGAACAAGGTCTATTCTATACTGGAAAGGAAAGTGTTGAGTAAACAGTTACATTTTTATGAATATTTAAAGTAAATCATGAATTTAGAATGTGTCACAGCTGACACACCAGGGGTTGAAAGGTTAATATTTTATATTATTTTGATGGGGTCATTTCAGTTTTCAGAACATCCTACCTGGATATATCAATGTAGAAGCATATTCTAAGGGGGCATTAGAAATGACCTGCATCCATCTGATAACCTACGTTTTTATTTCTGATCAGGTCATTCTCAGTGCTTGACCGTCCTAGCAGCAGAAATAAAAACCCATCAAGACAGAGATGACAAGAAAAAGAAACAAGTTAGGATTTACTGTAGTTTGGTCTACACTATCAACATATATTATAAACTCTGTCTACCCTGACTTTGAAATGATAAAATATAGTCTTTGGTTTTATTATCTATGACAGGAATAACACTTCTGAGTTTTACTTAATTTCAACTAAACACTATAAACACAAGCCAACAATTAGAAATGTGAAGCCAACCTTTGTTAAATTCTCCATTTATATAAATCATTATATATCATCCATATCATGTTCTCTTAATCAGACAGCTGTGAACCTTGTACAACACATTCATATAAACTTTATTCTCTTGTTTCTGTTGCTGATTATTTTTATTTTTCTATATCGTTTCCATGTCATCATCCCTGGTACAATGTCATGGGATGCAAAATGTATGCAATATTTTCTGACAAGTAAACAAACCTAGCATTTACTGATGAAGCATCACAGATTATGTGTCATTTCATCTTATGGTAGAACATTTCTCAGAACACATACCTTTCTGCTGCATTTTCCGCAACTCCTCTTCAGAAAAACCCGCCCAACCGCTCATTTTATGGAATTAAACTTTACACACACGCAGATAAAAGCAGATGAACACATTCACAGACATTAAATAGCAGACTTTACGAAGCTCTGAAGTTTTAAACGAGTCCAAGAAGTTATAAGCTGCGCCGCCATCTTTGTTTACTAATGCCACGTCAAGGACCCACGAAAGACCCGGGAGGTGGTGCCCTCAGATGTGGCCTGAATAAAAACAATAAAAACAATTATTAAACATATTCGTCTTTTAACTTACGTCTGCCTAGTCTTCTATAACAAAGTAAAAACGGTTTGTTTATCAAGTTCTCTATAGTATTTTTTAAGGTGAGCATACAGAAGGCACATTTATCAAAAGCAATAACCTCGGTCCCTTTATGTCTTAAAGTTTAATAATAAATCAGTCAGAGAAGGCAGACCAAAGTGTATCATTCGTTTTTCAAAATGCAACCAAAAATAAGACAACGAAACAATGATTCATTTGGAAAAATGAATGAATGAATGATACACTGATTCAGACCTCCGCCAAGGCTTGATTTTTCAGTAATTTTTGATGAAACTCACTATTATTGATAAATATATTTTAAGATGCTTGATTGCTGAAAAAACTGATAAAACATTGTTCAAATGGGACTTTCCATGTTAAATCCAAAGCAGGATGTTATTTTGTCTTACATCATTTCCGTGTTCGCTCGAGATTTTATTTTATGGATCAATAGGAGACCCTGAGAGTGTCTCCAAATAATATTGTCAAAAATCCTGTGTTCAGTTTATGTGATATGGATGGTCATTTGAATATTCTATTACTTGTGATGTCACTGCAAGTTCATGTGACATCGCATAGCAACCATATTGCTTTTTTTTTTTTTAAAACTGATATCTAATATGAAGTCTATTGTTTGATTTGATGAAATGTGTCAATAACCCTGATTTAAGGTCAAGATCATAAAGTTTGCAAATAAAGGGAAATATTCTGCACTTCTATAATTGTTCCACCTCCATGGTTCAAAGCTCTTTACATTAGCCTCACATTCACACACACTCATACACCAGTAGGTTTCTAAGGTTCTGTCAGTCCTACTGGGAGAATAAGTCAGGGTTCAGTGTCTTTGCCCAAGGACACTTGGACAGGAAGAGCTGGGACGTGAACTGCCGACGTCTCAGTCATTAGATGACTCACTCTACCAACTGAGCCACAGCCGCCCTTTTACACTTGGCTTGACGTCATATGACGTTAAAACGTGACGTGATGGAGCCATAGGTGTTGATCCATCTGATGTCTGAAGGTGTGACCATGTGAATGAAAAAAAAAACACCAGATTGTATCTTGTCTGAATCCTGAGAATTACCACTTACTGTCTGCTCTGCATTTCCACACCATGTCAGAATACATTTACTTTACACTAGTGTTGCACTAGTCAATCGGCTACTGATCACATCGGCCGATATTGCCAAAAAATAGCCTGATCGGTGATTGGCAAAATATGCCGATCAAAAAGCCGATCACGTATGGTAAATTACTTGTGACCATTTTCAAACGTCCCAGGTTTGTTTGTTTTTTTATAATATTGAGTTTCATCAAAATTTACTTAAAAATCAAGCCTTGGCAGAGGTCTGCCATCTGTGACTGACCAGTTAAATATGAAGCACAAGATATTGTCTGATTTAACTAAATATGTCAATAACCTGCTTTAAGGTAAAGGTCATACATTTACCAAATATACCATTGGTGCCACGTCATGTGACGTCTTTACGTGACGTCATACGACGTCTTTACGTGACGTCATACGACATCTTTACGTGACGTCTTTACGTGACGTCTTTACGTGACGTCTTTACGTGACGTCTTTACGTGACGTCTTTACGTGACGTCTTTACGTGACGTCTTTACGTGACGTCATGGAGCCTATGGGTGTTATCTCATCTGAGGTCAGAAGGTCAGACAAAGTGAAGGAAAAAAACAGCTGATATTATCTGGTCTGGATTCTGAGATATCACCACTGATGTGTTTGAACTGTTGACCTGCACTGTGACCTTGACCTTTGACCTTTATAGCTCAACATTTAATGGTTTCTTCCTTGGTACATTATCAATCATCTCTGAAAGTTTTATCAAAATCCATCCATAACCTTTTGAGTTATCTTGCTGAAAACACACCAAACAAACAAACAAACAAACAAATGCATGGTAAAACATAACCTCCTTCATGGAGATAATGAACAAAAATGACCAAAATATTTTATCTATAATTGAACAAATGTGTGTCTGTAGTGTGTCATAATTGTGTGTGGAACAACTAACATATGCACCAAATTATCCAAAAATTTCAATAAAATTAACAAAATATTCAATAAAATGAAGAAAAATGACAAAAGTTTTCAGTAAAATGAAAAAAAAAATCAGTAAAAATGAACAAAGATTACCAAAATTTACAGTAAAATGAACAGAAATAAGCAAAATATTCAGTAAATAGAATAAAATATTCAGTAAAATTAACATAAATGATAAACATAATCAAGAAAATGAATAATAAAATATTCATTCAAATGAACAAAAATGAACAAAATATTCAAATAAAATTAACAAAAATGATCAAATTGATCAAGAAAATGAATCAAAAATGGACAAAATATTCAGTAAAATTAATAAAATATTGAGTAAGATTATCAAAAATGAAGAAAATATTCAGACAAATGAACAAATATTCACAAAATATTTAATAAAATTAACAAAATTAACAAAATAATGAGGAAAATGAATCGAAAATGGGCAAAATATTCAGTAAAATGAAAAAAAAAATGTCCATAATTGTTTTAATTATCTTCCTGACAAACAGACAAACAAAGACAAACAAACAGGCAAACAAACGCAAGGTAAATCATAACCTCCTTCCTGGAGGTAAAACGTCCCGCCAAATCCTGGAGGAACCGTATTCTGAATGAAACCCGGTTGAACAATGTGACAGGGACCATTTCACGGTCCGGTCTTCGTCGGATGTTTTTGTCTGTGTGTCTTTTTCAGTTTTTGGGAGGAGTCACAGTGATGCAAAAACAATGACCTCTGCTTGGCAACTCATAAAAAGTGGCCTCCACATCTTTTTTGCATCTGGGGGCCAATTATGTTTGAGTTAAAAGGCGACACACCTCAGGAGGGCATAAATCTGGGGCAGAGTGGAGACAGGGCAGGCATGGGGGCCAGATGCTCCAGACAGGAAGTGGATGGACCAGACCTGGAGCCTGATTACCCAGAGCCGGAGGGGACGCACGGCTCATTACGGAGTTGACCTGAGGAGGCGGGGGGAGGGGTGGGAACACGCCCCCCTGAAGGTCCTGATACCCCGGCTGTGGAGCTGGGTTCAAAAGTTCAGCAGATCTGTGGTCCACGTGTCCAGAGAAAGTCCTTCCTCTGATTCACAACACGGCCATCTGAAGACGTTTGGTCCATGATCAGTCTGAACATACGTCAGGGAAGAAGGTTATTTATGGAAAACTGGGAAAGAAAATGCTCCCACTGACCTGAACTAAACACTATCACAACAAAATCTACTGTTGTAATAATACATCATCTAGACATAACCTCCTTTGTGGAGGTAATGAACAAAATAATCAAGAAATTGAATAAAAAATTAACAAAATATTGAGGAAAATGAGGAAAAATTAACCACATAATCAGCAAAATTAACAAAAATGAACAAAATATTCAATTAAATGAACAAAAATATTCAGTAAAATGAACGGAATATTCAGTAAAATACATAACACATTCAGTAAAATGAACAAAAATGAACAAAATATTCAATTAAATGAACAAAAATCAGCAAAATATTTAGTAAAATGAACCAAAATGAACAAAATATTCAGTAAAATAAATTACATTTTTAGTAAAATGAACAAAAATGAACAAAATATTAAATTAAATGAACAAAAATATTCAGTAAAATGAACAAAAATTAGCAAAATATTCAGTAAAATGAACAAAAATGAACAAAATATTCAATTAAATGAACAAAAATATTCAATACAATGAACAAAAATGAGCAAAATATTTAGTAAGATGAACAAAAATGAACAAAATATTCAATTAAATGAACAAAAATTAGCAAAATATTTTGTAAAATGAACCAAATATTCAGTAAAATACATAAAATATTCAGTAAAATTAACCAAAATGAACAAAATATTCAATTAAATGAACAAAAATATTCAATAAAATGAACAAAAATGAGCAAAATATTTAGTAAAATGAACAAAAATTAACAAAATATTCAGTAAAATAAATAAAATATTCAGTAAAATAAATAGAATATTGAGTCAAATGAACAACTAGAGCACTCCACGATCAGTCTGAACACATGTCAGGGAAGAAGGTTATTTATGGAAAACTGGGAAAACCAACGCTCCCACTGACCTGAACTAAACACTATCACAACAAAACCTACTGTTTACGTAAAACTCATGTTCTTCATTTTCCACATTCAGTCTGATTTGATCTCCAATGAGTCGAACCAGTAAAATGAAAACATAATAACCTATAAATAATAATAAACTTTATTTATATATCATCTTTCAAGAGCATAGAAGTCACAAGGTTCTTTACAAAAATCAATAGAGGCATAAAAACACATGAACAGAATTTTCAGTTCATCACATTTACTGAACTTTAGAACAAAAAAACCCTTAAAACTAAAAAAAGACTCGTCTGACATTTAGCACTAGCAAAGTAGCTTCTAATTAGCTACAGTCAAATAACTATGAAACTTGACTTAATGATTAAAATTAAGACTCAGCATCAACAGGTGGACTGACAGGACTGGACATGTGACAGAGTCCTGTACGGTCCACTTTACAAACCTGTAAAAACTAGAGTCAGAGCCTGGACCACAGTGACACCAAGAGTTTATACAGCAGAGTTAATCATGTGGGTATGAACAGCTAGACCAGGGGTGATCAATCCTGGTCCTCGAGGGCTACTATCCTGCATGTTTTAGATGTAGCCCCCCTTCTAACACACCTGAGTGAAATGATAAACCTTTCATCAAGCTCTCCAGAAGACTGATAATAACCGTCAGGTGTGTTGGAAGAGGGATACATCTAAAACATGCAGGATAGTAGCTCTCGAGGACCAGGACTGATCACCCCTGACCTAGACCATCCCTGATCTGACGAACAACACTTGAGCAGAAATAAGGAGTTGAGTTTTGTCAGAATTAAGTTGTAATGTATAATTCATCCAGTTTTTTATGTCTGTCACTGTCACTAAAGCCCTGATTCCACTCTGCTATTTGGTACGGTACAGTTCAGTACGGTACAGTTCAGTACGGTACAGTTCAGTACGGTACAGTTCAGTGCGGTACAGTTCAGTACGGTACAGTCCAGTACGGTACAGTTCAGTGCGGTACGGTTCAGTTCAGTACGGTACAGTCCAGTACGGTACAGTTCAGTACAGTTCAGTTCAGTACGGTACAGTCCAGTACGGTACAGTTCAGTACGGTACAGTTCAGTACAGTTCAGTTCAGTACGGTACAGTTCAGTGCGGTACAGTTCAGTACGGTACAGTTCAGTACGGTACAGTTCAGTACAGTTCAGTTCAGTACGGTACAGTTCAGTGCGGTACAGTTCAGTACGGTACAGTTCAGTACGGTACAGTCCAGTACGGTACAGTTCAGTACGGTACAGTTCAGTACGGTTCAGTTCAGTACGGTACAGTTCAGTACGGTACAGTTCAGTACAGTTCAGTTCAGTATGGTACAGTTCAGTACGGTACAGTTCAGTACAGTTCAGTTCAGTACGGTACAGTTCAGTACTTTACAGTTCAGTACGGTACAGTTCAGTACGGTACAGTTCAGTACAGTTCAGTTCAGTACGGTACAGTACAGTTCAGTACAGTTCAGTACAGTTCAGTACAGTTCAGTACAGTTCAGTATAGTTCAGTTCAGTACGGTACAGTTCAGTGCGGTACAGTTCAGTACAGTTCAGTTCAGTACGGTACAGTTCAGTACTTTACAGTTCAGTACGGTACAGTTCAGTACAGTTCAGTTCAGTACGGTACAGTACAGTTCAGTACAGTTCAGTACAGTTCAGTACAGTTCAGTATAGTTCAGTACAGTTCAGTACAGTACAGTTCAGTATGGTAGAGTTCAGTACGGTACAGTTCAGTACGGTTCAGTTCAGTACGGTACAGTTCCGTACGGTCCAGTTCAGTATGGTCCAGTTCAGTATGGTCCAGTTCAGTACGGTACAGTTCAGTAGTGTACAGTTCAGAATAGTACAGTTCAGTATGGTAGAGTTCAGTACGGTACAGTTCGGAATAGTACAGTTCAGTATGGTACAGTTCAGAACAGTTCAGTACGGTAGACTTATTTTTCCATTACGATGAAACCATATTAGTTCCATGGTACCTGTTACTATTATGGTCATCCTTCTGCTTGGGATCCCAAACGTACCGTATCTATCCCATTTGGGAAGAGCCAAATATGTCAGATGGTGATTGGTCGAGGAAAAGCGTCATCGTGCAGCGCAGCAGAATTGTAAGAACAAGACACTGCACCATTTTTAAAGTCCATCTGCGCCAGAAAACAAGAGCAGATGTTTGGTACTGGAGTTTGGGGGAGTGAGGAGGTACTAGTTTTATTTTGTATTATAGGCGGGGCAGTGGGAGGTGGGCGGGGCTGTTCGCAATAAAAAATGATTTGGGCTAAACTGTCAGAGAGGGACGTCATTCAATCAGTTGTCCAGTGTCAGTTAAAGGGACAGTTCAGTATTTGTCATCAGTGTCTTTACTCTCATGCACCCACAGTGACTTACCCCCGACAGTGTCCTGTGAACCCAGTTCTGGTCCGGTTTTGGTCAAAGCCATAGTCTTGGCTGGTTTCCTGGGGTCAACAAAATAAAACCTGCTTATTCTCAAAACAGTTTGTGTTGGAATGAGTGATTTATTTACATAACAAAACTGTTACGAAACAAAAACTGACACCTTGTAATTGCTTGGAGCTACTTTCTCTCGATAGTGATCAATGCACTAGCGTTGTCACTGCTAACAGCTGTGCACCTTAGCAAACTACTTTCATCAGTTGTTGGACAGTATTAGCAGCAGCTATGTGCATAGGTGAGGGTTGGAATGTAGATCGATCGGTAAATCAGCTAGTAGCTACGTCTTCACCACAACGGATCAGTTTAGTACCTGCATTACTGTGGATGTCGCCCCAGTCCACCTGTTGATCTCCCGCTCCATCTTTCCATCACTCATGAATATATAACTAATATAACTGGCCTAGCTGTAGCATCATTTCCTGTACTAGAGCGAATATAACTAGCCTAGTTTTAGCATCATTTCCTGTACTAGAGCTAATATAACTAGCCTAGCTTTACCTTAATTTCCTTTACTCAAATTAATATAACTAGCCTAAGCTTTAGCTTAATTTCCTGTACTAGAAATAATATAACAAATATAGCTTTAGCTTAATTTCCTTTACTAGAACTAATATATCTAGACTAGCTTTAGCTTCATTTCCTGTACGAGAGCTAATATAACTAGCCTAGCTTTAGCATAATTTCCTGTTCTAGACCTAATATAACTAGCCTAGCTTTAGCTTCATTTCCTGTACTACAGCTAATATAACTAGCCTAGCTTTACTGTCATTTCCTGTTCTAGACCTAATATAACTAGCCTAGCTTTAGCTTCATTTCCTGTACTACAGCTAATATAACTAACCTAGCTTTAGCATCATTTCCTGTTCTAGACCTAATATAACTAGCCTAGCTTTAGCTTCATTTCCTGTACTACAGCTAATATAACTAGCCTAGCTTCAGCATCATTTCCTGTACTAGAGCTAATATAACTAGCCTAGATTTACGTTAATTTCCTTTACTAGAACAAATATAACTAGCCTAAGCTTTACCTTCATTTCCTGTACTAGAAATAATATAACTAGCCTAGCTTTAGCTTCATTTCCTGTACTAGAGCTAATATAACTAGACTAGCTTTAGCTTCGTTTTCCATACCAGTGTTAATATAACTAGCCTAGCTTTAGCTTCATATCCTGTATTAGTGTTACTATAAGTAGCCTAGCTTTAGCTTCACTTCCTGTATTAGTGTTACTATAACTAGCCTAGCTTTAGCTTCATTTCCTGTATTAAATTCAATATGACTAGCCTAGCTTTAGCTTCATTTTCCATACCAGTGTTAATATAACTAGACTAGCTTTAGCTTCACTTCCTGTATTAGTGTTACTATAACTAGTATAGCTTTAGCTTCATTTCCTGTATTAAAGTTAATATGACTAGCCTAGCTTTAGCTTCATTTTCCATACCAGTGTTAATATAACTAGACTAGCTTTAGCTTCACTTCCTGTATTAGTGTTACTATAACTAGCATAGCTTTAGCTTCATTTCCTGTATTAAAGTTAATATGACTAGCCTAGCTTTAGCTTAATTTTCCGTCCCAGTGTGAATATAACTAGACTAGGTTTAGCTTCATTTCCTGTATTACAGCTAACTAGCCTAGATTTAGCTTCACTTCCTGTATTAGTGTTACTATAACTAGCCTAGCTTTAGCTTCATTTCCTGTATTAAAGTTAATATGACTAGCCTAGCTTTAGCTTCATTTTCCATACCAGTGTTAATATAACTAGACTAGCTTTAGCTTCACTTCCTGTATTAGTGTTACTATAACTAGCATAGCTTTAGCTTCATTTCCTGTATTAAAGTTAATATGACTAGCCTAGCTTTAGCTTAATTTTCCGTCCCACTGTGAATATAACTAGACTAGGTTTAGCTTCATTTCCTGTATTACAGCTAAATAGCCTAGATTTAGCTTCACTTCCTGTATTAGTGTTACTATAACTAGCCTAGCTTTAGCTTCATTTCCTGTATTAAAGTTAATATGACTAGCCTAGCTTTAGCTTCATTTTCCATACCAGTGTTAATATAACTAGACTAGCTTTAGCTTCACTTCCTGTATTAGTGTTACTATAACTAGCATAGCTTTAGCTTCATTTCCTGTATTAAAGTTAATATGACTAGCCTAGCTTTAGCTTAATTTTCCGTCCCAGTGTGAATATAACTAGACTAGGTTTAGCTTCATTTCCTGTATTACAGCTAACTAGCCTAGATTTAGCTTCACTTCCTGTATTAGTGTTACTATAACTAGCCTAGCTTTAGCTTCATTTCCTGTATTAAAGTTAATATGACTAGCCTAGCTTTAGCTTCATTTTCCATACCAGTGTTAATATAACTAGACTAGCTTTAGCTTCACTTCCTGTATTAGTGTTACTATAACTAGCATAGCTTTAGCTTCATTTCCTGTATTAAAGTTAATATGACTAGCCTAGCTTTAGCTTCATTTTCCGTCCCAGTGTGAATATAACTAGACTAGGTTTAGCTTCATTTCCTGTATTACAGCTAACTAGCCTAGATTTAGCTTCACTTCCTGTATTAGTGTTACTATAACTAGCCTAGCTTTAGCTTCATTTCCTGTATTAAAGTTAATATGACTAGCCTAGCTTTAGCTTCATTTTCCATACCAGTGTTAATATAACTAGACTAGCTTTAGCTTCACTTCCTGTATTAGTGTTACTATAACTAGCACAGCTTTAGCTTCATTTCCTGTATTAAAGTTAATATGACTAGCCTAGCTTTAGCTTCATTTTCCGTCCAAGTGTGAATATAACTAGACTAGCTTTAGCTTCATTTCCTGTATTACAGCTAACTAGCCTAGATTTAGCTTCACTTCCTGTATTAGTGTTACTATAACTAGCCTAGCTTTAGCTTCATTTCCTGTACTAGAGTAAAAATAGTAAATGGAACTCTTTGTGTATAAATGTTAGATTTTATTTTTCATCATTTTATTTTTATTGTCCATATCCTGTCGTACTTCCTTTGGAGAAGAGTATGCGTTTCAATCCCAGAACAGGTACTAATGAGCTGATGTGATAAATGAAAGTGTAAACATTCACCTACTCTTCCAAACTGGGCCATTTGACGAGGCATTTATTTTGAAAGTCCCCCCACTGACTGATGGCTGTGGATGTTTTAGCTCCATCAAACAGGAAGTTCTGTGAAAAATAAACAACCAATGGGAGGAGACGTGCATCAGAGTCTGACACTAATTGAGGATGATTAGAGGTCAGGACGTCAGCGTGACTCGGACCAGAGTCTAATTAGAGTTTCACAGACATGTGTTGAGGCCGGCGCTGGCTGACCCTCCTCCTCCTCCTCCTCTTCCTCCTGCTCTGAATTTGTTCTTTAATTTCCATCCCTGACCTGTGCTTCCTCCATCTGCAGCCAGTTTACACTTTGACATGTTCACCTTCAGATCCATTTCCTCTTCTCTATCTACAGTTTCACATTCAACTTTACATTCACCACACTTGAGTCATTTT
The DNA here is from genome assembly GCA_020466265.1 of Siphamia tubifer. Lineage (NCBI taxonomy): Eukaryota > Metazoa > Chordata > Actinopteri > Kurtiformes > Apogonidae > Siphamia > Siphamia tubifer. Next base: position 54,001,481 of record CM035786.1, read on the forward strand.
TGTTTTTCCCAAATATTTAGTCCATACTGGGGGTAGAAGGAAATATGGCTTTTGCAATATTTAATTTGACAATTTAAAAGTATTTTATTAGTATTTTTAGGTGTTCATTAAAAAGGCAGATATGGTGAGGGTTTTATTTTATTATTATTTAACACCATTAAACATGTTACCTATTGTTTATTTCATGTATTAGTCCTAATCTATATATATTTTTTATAAAGGTTATGGTGTATGGAATAAGACAATCAATGTTTGCATTTTCCCAGATGTCTAAAAGGTGGCCATATTGCTTAAATAAAAATATTCCAAATAAAAGTTTAATAGCGGCCATTTTTTTAAATTAATCAATATGGCCGCCATATAGACATCTGGGCAAATGTACACATTGATTTTCTGATTCTATACCCCATAAACCTTCCAAAATATACAGTAACAAATCCCCCCCCCCAAAATAACACTGAAATACAAAATGTCCTGGAAAATATCCTAAAGTATTTCTTATAATTTGAAATAGACTAATGTTAGTTCCGTCGTTGGGAGGACATAGACATAATTGGTGAGGAAGGCAGGCTCTGTAGTCGGCACAGAGCTGGACAGTGTTACATCTGTGGCAGAGCGGGGGACACTGAACAGCATCCTGTCCATCATGGACAATCCAGACCATCCACTGCACAGCACCATGTCCACACAGAGGAGCAGCTTCAGTGACAGACCTGTCCTGCTCCACCCACAGACTGAGGAAATCCTTCCTCCCCCACGCCATCAGACTCTTCAACTCCCATATAAACACTTAACAGACTTATGGACACTGCACAGTAACACTGCACAGTAACACTGCACAGTAACACTGCACAGTAACACTGCACAGTAACACTGCACAGTAACACTGTATACACTTTCCCCCGCACTGTTTACACTTTAACTTTCATGAACACCATGGTCATGTCTTTACTCGCTTTGTTCCCCCTACCATCACTACCTCCTGTTTTGTTTTTATTTATCAGCTTGTAGTACTTGATTTTATTTGTATTTTTATTTATTTTTATTACTTAACTAATTTCTGCTAATTGTATTTTATTTGAATTGCATGCCCTTATGTTTCAACTTTTTGAGCTGATGGTGCTGTAAATTTGTCCTTGGAGATCAATAAAGTATCTATCTATCTATCTATCTATCTATCTATCTATCTATCTATCTATCTATCTATCTATCTATCTATCTATCTATCTATCTATCTATCTATCTATCTATCTATCTATCTATCTATCTATCTATCTATCTATCTATCTATCTATAATGTGATGTTGGACGTTTCAGGGACAGTTTACTTCACAATTTGGCATCAATGACACATATATTAGCGGAGGATGATGCACGTATTTGCCGTCGATGTCGCACATATTTGTGGCCGTTAATGCATATATTGGGCTGTGGGCATTAGTTTGTTGATTCCTATTGTTGATTGGGTCGAGCTGCTGCTTCATAATTATGACAAAAATAAAGTCAAACATCACATGTAGTATCTGGTCTAACATGTTGATAGCTTTAGGGTAGGTTAACCAACTCTAACTCTAACCCTAGACCAGATACTACATATGATGTTAGGATTAGGGTAGGCTAACCCGAACCCTAACAGTAACAGTATGTTGACAGTTCAAACCAACGCAAAACAGGAAGTGGATGCCATTGATTTCATCCAGACATTAAGCGGCCATTCTGTCCAATCAGAACCCATTGTACCTCCAGCTACGAAAGACCCATTAACTAGTGGGGAATACACCCGTTTCCATGGAAACCTTTATTCAGAATTAACATGTCCATGCAAAGATGAAGGAAATAGATTTAATTCACAATTATTTTATTCAGGATTAAAGCCACCATGTAAAGTCAGTATATGACTCATGTGCTGGTGTAGAGGATTAAAGCAGAGCTAAAGGTCACAACTCATCACGTGCTGCTGTGGAGCTTCAGACCGCAGCATCATTAGCATTTCCTCCAGACTTGCTTATTTCGTGTGCTGCCAAACTGGTGCCAAACCCACTGAGTGTTCTGGAGAGTCGCCTTCAGCCGTCTGAAAAACGTCTGAGCTGCAGACGGTGAGGACGAACACCTGGACTGAAGAGAAGAAGCAGCACAAAGACCCTCTGTGTGAATATACCTGCATGGGCTCTGCAGCGACGGCTTCACCTGCATGGGCTCTGCAGCAATTGCTTCACCTGCCTGTGCTCAGCAGCGACAGCATCCAGTTGCAGCAGCATCTGTACTGAACTGCAATAAATGTCCCAGTCGTGCTGCTGCTGATCTGTCCACTGACACCAAAGCCTTTTATAAAACTGCTCAGAGTTTTGTCAATTCTATTAATTATATATATATATATATATATATATATATATATATATATATATATATATATATATATGTACACACAGATCTATAATTTAACAAGTTTGTGACTGTAAAATGCAAGTCAATACAACATTCTTTCCAAGTGAAATGCAGCATTCAACAATAATATTCTAGATATTCGAGTTTGTTACAAATATTAATAAATCATGTCCCATCCTTAGATGTGACCGCGCTGCCAGTGAACAGATCACTCATCCAAACCAGTTCAATCTCAGATCACCCTGAAAACATCATGAACTATAAACAAGTTTATTATTGTAGCAGGTTCAGGTACAAACAGTGGGATGATGGTCAGTGAAGTCCAGGATGAACACCCACCTTTTTAGGCTGGCTTTTAAAAGAGTCATTCTATGGTTATTTATTAATATTAACTTTATTAAAGGACTCATTCTATGGTTATTTATTAATATTAACTTCATTAAAGGACTCATTCTATGGTTATTTATTAATATTAACTTTATTAAAGGACTCATTCTATGGTTATTTATTAATATTGTTGTTCTTCATTGTTATTGAATTCATTGTGTGTTGGTTCTATTTATAAAAATGTTCAGATTGTTTTGTTTCCAGTTGTTTTTTCACGGTACAAAAATGACTGTGTGACGTTCTGAAGTTGGACCCAAATGCAGACAGCACACAATATAACAGTTCAATCTCTGTTTTAATCCAACAGTAATTAAATACAGAGTTCACAGTGAAAAGGCACAAGAGAAGACATAGTCCAGTCCAGGGTTCGGTAACGGGGATTCAGACACGGCAGGCAGGGTGAGAGGTTGAAGTCCAGAAATGTGGGTCGGGTACCGGGTAAGCAGACTGGAACGTAGTCGGGGACAGGCGAAGGCTGAGATCCAGAAGTCAAAGACACACCATACAGACATGACAGACTGGAGGTGGAACAGAGTTTACTTCTACTTCCTCATACATGTCCATGACACGCTGATGAGGCGTCTGTGATTGGCTCAGAATGTGTGAAGGAACACTCCCCCCTCCCTTCTGGCTCTGTGTGTGTTTACCATCTCAGAGTAACATCCAGCTAGGTTTGGTGATGTCACTTGTTTTGAAAACTTGCAGAAAACGAGGTTTTATTTCCACAGAGACACATGAACCAGTTTGATTCAACATTTTTTTCCAGTTTGTGCAGCAGCTACTGTGGCGCCGTCTGCTCTTGTAGATGCTAATGCTAATGCTACTTCAGATTCACTGCAATGGGGGAGGGGCTTAAACCCAAATGTGTCTGTAGTGTGTCGTGTTTGTGTGGAACACCCCTACACCTGCACAATGCTTGATAGGGCTTTGAACCCCTAAGCAAGCCTCCAAGGCAGCTGTGCCTAGAAGGCAGTCCCCGCCCCTAGTAGCTCTAGCCAATCACAGCACTGGAGGTAGACACTTGTATTCTTCCTGAGGTGGACTCGACAATTGTCCAGTTGATCCAAGGTGAGCCGTCTGTGCCTGGATAAAGTTATTTATCTGTAACCTGTGGAATGTTATGAACTGTTGTGAACTGTGAATACTGCAATTGTCATATAGGCTATGTATGGTTACCTGCTAATGCTAATGCTAATGTGATAATTAGCTTTTTACTGTTGAGGAGATTTAGCATAGGAATCAAACTGCTTTTGTCTGTTTGTGGGCGGCTGTGTCCCAGTTGGTAGAGTGGGTCGTCCAATGAGTGAAGGGTTGGTGGTTTGCATCCCGGCTCTGACTGTCCACATGTTGAAGTATCCTTGGGCAAGACACTGAACCCTTTGTTAGTCTCCCAATAGGACTGACAGAACCTTAGAAACCTACTGGTGTATGAGTGTGTGTGAATGGGTGAATGTGAGGCTAATGTAAAGAGCTTTGAACCATGAAGTTGGAACAACTATAGAAGTGCAGAACATTTAACATTTTGTAATGTTAACGTTAACATAACACATAGCCTAGCTTACGAGGCTAAGCAGTGCCTAGCTCTGCAGTTAACTTACCGAGATGAATAATGACTTTTTCCAGAAATATTGTAACAAAATAAAGACGCCTGGACTTGGTCCAGACCGAGACCCATATTTAGCAACACCAGTGTCCAAGACCGAGACAAGTCCAAGAACATAAAAAATACAGCCCTGATTGATACTGTTGTTCACTATTGTTACTGTTGTTCACTATTGTTACTGTTGGTTTACTATTGTTACTGTTGTTCACTATTGTTATTGTTGGTCACTATTGTTACTGTTGTTCACTATTGTTACTGTTGGTCACTATTGTTACTGTTGGTTTACTATTGTTACTGTTGGTCACTATTGTTACTGTTGGTTTACTATTGTTACTGTTGGTTTACTATTGTTACTGTTGGTTTACTATTGTTACTGTTGTTCACTATTGTTACTGTTGGTCACTATTGTTACTGTTGGTTTACTATTGTTACTGTTGGTTTACTATTGTTACTGTTGGTCACTATTTTTATTGTTGGTCACTATTGTTACTGTTGATCACTATTGTTACTGTTGGTCACTATTTTTACTGTTGTTCACTATTGTTACTGTTGGTCACTATTGTTACTGTTGTTCACTATTGTTACTGTTGTTCACTATTGTTATTGTTGGTCACTATTGTTACTGTTGGTCACTATTGTTACTGTTGGTCACTATTGTTACTGTTGTTCACTATTGTTACTGTTGTTCACTATTGTTACTGTTGGTCACTATTGTTAATGTTGGTCACTATTGTTACTGTTGTTCACTATTGTTAATGTTGGTCACTATTGTTACTGTTGGTCACTATTGTTACTGTTGGTCACTATTGTTACTGTTGTTCACTATTGTTACTGTTGGTCACTATTGTTAATGTTGGTCACTATTGTTACTGTTGTTCACTATTGTTACTGTTGGTCACTATTGTTACTGTTGGTCACTATTGTTAATGTTGGTCACTATTGTTACTGTTGGTCACTATTGTTACTGTTGGTCACTATTGTTACTGTTGTTCACTATTGTTACTGTTGTTCACTATTGTTACTGTTGGTCACTATTGTTAATGTTGGTCACTATTGTTACTGTTGTTCACTATTGTTAATGTTGGTCACTATTGTTACTGTTGGTCACTATTGTTACTGTTGGTCACTATTGTTACTGTTGTTCACTATTGTTACTGTTGGTCACTATTGTTACTGTTGGTCACTATTGTTAATGTTGGTCACTATTGTTACTGTTGGTTGGTTGGTATTGTTGTTTATTCCCCTCACGTGGTCATGACTACATGACCACAGTTTTCACCGCTGACAAACAACACAGATATTAAACTCATTTAATTTCTCTTTCTAACTTTGACACTGAGCATTGACACGTCCCGCCCCCTGATTTGGCTACAGCTGCGCCAGGCTTTTTTTTCTTTCCCCCAACACGATTCTGTCATTCTCTCTCACACACAGAAAGCAATCGAAAGAGTTGGGTACCGAAAGGTCAAAGTACCAAACATTAAAGGGACAGTTCAGTATTTTTCAGATGAAAGTGGGTGTCTTTACTCTGGTGCATCTACAGTGACTTACCCCCGACAGTGTCCTCAGTGTATCTCAGAATTTGGACTCTTTTAAAGTTTGATTAATTAGAATAAGAGTGTGTTTTGTTCCGTGTTACAACTCAACAAGGTTTATCGTTATTGTGACTGTTTATCTTCACTTAATGCTCCTTATAATCCAGTTCACCTTATAGTGTGGAAAATATAAATCATTAAATTTAACATTGACAGTAATTATTCATGGACACTCAGTACGTACGTCATCAGATGTAGGACACTATGTTTACACATGATCATTTAGAATTACACTAAAAGGAAAGAGGGGTGTTGGCCTAGTGCTTACCTGGTGTTGACGTAGTGTTAGTATATTGTTGACCTGGTGTTGGCCTAGTGTCAGCCTAGTGTTGACCTAGTTTTGGCCTAGTGTTGACCTAGTGTCAGCCTAGTGTTGGCCTAGTGTTAGCCTAGTGTTGACCTATTGTTGACCTAGTGTTGGCCTAGTTTTGGCCTTATGTTGGCCTAGTGTTGGTCTAGTGTTGGCCTAGTGTTGACCTAGTGTTGACCTAGTGTTGGCCTAGTGTTGGCCCAGTGTTGGCCTTGTTTTGGCCTTGTGTTGACCTAGAGTTGGCCCAGTGTTGGCCTTGTGTTGACCTAGTGTTGGTCTATTGTTGACTTGGTGTTGGCCTAGTGTTGACCTGGTGTTGGCCTAGTGTTGACCTGGTGTTGGTCTAGTGTTGACTTGGTGTTGGCCTAGTGTTGACCTAGTGTTGGCCTAGTGTTGGCCTAGTTTTGGCCTAGGGCACCACATTGACCAGAACCCACCCTGGTCACAATACTACTTGACCATTTTTCACTCTACCACAGAAGTGCAGAATTGTAAATAGAACTAATGGAGAGAGATACAGTTCCGACAGGAACATAAACAAAACATACTTCATTTGTAGTTTTTTTTAATGATATGCAGCCTGTCTGTTCCGTTGTCATTGGAGGGGGGTCACCTCGAAGGTGTCCATAAGAATGTTTATTTAGATGAACTAAATCCAGCTAGATTCCAGATGGTTTCCTATCTTTTCCCTGATTTAACAAAAGCTCATCAGTTACCATGGTTACTACACTTCACACCACATGATTTGGATCCAGGGTCGGTTCTAGTCAATGTTGTGCCTCTAATAAAATTATCTCACAAGTTTGACTGTTTATCTCATATTTTGGACTTTTAAACTCAAGAACGGAGGGTCACAGAACTTTCAGATTGGTACCAAATGATGTGGAATGAAGATTTATACAATTCTCATTACAGGTGTTATCACCTACAACAAATATTCTTTGAGATCTCTGGAGGTCAAAGGTGACATGTGGCAAAATTAACTTGTGTAACACTGTTTGTGTCCAACATAGACATATCACACTATAACTTAATACTGGATATATTATCATAATATTACACACACTGACACATATATACATATAACCAAATTATCAATATTGCAAAAGCTCAAAGGTCAAGGTCGCAGAAAGGTCAAAATCACATTATTGGCTCTAATTCAAGAACAGGTGAGATAAGGCATTCTGTGAACACGAGTTTTAGTTTAGATATCGTGTTTGGAACCTGAATTAAAATGATTCACTGCTCACCCCATGGGCCACACCAGACCCTTTGGCGGGCCCGGTTTTGGCTCGCAGGCCGTATGTGTGCCACCTTTATAATAGTTTTGTGATGAAATAAGAGCATCTCTGTGCAGGTTGTTGTTTTTCTTCCCAGATTAAAGTTGGAACAGAGTCTGAAGCCGGAGCCGTTTGTTTACCGATGCTTTTCAGAAGGATTTGTGTGAAAGGAGGATATTTCCAGTTAAAGTCAGTTGTTGTTGCTCTAATCCTTGACTGCAGCGCCTTCTGATTCCTATTGTCAACACGTGAAAACATTTGGGCTTTGTTTTGGAAGCATGTGTCTGTTCACACGAAGGCGTTGCGTCGTCGTCCATCTGGTTCCAAGTGCACGACCCTCGCTTGTCGTCTTTTCGACTTCCATCCTAATAAGCAACACTAATGAAATGTGATTCTGAAAATAGTCCAATCAGTTTAATGTCATTGTTTATGAAGAACATAAAACAGCATAAACTAAAGAGGGCGATAAATTAAGTGTAATTATGTCAGCTTCTTTCATTTTGTGGAACAATGACTCATTATTGCTGTGCACATCCACAAACACCACACATACTTGGATTTAATGGCGTTCACTGACGGTGGAGCGGCCGTAAATCTCTGCCTCTTTAGCCTAAAAATCCCCAAGAATCTGTGACTCCTGTCGGTTTTTGCGGCCGGCGTTCAGTGAAATGGTGTAATAATCCAGTAGGTGTGGTCAGTTTGAGGGGGCACCGCCGCTCTACCTCGGCCAGACTCTGCTAATAGGCATTTTCTGACTCTGCCTGGGCCTGATTAGGACCAGATGTGAGCGTGTTGCACTCTGGGAAACGGCCGAGATGAGAGACAGCGAGGCCGCCAGAGCCACAGTAAATTCGTGGAACGGCTAATGAATAAAACAACAGCGGATTAAATGTGCCATGGCTAAAAATAATTTGATTAAGAGCGGGACTCGGATGCCAAATTGTCGGCGGCGGCGTCGGCGGCGGCGTCAGCGGCGCTGGAGACAGCTGCGTATTTCTTCCACCATATTTTTTCCTCCTAATGAGCTTCCAGCAGATTCCGGCAGACGGCCACGCCGGCTTTTTACGGCCTTTCTGGGCAGCGCTCCGGCCTGATGAATCAGTTGTCATCACGTGTGATTGTTGTTTAAAATGTTTCTAAGTTCTTTCAGTGGGGTTCAGTTGGGGTCAAATCCAAGCCGAAACACATCTCAGTTCAGACGGTAACCCGCCTCCACTGGCTCTGGCCCAGGATCACATGACTGGCAGTGTGTCACGTGACCACACGCTGATCATATGACCACGTACACAAGTGTTTAACATCAGTTCAGTTTTTGGACATGAGCTTGATCGTGTCCTTTTAAATACCCATATTCTAATAATAATAATAATAACTAGAAAAGAGCACAAACCTCCGCCAAGTCAGGCATGGCTCACCCAGAGTTACCATGGTGATGGCTCACCCAGAGTTACCATGGTGATGGCTCACCCAGAGTTACCATGGTGATGGCTCACCCAGAGTTACCATGGTGAAGAGTCACCCAGAGTTACCATGGTGAAGAGTCACCCAGAGTTACCATGGTGAAGAGTCAGCCACATGGGGTTAAGCCCCGCCCCCACTGCATGAATATGAAGTAGCATTAGCATGTACAATAGAAGTCACCATACAAACCACTAAGACAGTAACTGCACTTTTTGTTGAAAATCAGTTACTGTGTTTTTTTCAACATTCAAATCATTCTTTATCATGTAATAAAATATCTCATCTCAAATGTGTGTTGTTTTGGAGAAAATTGGTGAGTAACTGCAAAAAGTATGATTAAAACAAAACAAACAGACAGTAAAGACCATTACTGTGTTCTTACCAATGTCCATTTAAGACCCCGACCCAATAGTTGACATTTAATACCTGTATTAGACTGAAACACATGATGGAGTTAATGTATTTACTGGACTATAAGGTGGACTGGACTATCAGGTGAACTGGACTATAAGGTGGACTGGACTATCAGGTGAACTGGACTATAAGGTGGACTGGACTATCAGGTGAACTGGACTATAAGGTGGACTGGACTATCAGGTGAACTGGACTATAAGGTGGACTGGACTAAAACGTGGACTGGACTATAAAGTGGACTGGACTATAAGGTAAACTGGACTATTAGGTGGACTGGACTATAAGGTGGACTGGACTATAAAGTGGACTGGACTATAAGGTGAACTGGACTATCAGGTGAACTGGACTATAAGGTGGACTGGACTAAAACGTGGACTGGACTATAAGGTGAACTGGACTATAAGGTGAACTGGATTCTAAGGTGAACTGGACTCTAAGGTGAACTGGACTCGAAGGTGAACTGGACTCTAAGGTGGAGTGGACTATAAGGTGAACTGGACTATAAGGTGAACTGGATTCTAAGGTGAACTGGACTCTAAGGTGGAGTGGACTCTAAGGTGAACTGGACTCTAAGGTGAACTGGACTCTAAGGTGAACTGGACTATAAGGTGGAGTGGACTATAAGGTGAACTGGACTATAAGGTGAACTGGATTCTAAGGTGAACTGGACTATAAGGTGGAGTGGACTATAAGGTGGAGTGGACTATAAGGTGAACTGGACTATAAAGTGAAGTGGACTATAAGGTGGACTGGACTATCAGGTGAACTGGACTATAAGGTGGACTGGACTAAAACGTGGACTGGACTATAAAGTGGACTGGACTATAAGGTAAACTGGACTATTAGGTGGACTGGACTATAAGGTGGACTGGACTATAAAGTGGACTGGACTATAAGGTGAACTGGACTATTAGGTGGACTGGACTATAAGGTGAACTAGACTATAAGGTGGACTGGACTATCAGGTGAACTGGACTATAAGGTGGACTGGACTAAAACGTGGACTGGACTATAAGGTGAACTGGACTATAAGGTGAACTGGATTCTAAGGTGAACTGGACTCTAAGGTGAACTGGACTCTAAGGTGAACTGGACTCTAAGGTGGAGTGGACTATAAGGTGAACTGGACTATAAGGTGAACTGGATTCTAAGGTGAACTGGACTCTAAGGTGGAGTGGACTCTAAGGTGAACTGGACTCTAAGGTGAACTGGACTCTAAGGTGAACTGGACTCTAAGGTGAACTGGACTATAAGGTGGAGTGGACTATAAGGTGAACTGGACTATAAGGTGAACTGGACTATAAGGTGGAGTGGACTATAAGGTGGAGTGGACTATAAGGTGAACTGGACTATAAGGTGAACTGGATTCTAAGGTGAACTGGACTATAAGGTGGAGTGGACTATAAGGTGGAGTGGACTATAAGGTGAACTGGACTATAAGGTGAACTGGACTATAAGGTGAACTGGACTATAAGGTGAACTGGATTCTAAGGTGAACTGGACTATAAGGTGAACTGGACTATAAGGTGAACTGGATTCTAAGGTGAACTGGACTATAAGGTGAACTGGACTACAAGGTGAACTGTCAATGAATGGTTTTTATGAAGGGTTTTCATATATAAGGTTCATTCAGATAATTCTAATCACTAATCACTACCAGTATTAATTCTTATTTCAGTCCCACTGTGGTTTTTGTAGAACTAGTTAATATACAGTAACAATAAGTGCCTCATGTCCAATAATCTACAACTACTGGGACTGAACAACAACAGAACTTTAAGGTCATTTTTCTCAGTTCAGTGCAGTTAGACTTTTTACTTTTGTAGGACACAGTCGCTGCTGCACAAACTGGACAAAATGTCAGATCCAACTGGTTCATGTGTTCTGTGTGGAAATAAAACCGTTTTTTTCCTGCAAGTTTTCAAAACAAGTGACGGCACCAAACCCAGCTGGATGTGACTCTGGCAGCGTTCCTACAGGGAAAGTTAAATTCAACACTTTTTTAAAATGCCGTTTAAAATTAAATTTAATAACAAGCTGGCAATGAATCAAAATGAAAAAGGGAAAAAACACCCCATGAATTACCTGGAGGCAGTTTGACCAACTGTTTATTTTAAATAGAACATGACTTTTTGCTACAGTTGATGCTACATTAATGAACCATTTGCATCAAGAAGCATAACTTTTACATTTTGAATATAACACACACACACACACACACACACACCATAAAAATACACACTTGCAAAAAATAAGTATAGTTAAAGTAATAATACACCCACAAGATGATGTCCCTCATTTTCTACTCACCCAAAATGATTTTTGTAACATCAACAGCCTAAATGTTACCAAATACTTTAACCCAAACTAACATGAATATGACTAATGTGTTCACATTTTTAAGACTTTGGAAAATTTGATTAAAGAAATTTTAATGACAATTAAGGCTGGGATGGTAAAGACACACAGAGCCAGAGGGGAGGGGGGAGTGTTCCTTCACACATTCTGAGCCAATCACAGACGCCTCATCAGCGCGTCATGGACATGTATGAGGAAGTAGAAGTAAACTGTGTTGTTCCACCTCCAGTCATTTTTCTACCGTGAAAAAACAACTGGAAAAAAAACAATCTGAACGTTTTTATAAATAGAACCAACACACAATGAATTCAATAACAATGAAGAACAACAATATTAATAAATAAGCATAGAATGAGTCCTTTAATAAAGTTAATATTAATAAATAACCATAGAATGAGTCCTTTAATAAAGTTAATATTAATAAAGAAGCATAGAATGAGTCCTTTAATAAAGTTAATATTAATAAATAAGCATAGAATGAGTCCTTTAATAAAGTTAATATTAATAAATAAGCATAGAATGAGTCCTTTAATAAAGTTAATATTAATAAATTACCATATATCACTGTTTAAGTGACAATGGTTTCACCCAAAACCAACCTGATACTGTCTATACTCACAAGAGTCAAATGAAGGGAAAATAATCATCATTGTTTGGGTCGATGACTTGATCGTGGTGATGAGCAGAAACTCCAAAGGTTCAAAAGATGCTCGCAGAGAAACTAAAAATTTGGGGAAACTCTTAAATTTTCTTAGGATTTTTTCTGAGGATATATAAAGATTTCACAAGAGACAGACACTAACAACATTCTACAGCGTTTCAAGCGTGGGCGTAAAATTGTCAATGGACACTATGGACGTGTCCACACCAAAATTTGGGTGTTTATAAAATGTCCATGCCAATTTGTCAACAGTAGATTACATGACATTTGGGAAACAAAAAGTTACTATATTTTCTGGACGATAAGGTGACGCTGAAAAAAACCACAGTGCACTTTAAACTGTATATGGATTTGTTCTGGTTGTGCTTAGTGACTGGAGACTTTTTTCTCATAATGTTGACTTTTTATCTAATGACTTTCACTTTTTATCCCGACCTGGGATATGGGCGGCTGTGGCTCAGTTGATAGAGTGGGTCGCCCAATGACCGAGAGGTTGGCGGTTCGCGTCCCGGCTCTGGCTGTCCACATGTCGAAGTGTCCTTGGGCAAGACACTGAACCCTGGCTTAGGCCCCCAGTAGGACTTACCATAGACCTTAGAAACCTACTGGTGTATGAGTGTGTGCGTGAATGGGTGAATGAGAGGCTAATGTAAAGCGCTTTGAGCACCATGAAGGTGGAAAAGCGCTATATAAATGCAGTCCATTTACCTGCATGAACCTGGATCTTCTACTGTGAGGCAAGAGCGCTAACCACTCCGCCACCATGCTCCCTTTCTTGATCCACCAGATCCACTAACCCTGACCTAATAGGAAACCAGATCCACTAACCCTGACCTAATAGAAGACCAGATCCACTAACCCTGACCTAATAGAAGACCAGATCCACTCACCCTAACTCAATAGGACACCAGATAAACTAACCCTGACCGAATAGAACACCAGATCCACTAACCCTGATGGAATAGGACACCAGATCCACTAACCCTGGCCAATATGACACTAGATCCACTAACCCTGACCCAATAGGACACCATATCCATTTACAATGACCCAATGGGACACCAGACAAACTAACCCTGACACAATAGAACACAAGATCCACTAACCCTGACCAAATAGAACACCAGAGCGATAAACCCTGACCCAATAGGACACCAAATCCACTAACCCAGACAAAAGAGAACACCAGATCCACTAATCCAATAGAACACCCGATCCACTAACCCTGACCCAATTTTGAACACCAAATCCACTAACCCTGACACAGTAGAACACCAGATCCACTAACCCTGACCAAATAGAACACAAGATCCGCTAACCCAATAGAACACCAGATCCACTAACCCTGACTCAATAGAACACCAGATCCACTCAACCTGAGCCAATAGGAGGACCGATCCAGTGTCCCTGACCATATACAACACCAGATCCACCAACCAGACACAATAGAACGCCATATCCACTAACCCTGACTCAATTGGACACTAGATGCACTATCTGTGACCCAATAGGACACCAGATTCACTCACCTTGACACAATAGGACACCGGATCCACTCGCCCTGACTCAATAGAAAACCAGATCCACTCACCCTGACACAATAGGACACCGGATCCACTAACCCTGACCCAATACAACACCAGATCCACTAACCCTGACCCACTGGATACAAGATCCACTCACTCTGACCCAATAGAACACCTGATCCACTAACCCTGACTAAAGAGGACACTAGATCCACTAACCCTGATCCAATAGGACACAATATCCACTAACCCTGACCCAATAGGACACCAGATCCACTAACCCTGATCGAATAGGACACAATATTCACTAACCTTGACCCAATAGGTCACCAGATCCACTCACCCTGACCCACTGGATACAAGATCCACTCACTCTGACCCAATAGAACACCCGATCCACAACCCCTGACCCAATAGCACATCAGATCCACAAACCTGACTCAGTAGGACACTAGATCCACTAACCCTGTCCCAATAGAACACCAGATCCAGTACTCCTGACCCAATAGAACACCAGATCCACTAACCCTGACCAGATAGGACACCAGATCCACTAACTCTGACCCAATTGAACACCAGATCCACTAAACCTGACCGAATAGGACACCAGATCCACTCACCCTGACCCAATGGGACACCCAATCCACTAACCCTGACTAAAGAGGACACTGGATCCACTAACTCTGACCCAATATGACACAAGATCCACTAGCCCTGACCCAATCCAACACCAGATCCACTAGTCCTGACCCAATAGGACACCCTATACACTAACCCTGACTAAATAGGACACCAGATCCACTAACCCTGACCCAATAGGACACCAGATCCACCAACCAGACACAATAGAACACCATGTCCACTAACCCTGACTCAATTGGACACTACATCCACTATCCCTGACCTAATAGGACACCAGATCCACTCACCTCGACACAGTAGGACACCGGATCAACTCACTCTGACCAAATAGGACACCCGATTAACTAACCCTGACTAAATAGGACACCAGATCCACTAACCCTGACCCAAAATGACACCAGATCCACTCACCCTGAGCCAATAGGAGGCCTGATCCAGTGTCCCTGACCAAATAGGACACCAGATCCACGAACCAGACACAATAGAACATCATATACACTAACCCTGACCCAATAGAACACCAGATCCACTAACCCTGACCAGATAGGACACTAGATACACTCACTCTGACCCAATAGGACACCAGATCCACTCACCCTGACCCAATGGGACACCCAATCCACCAACCCTGACTAAAGAGGACACTAGATCCACTAACTCTGACCCATTACAACACCAGATCCACTAACCCTGACTCAATTGGACACTAGATCCACGATCCCTGACCTAATAGGACACCAGATCCACTCACCTCCACACAGTAGGGCACCGGATCAACTCACCCTGACCAAATCGGACACCCGATCCACTAACCCTGACTAAATAGGACACCAGATCCACTCACCCTGAGCCAATAGGAGGCCTGATCCAGTGTCCCTGACCAAATAGGACACCAGATCCACGAACCAGACACAATAGAACATCATATACACTAACCCTGACCCAATAGAACACCAGATCCACTAACCCTGACCAGATAGGACACTAGATCCACTCACCCTGACCCAATGGGACACCCAATCCACCAACCCTGACTAAAGAGGACACTAGATCCACTAACTCTGACCCATTACAACACCAGATCCACTAACCCTGACTCAATTGGACACTAGATCCACTATCCCTGACCTAATAGGACACCAGATCCACTCACCTCCACACAGTAGGGCACCGGATCAACTCACCCTGACCAAATCGGACACCCGATCCACTAACCCTGACTAAATAGGACACCAGATCCACTCACCCTGAGCCAATAGGAGACCTGATCCGGTGTCCCTGACCAAATAGGACACCGGATCCACTCACCCTAACTCAATAGAACACCAGATCCACTCACCCTGACACAATATGACACCGGATCCACTAACCCTGACCCAATACAACACCAGATCCACTAACCCTGACCCAATAGGACACCCGATCCACTAACCCTGACTAAATAGGACACCAGATCCACTAACCCTGAACAAATTTAACACCAGATCCACTAACCCTGACACAATATGGCACATGATCCACTAATCCTGACCAAATCGAACACCAGATCAACTAACTCTGATTGAATAGGACACCAGTTTTACTAACCCTGTCCCAATAGGACACCAAATCCACTAACCCAGACCCAATAGAACACCAGATCCACTCACCCTGACCCCCTGGATGCAAGATCCACTCACCCTGACTGAATACAACACCAAATCCACTAACATGACCCAATAGGACACCAGATCCACTAACCCAATAGAACACAAAATCCATTAACCCAGACCCAATAGAACACAATATCCACTAACCTGATCCAATAGGACACCAGATCCACTAACCCTGACCCAATACGACACCAGATCCACTAACCATGACCCAAAATGACACCAGACCCACTAACCCTGACGCAATAGGACACCAGATCCACTAATCCTGACACAATAGAATACGAAATCCACTAACCCTGACCCAATCAAACACCAGATCCACTAACCCTGATGCAATAGGACACCAGATCCACTAACCCAACAGAACACCAGATCCACAAACCCTGACCCAATAGGACACCAGATCCACTCACCCTGACCCAATAGGACACCCGATCCACTAACCCTGACTATATAGGACAATAGATCCACTAACCCTGACCCAATCGAACACAAGATCCACTAACCCTGACTCAGTAGGACACTAGATCCACTACCCCTAACCAAATAGAACACCAGATCAAGTATCCCTGACCCAATAGGACACCAAATCCACTAACCCAGATCCAATAGAACACAAGATCCACTAACCTGACCCAATAGGACACCAGAACCACTAACCCTAACCAAATACGACACCAGATCCACTGACCCTGATCCAATCGAACACCAGATCCACTAACCTTGACCCAATAGGACACCATATCCACTATCCCTGACCTAATAGGACACCAGATCCACTCACCTCCACACAGTAGGGCACTGGATCAACTCACCCTGACCAAATCGGACACCCGATCCACTAACCCTGACTAAATAGGACACCAAATACACTAACCCTGACCCAATAGGACACCCGATCCACTAACCCTGACTAAATAGGACACCAGATCCACTAACCCTGACCCAATAGGACACTAGATCCATATACCAGACACAATAGAACACCATATCCACTAACCCTGACTCAATTGGACACTAGATCCACTATCCCTGATCAAATAGGACACGATATCCACTAACCCTGACCCAATAGGACACCCATTTTACTAACCCTGACCCAATAGGACACCAGTTTTACTAACCCTGACCCAATAGGACACCAGATCCACTAACCCTGACCCAATAGTAAACCGGATCCACCAACCCTGACCCAATACAACACCAGATCCACTACCCCTGACCCAATACGACACCAGATCCACTAACCCTGACCCAATAGGACACCTGATCCACTAACCCTGACTAAAGAGGACACTAGATCCACTAACCCTGATCGAATAGGACACAATATCCACTCACTCTGACCCAATAGAACACCCGATCCACAACCCCTGACCCAATAGCACATCAGATCCACAAACCTGACTCAGTAGGACACTAGATCCACTAACCCTGACCCAATAGAACACCAGATCCAGTACTCCTGACCCAATAGAACACCAGATCCACTAACCCTGACCAGATAGGACACCAGATCCACTCACTCTGACCCAATAGAACACCAGATCCACTAAACCTGACCCAATAGGACACCAGATCTACTCACCCTGACCCAATGGGACACCCAATCCACTAACCCTGACTAAAGAGGACACTAGATCCACTAACTCTGACCCAATATGACACAAGATCCACTAACCTTGACACAATAGAACACCAGATCCACTCACCCTGACACAATATGTCACCGGATCCACTAACCCTGACCCAATATAACACCAGATCCACTAACCCTGACCCAATAGACCAGATCCAGTACTCCTGACCTAATAGGACACCAGATCCACTAACCCTGACCCAATAGAACACCAGATAAAGTATCCCTGACCCAGTGTGGCAGCAGATCCACTAACCCTGACCCAATAGAACACCAGATCCACTACCCCTGACTAGATAGGACACTAGATCCACTCACTCTGACCCGATAGAACACCAGATCCACTACACCTGACCCAATAGGACACCAGATCCACTCACCCTGACCCAATGGGACACCCAATCCACTAACCCTGACTAAAGAGGACACTAGATCCACTAACTCTGACCCAATACAACACCAGATCCACTAACCCTGAGCGCCCCTATCATAACAAAATCTGTGAAAACATGGCTGGAGGGCGCCATGGAGAGGCTTCAGGACTGCTTTGTGGAAACAGACTGGTCGGTCTTTGAAGACACAGACCTGGAAAAACACACAACAGCAGTCCTAGGCTACATCACCCACTGTATAGACACGGTCACGGAGGACAAACGGGTCCGTGTCTACCCAAACCGGAAGCCCTGGATGACTAAAGAAGTGCAAGCTCTACTCCAAGAGAGAGACAAAGCCTTCAAAATAGGAGACCAGGCGCTCTACAGTGCAGCCAGAGCCAAGCTAAAAAGAGGGATTAGTGAGGCCAAGGCAGACTACAAGAACAAGATCGAGGACTGCCTACAAAGCAATAACACCAGGAAAGTATGGCAGGGAATACAGCACCTGACCAACTTCAGATCCACCAAACCCACGGCTGACGGTGACGCCTCCAGAGCAGAGGAGCTGAACGGCTTCTTTGCTCGTTTCAACACCCAGCCCCCGACAGCCACCTCAACACCCCCTCGACAACCCCCTAGACAACCCCCCACTCTGACCACCCCACCAATGCTCCACAGCAGCCACACTCTCACAGTGGAGGAGCACGAGGTGAGATGCATGCTGAGGAGAGTGAACCCGAGGAAAGCCACAGGCCCAGACGGTGTTCCAGGACAGGTTCTGAGAGAGTGTGCAGACCAGCTGGCTGGAGTCTTCACCAAGATCTTCAACCAATCACTCTCTCAAGCCGTCGTCCCACCATGCATGAAGACCTCCACAATCATCCCGGTGCCAAAAAAGAACAATATTAGCTGCCTGAATGACTACCGCCCGGTAGCACTCACACCCATCTTCACCAAGTGCTTTGAGAAACTCATCAGAGCACACATCACCTCATCCCTACCCCCCGATTTTGACCCTCACCAGTTCGCCTACAGGGCCAACAGGTCCACGGAGGACGCCATCGCCACAGCTCTGCACTCCACCCTGAGCCACCTGGAGCAGAGGGGGAGCTACGCAAGGCTGCTCTTCGTGGACTACAGCTCGGCCTTCAATACCATCATCCCGGAGAGACTGGTGGCCAAACTGACAGACCTGGGAATTCCAAGCTCCATGTGCAGCTGGATCTTGGACTTCCTGTCTGACCGTCCCCAGAGGGTGAGGATGGGCTGCCACACCTCCTCCAGCCTAAGCCTCAGCATCGGCTCCCCACAGGGCTGCGTGCTGAGTCCCCTCCTATACTCCCTCTACACATATGACTGCACCCCCGCACACTCCAGCAACTCCATCATAAAGTTTGCTGATGACACCACCGTGGTGGGGCTCATCTCAGGAGGAGACGAGTCGGCATACCACGACGAGGTGGAGAGGCTGGCAGGGTGGTGCGCGGACAACAACCTGGCCCTTAACACCTCCAAGACCAAGGAGCTGATTGTCGACTTCAGGAGGAAGAGGACAGACCTTCAGCCCCTGGTCATCAGCGGAGACGTCGTGGAGAGGGCATCCGACTTCCGCTTCCTGGGCGTTCACCTCAACGACGACCTGACCTGGAGCACCAACACCACAGCGACCATCAAAAAGGCACATCAGAGACTGTACTTCCTGAGAGTCCTCAGGAATAACAACCTGGCACAGGATCTGCTTGTGTCCTTTTACCGGTGCTCCATCGAGAGCATCCTCACCTACTGCATCTGCGTGTGGTTCTGGAGCTGCACGGCTGCAGAGAGGAAGGCTCTCCAGAGGGTCGTCAACACCGCCCAGAAGATCATCGGATGCCCCCTCCCCCCCTGACTGAACTTTACAACACCCGCTGCCTGAAGAAGGCCCACAGCATCCTACAAGACCCCTCCCACCCAGGACACTGCCACTTTACACTCATGCGCTCAGGCAGACGGTACAGAGCCATGAGCAGCAGCACCAACAGACTCAGAGACAGTTTTTACCCCAGAGCAATAACTGCCCTGAACACACCTGTACCCCGGCAAATGTGACTACTTGTATACTATGTATACCGCACTGAACAAGTGTACCTCAATGTTTATATACTGTACATTTGTATTCTACAATGTTTACTTTTTATCTAGTATTTAATTTATTCTTACAATGTCTACTTATCTAATATTTAAATTTGAAGTGCACCTTAAGGAAGGACCGGAAATACAATTTCGTTGTTCTGTAAACATGTTTATTGTAACAATGACAATAAAGGAAGTCTAAGTCTAAGTCTAAGTCTAAGTCTAAGTCTAACCCTGACCCAATAGGGCATCAGATCCACCAACCAGACACAATAGAACACCATATCCACTAACCCTGACTTAATTGGACACTAGATCCACTATCCCTGACCTAAGAGTACACCAGATCCACTCACCTCCACACAGTAGGATACCGGATCAACTCACCCTGACCAAATAGGACACCCGATCCACTAACCCTGACTAAATAGGACACCAGATCCACTAACCCTGACCCAATAGGACACCTGATCCACTAACCCTGACCCAATAGGACACCAGATCCACCAACCAGACACAATAGAACACCATATCCACTAACCCTGACTCAATTGGACACTAGATCCACTATCCCTGACCCAATAGGACACCAGATCCACTCACCTCGACACAGTAGTACACCGGATCAACTCACCCTGACCAAATAGAACACCTGATCCACCAACCCAGACTAAATAGGACACCAGATCGACTAACCCTGACCCAAAAGGAAACCTGATCCACTCACCCTGAGCCATTAGGAGACCTGATCCAGTGTCCCTGACCAAATAGGACACCAGATCCACCAACCAGACACAATAGAACGCCATATCCACTAACCCTGACTCAATTGGACACTAGATCCACTATCCCTGACCCAATAAGACACCCGATCCACTAACCCTGACTAAATAGGACACCAGATCCACTCACCTCCACACAGTAGGACACCGGATCAACTCACCCTGACCAAATAGGACACCCGATCCACTAACCTTGACTAAATAGGACACCAGATTCACTAACCCTGACCCAATAAGACACCCGATCCACTAACCCTGACTAAATAGGACACCAGATCCACTAACCCTGACCCAATAGGACACTAGAGCCACATACCAGACACAATAGAACACCATATCCACTAACCCTGACTCAATTGGACACTAGATCCACTATCCCTGACCTAATAGGTCACCAGATCCACTAACCCTGATCGAATAGGACACGATATCCACTAACCCTGACCCAATAGGACACCCGTTTTACTAACCCTGACCCAATAGGACACCAGTTTTACTAACCCTGACCAATATTAAAGAGGACATTAGATTCACTAACCCTGATCGAATAGGACACAATATCCACTAACCCTGACCCAATAGGACACCATATCCACTAACCCTGACCCACTGGATACAAGATCCACTCACTCTGACCCAATAGAACACCCGATCCACAACCCCTGACCCAATAGCACATCGGATCCACAAACCTGACTCAGTAGGACACTAGATCCACTAACCCTGACCCAATAGAACACCAGATCCAGTACTCCTGACCCAATAGAACACCAGATCCACTAAACCTGACCCAATAGGACACCAGATCTACTCACCCTGACCCAATGGGACACCCAATCCACTAACCCTGACTAAAGAGGACACTAGATCCACTAACTCTGACCCAATATGACACAAGATCCACTAACCTTGACACAATAGAACACCAGATCCACTCACCCTGACACAATATGTCACCGGATCCACTAACCCTGACCCAATAGACCAGATCCAGTACTCCTGACCTAATAGGACACCAGATCCACTAACCCTGACCCAATAGAACACCAGATCCACTAACCCTGACCCAATAGAACACCAGATCAAGTATCCCTGACCCAATACAACACCAGATCCACTACCCCTGACCCAATATGACACCAGATCCACTAACCCTGACCCAATATTAAAGAGGACATTAGATTCACTAACCCTGATCGAATAGGACACAATATCCACTAACCCTGACCCAATAGGACACTAGATCCACTAACCCTGACCCACTGGATACAAGATCCACTCACTCTGACCCAATAGAACACCCGATCCACAACCCCTGACCCAATAGCACATCAGATCCACAAACCTGACTCAGTAGGATACTAGATCCACTAACCCTGACCCAATAGAACACCAGATCCAGTACTCCTGACCCAATAGAACACCAGATCCACTAAACCTGACCCAATAGAACACCAGATCAAGTATCCCTGACCCAATAGAACACCAGATCAAGTATCCCTGACCCAGTGTGGCAGCAGATTCACTAACCCTGACCCAATAGAACACCAGCACCACTAACCCTGACCAGATAGGAAACTAGATCCACTCACTCTGACCTGATAGAACACCAGATCCACTAAACCTGACCCAATAGGACACGAGATCCACTCACCCTGACCCAATAGGACACCAAATCCACTCACCCTGACCCAATGGGAC
This sequence comes from Siphamia tubifer, assembly GCA_020466265.1. NCBI lineage: Eukaryota > Metazoa > Chordata > Actinopteri > Kurtiformes > Apogonidae > Siphamia > Siphamia tubifer. The sequence continues at coordinate 54,024,366 of CM035786.1, forward strand.
ACCCAATCCACTAACCCTGACTAAAGAGGACACTAGATCCACTAACTCTGACCCAATACAACACCAGATCCACTAACCCTGACCCAATAGGACATCAGATCCACCAACCAGACACAATAGAACACCATATCCACTAACCCTGACCCAATAGGACACCAGATCCACTCACCTTGACACAATAGGACACCGGATCCACGAACCCTGACTCAATAGAACACCAGATCCACTCACCCTGAGCCAATAGGAGACCCGATCCAGTGTCCCTGACCAAATAGGACACCAGATCCACCAACCAGACATAATAGAACGCCATATTCACAAACCCTGGCCCAATACAACACCAGATCCACTAACCCTGACCCAATAGGACACCAGATCCACTAACCCTGACCCAATAGGACACCAGTCCACTAACCCTGGCTAAATAGGACACTAGATCATGACAAGTCAAGTCAAGATGTATTGCCATTTGTGCATAACACATCGGAACTTATGTGCGGTCACTCCCAGTAAAAATAGAAACACGGAACAAACGTAAATTTCTATAAGTGTCAGGATCGGGGTGTGGAATCCCTCTGGGCAGGGCAGTGTGGAAACCCCCTGGGCGGAGTACCCTCTGAGCGGAGTACCCTCTGGGCAGAGCGGTTTGGAATCCCTCTGGGCAGGGCGGTGTGGAAACCCCCTGGGCGGAGTACCCTCTGGGCGGAGTACCCTCTGGGCGGAGTACCCTCTGGGCAGAGCGGTTTGGAATCCCTCTGGGCAGGGTGGTGTGGAAACCCCCTGGGCGGAGTACCCTCTGGGAAGAGTGGTGTGGAATTCCTCTGGGTAGGGCGGACTGGAATGAGTGGTCTGGGGTGGTAGCAGGAGCAAAACTGATTGCGTGCGGTCACCACGGACTCCGGCAGGGGCAACAAAAAGGAACAGAGACAAGGCACTAAACACAGACAGGACAAAACGAGGAAACAAAAGGACCGGGCCGACACAGGGGCAACAAGGGAACAGGTCCGGGGTGATACCGACCCAAACACCGCAAGCAGGTTCGGGGCGATACCCGGTCAAACACGGGGAAAAGGTCCGGGGCGAAACCCGGCCAGACACGGCAAAAGGGTCCGGGGCGAAACCCGGCCGGACACGGCAAAAGGGTCCGGGGCGAAACCCGGCCAGACACGGCAAAAAGGTCCGGGGCGAAACCCGGCCAGACACGGCAAAAAGGTCCGGGGCGAAACCCGGCCAGACACGGCAAAAAGGCCCGGGGCGAAACCCGGCCAGACACGGCAAAAAGGTCCGGGGCGAAACCCGGCCAGACACGGCAAAAAGGTCCGGGGCGAAACCCGGCCAGACACGGCAAAAAGGTCCGGGGCGAAACCCGGCCAGACACAGCAAAAAGGCCCGGGGCGAAACCCGGCCAGACACGGCAAAAAGGTCCGGGGCGAAACCCGGCCAGACACGGCAAAAAGGTCCGGGGCGAAACCCGGCCAGACACGGCAAAAAGGTCCGGGGCGAAACCCGGCCAGACACGGCAAAAAGGTCCGGGGCGAAACCCGGCCAGACACGGCAAAAAGGTCCGGGGCGAAACCCGGCCAGACACGGCAAAAAGGTCCGGGGCAAAACCCGGCCGGACACGGCAAAAAGGGTCCGGGGCGAAACCCGGCCAGACACGACGAACAGGCCCGGGGTAAGGAAGAGAGGGGAAATCCTAGGGGGAGAAAAGCAACAGGCAGAGATGGGAAGAGATAGGTAACAGGCAGCCATCAACAGCCATCAACGGGCAACAGGCAGGGAAAGGGGACAGAAGCCAGCAACGGGCAACAGGCAGGGACAGGGGACAGAAGCCAGCAACGGGCAACAGGCAGGGACAGGGGACAGAAGCCAGCAACGGGCAACAGGCAGGGACAGGGGACAGAAGCCAGCAACAGGTAGGGACAGCCACAGACAGAAAAGACCAACGACAGACTAAAACAAAGACCAAAGAGACAAAAAAGACCATAGCCAGAGACACGGAACGCTTAGCCAGAGACACAGAACGCTTAGCCAGAGACACAGAACGCTTAGGAAGAGACACAGAACGCTTAGGAAGAGACACAGAACGCTAGGAAGAGACACAGAACGCTGGGCAGAGACACAGAACGCTGGGTCCCTTCAGCACTGGCGGAGTCCAGATGGTTGGCGGGACCATTCTGTCAGGATCGGGGTGAGGTGAAGGAGGACTCCATTGCACAGTACTGAAGGGAAAAATAATTTAATAACAAAACTAAGAAACATAAAGACAAGACAGACAAAACCTGGGAACAAACGACCAGAGTCCGTGGTGATGATAAATGTCGGGGTTATGGTGATTGAGGGGATGGTGAAAGTTGTCCGGGTTATGGAGGTGACATTACTGAATGGTCCCGCACTGGCAACTGCAAGCCTTACGGCTTTTATAGCCACAGATGAGGAACGGCTTGCAGCTGCGCAGTGCGGGACCAGGTGAGTGTGGAAATGACTGGGGGAAAGGTCACCGGAGCGGAGGTCATGACAATAAGAGGCTAAAAGTATGCAAGAGGAATACAGTAAAACTAATAAAAACAGTAAATATACAGTGGATAAAAAATAAAATAAACAAAAAAAAACTGCAATAGGGAAGAGGTCGTAATTAATTTTAATTTTAATTAATACTGGCCAACAGTCGAACTGTGGCCGGGAAGAAGCTGTTAAAAAACCGTGTTGTGTGTGTGATAATGCTGTCTGCCCGCCTGTGTCTGAGGTTGTATGTGCTGTGTTTGTGTTTGAACAGGGGGTGAGCTGGATCGTGTATGTCTGTATTAATTTCCTCAGCTTTCTTCTGACAGAGCTGTGTGTATATGGTGTCCAAAGATGGTAGATCAGTGCCTGTGATTGTTTGTGCTGTTTTTAAGACTCTCTGTAGAGCCTTCCTCTCCCTCTGTGTTGTGTTGCTGTACCAGACAGTGATGCCAAATGTTCAAATGCTCTCCACCAATCCCCTGTATACCTGGGTGAGAGGGCCAGAGTGCAGGCCCGCTTTCCTGAGCAGTCTGATGAAATAAAGTCTCTGCTGGGCTTTTTTCACTATGGCTGCAGTGTTTAAAGCCCAGCTCAGGTCTGATGTTACCTGTAGGCCCACTAACCCTGACCCAATAGGACACCAGACCCACTAACCCTGATCCAATAGAACACCAGATCCACTAACCCTAACATCAAATCCACTAACCCTGACCCAATAGGACACCAGACCCACTAACCCTGATCCAATAGAACACCAGATCCACTAACCCTAACATCAAATCCACTAACCCTGACCCAATAGGACACCAGATCCACTAACCCAATAGAACACCATATTCACTAACCCTGACCCAAAAGACACCAAATACAATAACCCTGACCCAGTACAACACCATATTCACTAACCCTGACCCAATAGGACACCAGATCCACTAACCCTGACCCAATATGACACCAGATCCACTAACCCTGACCCAATACAACACCAGATCCACTACCCCTGACCCAATACAACACCAGATCCACTACCCCTGACCCAATACAACACCAGATCCACTAACCCTGACCCAATACAACACCAGATCCACTAACCCTGACCAAATACAACACAAGATCCACTAACCCTGACACAATCGAACACCAGATCCACTAACCTGAAACAATAGAACACCAGATCCAGTAACCCAATAGAACACCAGATACACTAACCCTGATCCAATAGGGCACCTGATTCACTAACCCTGACCCAATAGGACACAAGATCCACTAACCCTGACCAAATGGGACACCTGGGCCCTGTCCCATTTCTCCCCCTAACCCTAAAATTTCCCCTAACCCTAGATTTTGCGCGTTCATGTGTAGGGGTAGGGTGTCCCATTACCTAGGGGAGAAAGTGGGAGTGCGATTTTGCCCTTAAAATCAACCCTCAAAATGTAGTGAGGTTGGTTGCGGACTTCGTTTTGAGTGGAAGATGAAATTACCCATGATGCATGATGACCGGTAATGTTACCTTGTCAAGCTAGCGGTAATGCTAACGTTAATGTTATAAATCGCCAACTATTGAAGAAAAAATACATCAAAATATTTAAATAAATCAACATACCTGAGACAAGACTGAAAGGCAAAGTAGACGGCGAATGCGTCTTCTGTTTGCCGCATTTCTTCTCTGCGCATCCCGAAGGTAAATAAACAGAACCAACACAACAGGTAACACAGCTGGGACCGCCATTTGTCCTCCGTGTAAATAGTAGTCAGCTGCTGTCAGTCTCGCGCAGGGGTGGTTTCATATTTGGCGGGGTAGACTTGTCAGCGTGTGACGTGAGCACGTTTGTTACGTTCACTTCGCGAGTGGTGTCCCATTTTCAGGGGGAATTATTTCCCCTTGATGAGTGGAATTTACTTTTTAGGGCACTTAAAACCAAGTGGAAGTTTTAAGGAGGAGAAATGGGACGGGGCCCTGATCCACTAACTCTGACCCAATGGGACACCTGATCCACTAACCATGAACCAAGAGGACACTAGATCCACTAACCCTGACCCAATAGGACACCACATCCACTAACCCTGAACCAATAGAACACCAGATCCACTAACCCTGGGCGGCTGTGGCTCAGTTGGTAGAGTGGGTCGCCCAATGACCGAGAGGTTGGCGGTTCGCGTCCCAGCTCTGGCTGTCCATATGTCGAAGTGTCCTTGGGCAAGACACTGAATCCTGGCTTAGGCCCCCAGTAGGATTTACCATAGACCTTAGAAACCTACTGGTGTATGAGTGTGTGTGTGTGAATGGGTGAATGAGAGGCTAATGTAAAGCGCTTTGAGCACCAAGAAGGTGGAAAAGCGCTATATAAATGCAGTTCATTTACCATTTACCATTTAACCCTGACCCACTAGAACACCAGATCCACTAACCCTGACCCAATATGAAACAAGATCCACTCACCCTGACCCAATAGGATACCAGATCCACTCACCCTGACCCAAAAAGGAGACACGATCCACTATCCGTGACCCAATAGAACACTAGATCAACTAACCCTGACGAAAGAGGACACTAGATCCAATAACCCTGAATCAATAGGACACTAGATCCACTAATCCTGACCCAATAGCACACCAGATCCACTAATCCTGACCCAATAGGACACCAAATCCACTAACCCAGACCGAAGAAAACACCAAATCCACTAATCCTGACCCAATAGGAGACCCGATTTAGTAACCCTGAATAAAGAGGACCATAGATCAACTAACCCTGACCCAATAGGACACCAGATCAAATCACCCTTACCCAATAGGACATCAGATCCACTAACCCTGACCCAATAGAACACCAGATCTACTAACCCTGACCAAATAGAACACCAGATCCACTAACCCTGACTCAATAGCACACTAGATCCACTAACCCTGAACCAATAGAACACCAGATCAACTAACCCTGGCCCAATAGGACACCAGATCCACTAACCCTGACTCTATTGGACACTAGATCCACTAACCCTGACCAAATAGGACACCAGATCCAATAACCGTGACTCCATAGGACACAAGATCCCCTAACCCTGACTGAATTGGACACTAGATCCACTATCCCTGACCCAATGGGACACCAGATCCACTAATCCTGACCCAATAGAACACCAGAGCGATTAACCCTGTCCCAATCAGGTACTAGATCCACTCACCCTGACCCAATAGGACACTAGATTCACTTACCCTGACCCAATAGGACACCAGTTCCACTATTCCTGACCCAATAGAACACCAGATCCACTACCCCTGGCCCAGCAGAACACCAGTTTCACTAACCCTGACCCAATAGAACACCAGATCCACTAACCCTGAGCCAATAGGACACAAGAACCACTCACCCTGACCCAATAGGACATCATATAAACTCGCCCTGACCCAATAGGACACCAGATCCACTAACCCCGACCCAATAGGACACCAGATCCACTAACCCTGACCAAATAGGACACCAGATCCAATAACCATGACTCAATAGGACACAAGATCCACTAACCCTGACCCACTTGAACACCAGATCTAGTGTCCCTTTCCAAATAGGACACCAGATCCACTCACCTCCACACAGTGGGACACCGGATCAACTCACCCTGACCAAATAGGACACCCGATCCACTAACCTTGACTAAATAGGACACCATATCCACTAACTCTGAATCAATTGGACACTAGATCCACTATCCCTGACCCAATGGGACACCAGATCTACTAATCCTGACCCAATAGAACACCAGAGCGATTAACCCTGTCCCAATAAGATACTAGATCCACTCACCCTGACCCAATAGGACACTAGATCCACTTACCCTCACCCAATAGGACACCAGTTCAACTAACCCTGACCAGATAGAACACCAGATCCACTACCCCTGGCCCAGCAGGACACCAGGTTCACTAACCCTGACCCAATATGACACAAGATCCACTCACCCTGACCCAATAGGATACCAGATCCACTCACCCTGACCCAAAAAGGAGACACGATCTACTAACCCCGACTAAAGTGGACACTAGATCAACTTACCCTGACTCAAATGGACACTAGATCCACTATCCGTGACCCAATAGAACACTAGATCAACTAACCCTGATCCAATAGGACACCAGATGCACTTACCCTGACCCAACAGAACACCAGTTCCACTAATCCTGACCCAATAGAACACCAGATCCACTAACCCTGACTCAATTGGACACTAGAGCCACTAACCCTGACCCAAAAGAACACCAGATCCACTACTCCTGACCCAGTAGAACACCAGATCCACTAACTCTGACCCAATAGGACATCAGATCCACATAACACCAGATCCACTAACCCTGACCCAATAGACCACCATATCCACTAACCCTGACTCAATTAGACACTAGATCCACTATCCCTGACCCAATGGGACACCAGATCCACTTATCCTGACCCAATAGAACACCAGAGCGATTAACCCTGTCCCAATAAGATACTAGATCCACTCACCCTGACCCAATAGGACACTAGATCCACTTACCCTGACCCAATAAGACACCAGTTCCACTAACCCTGACCCAATAGAACACCAGATCCACTAACCCTGACACAATAGAACACCAGATCCACTACCCCTGGCCCAGCAGGACACCAGGATCACTCACCCTGACCCAATAGGACATCATATCAACTCGCCCTGCCCCAATAGGACACCCGATCCACTAACCCTGACTAAAGAGGAAATTAGATCCACTAACCCTGACCCAATAGAACACCTGATCCACTAACCCTGACCAAATAGGACACCAGATCCAATAACCCTGAATCAATAGGACACTAGATCCACTAATCCTGACCCAATAGAACACTAGATGAACTAACCCTGACCCAATAGAACACCAGATCAAGTATCCCTGACCCAATAGGACACCAAATCCACTAACCCAGACTGAAGAGAACACCAGATCCACTAACCTGACCCAATATGACACCAGATCCACTACCCCAATAGGACACAAGATCCACTCACCCTGACTCAATAGGACTCCAGATCCACTAATCCTGACCCAGTAGAACACCAGATCCACTAACTCTGACCCAATAGGACATCAGATCCACATAACACCAGATCCACTAACCCTGACCCAATAGACCACCAGATCCACATTTTACCAGATCCACTTACCCTGACCTAATTGGACACCAGATCGACTAACCCAAACCCAATAGGACACCAGATCCACATAACACCAGATCCACTAACCCTTACCCAATAGAACACCAGATCCACTTACCCTGATCCAGTAGGACACCATATCCCCTAACCAAAACCCAATAGGACACCAGATCCACATAACACCAGATCCACTAACACTGACCCATTACGACACCATATCCACTAACCCTGATCCAATAGGACACCAGATCCACTAACCCTTACCCAATAGAACACCAGATTTACTAACCCTTACCCAATAGGATACCAGATCCACTAAATCCACAATTGAAACAAAACTGCACGAGTGCCGAAAAGAGATGGAGGAAGTCAAAATTAGTAGTGCGTTACGAAAGTCAACAACTCAAAATCTATAATAACGCAGTTAAGCAGGAAAGAACTTCACATTTTTCACAATTCATCACAGACCATAAAAACAACCCCTGGTTCCTCTTCTCCACTTTTAACGTTTTAACAGGTACTAATTTTAATAAAGCATTTAACTCAGCAACTGACGCTCTTTGCAAGAATTTTGCAGACCATTTCAGGCAAGGACACTGATCAGGTGTCCTTGCCTAAGGAGACACTGGAGAGTTTTGCTCTGGTTGATGCTTGGACACTTGGTCGAGTTTTCTCTCAAGTAAATCCAACAACCTGCCTTTTAGACCCAATTCCCACATCACTTTTAAAATCATTTTATGGATTCTTTCAGGAACAGTTTTTAAACATTATGAATGGCTCTCTTCAGACAGGTTTCCCTTCTGCCCCTTCTGAAGAAGAGCAATTTGGATCCAAATGACTTTAATAACTAACGACCTGTGTCCAACTTACCTTTTTTAAGTAACATTTTAGAGAAACTGTTTTTTAACCAAGTCAAGACTTTTTAAATAGAACTAACATCTTAGAAAAGGATCAGTCTGGTTTTAGGATGAACCACAGTACATAGACAGCACTTTTAAAGATTTGAAATGACCTCAGGTGGAACTTAGATAATAAAAAACTCACAGTGTTGGTTCTACTGGATCTAAGCGCTGCCTTTGATATAGTAGAACCATCACATTTTATTAAACAGACTTAGACGCCTGGTCGGCCTCTCTGGTACTGTTTTTAACTGGTTCAATTCTTACCTCACAGACCGATGCTTTTATGTAAGTATGGATACATGTTCCTCGGGAACCCATGGAATTAATTTTGGGGTTCCTAGGGGTCAATTTTAGGTCCCATACTTTTCAATCTTTATATGTTACCCCTTGGGGACATCATCAGGAGACACGGCATCAGTTTCCATAGCTACGCTGATGACACTCAGCTGTACATTGCTGTGTCTCCTGGTGACACAGGGCCATTAGAAACCCTTTTAAATTGTATTTTAGACATCAAGTCATGGATGGCAGTGAATTTCCTACAGCTCAACCAGGACAAAACTGAAGTTTTAGTTATAGGTCCTTAAGGCCAGAGAGAGAAACTTTTATCTAAATTACTAAGCTTTAAACCAGCAAAATCTGTAAAAAAAAAAACTTGGCCGTAATTTTTGACTCTGAGCTGAATTTTATTCCACACATTAAAAATATAACAAAGATCGTTTTTTACCACCTTAAGAACATAGTCAGAGTCCACCCGTTTCTCTCTCAGGCCAGCACGGAGGTGCTAATGCATGCTTTTATCTCTTCTCGCTTAGATTATTGTAATGCCCTCCTCTCTGGTCTTCCCAAAAAGAGCATTTTAAACCTACAATTGTTGCAAAACTCAGCCACTCGCGTGCTGGTCCAGAGGACGGGAACACATTACACCGCTTTTAAAGTCACTGCATTGGCTCCCCGTCCACTTCAGGATCGATTTTAAGGTTCTTTCATTAGTTTTTAAATGTCTTAACGGCCTTGCGCCTTCTTATTTATCTGACCTGCTTTTGACGTATCGACCCTCGCGGACCCTGAGGTCCTCCGGCAGTGGCCTCTTAACTGTCCCCCGAGACAGGACTGAGACCCACGGCGAGGCGGCATTTAGCCGCTATGGCCCCCGCCTGTGGAACAGCCTGCCGGAGAACTTCAGGGCTGCAGAGACTGTCGGTGCTTTTAAAAGAGGGTTAAAAACTCACCTTTTAACTAACTTTAAAAAATTTTATGTTCTTGTTATTTTCTGTTCATCATTTTACAGTGAAGAAAATAAGTATTTGAACACCCTATCTATTTTGCTAGATCTCCCACTTGGAAGTCATCATAGGTGCATGTCCACTGTGAGACAGATAAACTAAAAAGAAAAATCCAGAAATCACAATGCATGATTTTTTAACGATTTATTTGTGTGATACAGCTGCAAGTAAGTATTTGAACAGTTGATAAAATGAATGTTAATATTTGCTGCAGTAGCTTTGTTTGTTATTCCAGAAGTCAAAGGTTTCCTGTAGTTTTTCAGCAGGTTTACACTCACTGCAGGAGGGGTCTTGGCCCACTCCTCCACACAGATCTTCTCTAGATCAGTCAGGTTTCTGGGCTGTCGCTGAGAAACAAAGAATTTGAGCTCCCTCTAAAGATTTTTGATTGGGTTCAGGTGTGGAGACTGGCCGGGCCAATGCTAGAACCTTGATATGCTTCTTACGGAGCCACTCCTTGGTTTTCCTGGCTGTGTGCTTCGGGTCGTTGTGGTGTTGGAAGACCCAGCCACGACCCATCTTCAATGCTCTGACTGAGGGAAGGAGGTTGTTCCCCAAAATCTCACAATCCACAGCTCCAGTCATCCTCTCTTTAATGCAGTCCACTCGTCCTGTCCCATGTGCAGAAAAACACCCCCAAAGCATGATGCTCCCACCCCCATGCTTCACAGTAGGGATGGTGTTCTTCAGAATGTACTCTTCATTCTTCTTCCTCCAAACACACTTAGTGGAATTATGACCAAAAAGTTCTATTTTGGTTTCATCTGACCACAAAACGTTCTCCCATGACTCCTCTGTATTATCCAAATGGTCATATGTAAACTTAAGACGGGCCTTGACATGTGCTGGTTTAAGCAGGGGAACCTTTGGTGCCATGAATGGTTTCAAATCATGACGTCTTAGTGCATTACCTACAGTAACCATGGAAACGGTGGTCCCAACTCCTGTCGTGTAGTTCCTGGCTGATTCCTCATCTTTTTTAGAATCATTGAGACCCCACAAGGTGATATCTTGCATGGGGCTCCACTCTGATTGAGATTGCTTGGCTATTTCTCCGTAGCCTTTTCCATCCTTGTGGAGGTGGACAATTTTGTCTCTGGTGTCTTTGGACAGCTCTTTGGTCTTCGCAATGTTGCAAGTTAAAGTCTTATTGATTGTATGGGGTGGACAGGTGTCTTTATGCAGCTAACGACCTCAAACAACGACCTCTGATTCAGGATGATACATGAGTGCATGTGGACTTCTAATGGGTGGACGAACAGGTCTTTACGGTCAGAATTCTAGATGATACACAGCTGTTCAAACACTTATTTGTAGCTGTATCACACATATGAATCGTTAAAAAATCATGCATTGAGATTTCTGGATGTTTCTTTTTAGTTTCTCTCTCTCACAGTGGACATGCACCTACCATGAAAATTTCAGACCCCTCCATGATTTCTAAGTGGGAGAAATAGTAAAATAGCAGAGTGTTCAAATACTTATTTTCTTCACTGTATGTGTTTTACTCTTTTAACCTCTTACTTATGTTTTAGGTCTTTCACTGCATTTCTTAGCTTAAAACTATAATGTTTTATCTCCAGTGTTTCTGCGGGTCCCCTCGGCCCGGCTGGTTGGGGGGCTCCTCACCTTGGTGGGGGGCTCTCCCTGTCTGTCGGCGTCGGGGGTCCGTGTGCCAGCGCCCCTACTGGTCATGGCCTGGGGCCCCTCCCAGTGTGGAGGACCCCAGGGTAGACGTTTCCATAATGCTCAGTGCCAGGTCATGTCTCCAATAGTTGAAGCTGAGAGTGTGTGTGGGCGTGCGTGTGTGTGTGTGTAGATGTGTTGATGTGTGTTCTGTGAATATATGGAGGGAGGGATGGGTACTTGTTTTTAATGCTGTAAAGCACTTTGTGTTGCATTTTTTTGTATGAAAAGTGCTATATAAATAAAGTTTGATTGATTGAACCCTGACCCAATAGGACACCAGATCCACCAGGCGTCATGTGACTCAGTTTGTTTACTCCACCATATTGGCAGGAAAATACTGTGTGAGAGTGAATGGCGCCAGTTTGAAGCCATCAGTAGCTGTGTTTTACAGTTTTTCACAAAACAATATCGAAATTCATAAAATGTCGACAAAGTATATTTGTGCTTTGAACTTGTTTCCATTGACGGTTGTTCTAGGCAGGAGCGTCATAGCTCTCATGAAATATCATCCCACAAGATTTCACTGCTGTCACCTTCAGAGCTTCAGCCTGGCCGTCACTCTGATAGTGTTAGAGTGAATGAATAGGCTAATTGTGTGGTCAGTAAAAGTCCCTGGTGAACTGTTCAAAGACACTGACAAGTCAAACAAACCAGCTGGTTAACATTATAAGGGTCTGTACATGTGGTCCCCACATTGTCAGGTAGAAATATTATGTGTAAATATGCTGAAGACTTAACAACAACAAATTATATTGATGTAGTGTTTTTTACACAGTGTTTGGACTTGATACTTTACAGAACAGAGAATATATTTATCTGTAAAAAAACAACTTAAATATTCCAAAACTAACAGATAATAAAAGTAAACGTTCACTGTGTCGACTGTAGGAATCCATTTTTTTTAATCAAAATTCAGGTGTTGTCATTATCTGTTTTTTATAGCGATATGTACATTTTGTGAATTTCCAAGGTCAATGGAAACGCAGCGAGTGTTCACTGGTGTTACAGAGTTAGAGTTCAGGATGAGTGTGTGTGTTTATTATAGAAGGTCAGAGAGAGTAGGAGAAGGTGAATATGTGTGTGGATGAAGGGAGAGAGATCAGGAAAGTAGCTTTGTAACTATCCAACTGAACTGAAGGAAAACACTAGAAAACTAAAGGAAAACACTGGAAAACTGAAGGAAAATAACTGGAAAACACTAGAAAACTAAAGGAAAACGACTGGAAAATTGAAAGAAAACACTGGAAAAGTGAAGGAAAACTACTGAAAAACTGAAGGAAAATGACTGGAAACCCGAAGGAAAACTAATGGAAAACATCAGAAAACTGAAGGAAAACTACTGGAAAACTGAAGGAAAACCTTTGCTCACCAGATTATGTGGCACAGTTTAACACATGCAGTAAAAGTGATTGTTTTTAATATATTCACATTAAATTCTTTACGGCCACCACTGGGGGAAGAAAGTGTGGCTTCTTTAAAGTGTTTTTTTTTGTGACAAATATAAAATGTGGTGGAAGCCAGTGACGGTCCTGATCCAGAGTTTGGGACTAAACGTCTGTAAAAGTTGAGTTAACGACAGCAGAACGGAGGTAACTTTATAAAACAACAAACAACTGAAGTCTGAGTGTGAGGACAGAAAGTAGACCACACCCAAATGATTGACATTTTTGTTCATTTCAAATGATTTTATTTGACTTTTATCACATTTCATACAAAATGTTTATACCTTTATCATTTTTAAAGGGTTTAGGGGGTAGTCTTGTGGGCCTTGGAACAACAAATACAAAACCAGTCTGACTCCTATGTTAAACCTCCTCAACAGTAAAAAGCTCATTAGCTCATTAGCATAGCTGCAGATTCAGGTAACCATAGCCTAGCTCATTAGCATTAACAGTTCACCATAGCCTAGCTCATTAGCATTAACAGTTCACCATAGCCTAGCTCATTAGCATCAACAGTTCACCATAGCCTAGCTCATTAGCATCAACAGTTCACCATAGCCTAGCTCATTAGCATTAGCAGGTAACCATAGCCTAGCTCATTAGCATTAACAGGTCACCATAGGCTAGCTCATTAGCATTAGCAGGTAACCATACATAGCCTATATAACAAATATAACGGACACACACACACAGATCACAATAATCTCAAGATTAACAATAGAATTGAACTTTATTTCACTCTATAACACATACTTTAGACGCACACATATTTGAATGGATATTTGTTGTGTTATTTTAACGCAGCTCATATTAAACGAAAATGAGTATTTTTAACCACCGTCTTGTAAATTCCGAATTTTACTACAAAAATACGGCGATAATTGTCCAAATTTATGTTAAATTATTTATTTTATTATTATCGAAAGCCATCATTTTCTTGTGGTCAGCCTCTAAACCAGGGGTCTCAAATATGCGGCCCGGGGGCCAAATGCGGCCCACCAAACGTTACAATGCAGCCCCTGGGCTGAAGAGAATAAGTAAAAAAAATAAATAAAAAATTTCTCTGTCTATAAATGACGACTTCAAATGTCTTTTTTTTGTTTGGTGGACAAAACTAACATTGATTTATGAAAATATTTACATTTACAAACGATTCTGTAACAATAAAATGTGAATAATTTTAACAAATGTGTCGAAAATAAAATTAGACACAATTTGAACCATTTTCTGCTTCTGTTACTAAGAGTTTAGTGTCTTTGTAGAACTGATCCAAAATATAATACATGGACCAATGATAGACTGAGGGAGAATATTGTTAAAATTGACCTCAGTCTGACAAACCCCAAGACAGGGTACTAAACGCAGACCACTCTGATTGCTCAGATGATGCCAGTCCAGTTAATGTGTCAAACTGAATGAGGAAGACAAAAAAGAGGCGCCATCAATTTGATCAGGATACACTGTAATTAGATTCAGACTCAGAGGATGGGCTTCTGTCTCTGCCAGCAGAAGGGACCTCGTCATGTTCCAGAGAAAGTCAAAGAGAGTTTAGTATCTGAGAAAGTGTCCCCGTCTCCCAATGTCTCCAGTCCATAGCTGACTTTTTAGATGACATGTCCTCGTGAAATGTTACTTTTTTTTTTTTTTTTTTACATTTGGATCATTTATAAAAGTACTTTCATAATTTAATGGGGTTTTTTGTACTAAAACAATGACAAAAACTTGGAGTCATTATTTGTTGTATGGGTTATTATGTTTTAATTTTACTGCTCCGGGCAATTGGAGATCAAATCAGGCTGAATGTGGCTCCTGAACAAAATGAGTTAGAGAGCCCTGCTCTTCAGACGTGTGTTAATGTTTTACAAACTTTAGGAAAATGAAAAGACAAAAGCAGCAGCAGAAGAAAAGAACCATCTCTGAAGACAAATGAACTGCTGTTGTTGCTGGTTGTGAATATTCTGAGGTGTCCGCAGACCAGAGTCATGTGATTTGTCTTCTCTTGTTTATCTAATTTGGGTTTGGGTCTCGTAAACGTACGCGCCGTCGCCACCGCGGTGGTTTGTGTTCACGCCCGCGTCGTGAAAAACCAGCGGCGGGACGGTCTTTGATCAGGACGTTTGTTGGTGTTGATCCTCCTCAAACAGCGTCTCGTGGTCACATGATTACTGCCTCGCCACATCACAAGCGCCGGCGCCGTTACACACGTCCCGCATTAACGTAAACACCAGCGGTTGCCATGACGACCAGGCTGGCCACTTTCCTTCCAGCCCTCGTTATTATCAGACGTTTGGATTCACACAGACTTTTCCTTCATGATCATGTGACACTAAAGCAGGGTTGTCAAAGTAAAATAATAGAATAAATAATAGAGTAACATGTCAATAATGACTGCAAACATTTATCTTTGATGTAGTGTAAAAAACAAAACATTGAAATATTTTATTTTACAAACTATACAAACAAAAACTTTGGAAACAACCAGAAAACTGTATTATTCATTACAGTTGTTATATAAGCAAGGGATAATACATGGAACACAAGTTACTATCAGAAAAATATTACCCGACGGGGCGGAACAACACCCCGACGCCGAAGGCCATTTTTTCTGATAGTAACTCGAAGCTAATATTTACCTTAAAAGTGGCCGAACTACCTGCGGAGTGATATGATACAGTGAATCTGAAGTGACAAAACCCGTTGCCATGGGCAGCGGGCGTTAACGGCGCAGCGGGCGGTTATCGAAAAAATTCCGCCCGCTGATGTCATTCAAAGTGAACGGGACGTTCTCGAGGGCCGTAGAATAACTGTCAACAAACATATAAACCTCTTCAGGTGACATTGTCAACAATATTTCAGCATTCAAATGTAATGTTATATATATATATATATATATATATATATATATATATATATATATATATATATATATATATAAATATAAATATAAATATATATAAATATATATATATGTATATATATATATATATGTATATATATATATAAATATATATACACACCAGGGGTGTCAATCTGCGGTCCTCGGGGGCTGGTGTCCTGAATGTTTTAGATCACGGGTGTGAAATCCAGCCTGTCAAAGGGTCCAGTCTGGCCTGTAGGATGAATAACAATGAATATATTAATGTAAAAATGACTAGAATTCAGGTTCTACATACAGAATAATTAGATCTACTTTGGGCCAGAGAAGTAAAATATGATCATAATTACCTAGAAATAATGAAAACTGTAGATTTTATCTTTGTTTTAATGTAAAAAAATTGAATTTTACATGAAAATCTTTATTAACAAACTATTCATTTACAAAAATGTGAATAACCTGAATAAATAAGAACAACCTCAATTGTCTCTATGTGTAATTATAGCAATATTCTGCCTGTTACTAAGTATGTTATGTATGGTAAGTGTCGTGTAAACTGTAATTGAGGCAAATGGAGACAAAATCTGATTAAAATGTCACTTGTTTTTCTTCAACCGTGTCCAGTTGTTTATCACATTTTCAGGGAAACATCATCAATGTAAACGTTATCATGTAATTTGACTCTTTTCACTGTTATTATGTCACTGGTCCTTTTCAGAGGATATTGGGCTGAATCTAAAATGAGTTTGACGCCCCTGTTTTAGATGTTTCCCTCTTCCATCACACCTGCAATTGTTCTGCAGAGATGATGATGATTATTATTATTATTAACTCTTAAGTGTCACTGCTGACACATTCTGAATGGATGGTTTCGTTTAAATATTCAGAAAAAAAATCAACAGTTTACCTTTTAAAAAAATTACTTTTCACTGAGTTTTATTCGTGGTACAGGTGTCAAAATAATAAAAAAATAATAAAAAAAAAAAGAAAAAGGCTACATTTAAACTAATGGGACCTAATTTCAACACTCGTTCTCTTTTTCAGTTCAGTTTTTGGAATATTTTCCCATGCTATTTATAATTATGCAAATATTTATTAGTTTTTGTTCATTTTGTTTTTCTACATGTTTTTTATTTCCTCCACTAAGAAGGTATTACATATGTCTGTCTGAAGTTCTGAACGGATTTTGATGAAACTTTCAGGAATGATAGATAATGGGTCAAGGCAGAACCCATTAGATTAGAATTTGAGAAATGAAGGTCAAAGGTCAAGGTCACACTAAAGGTCAAGAGCTAAAACACTTCAGTGGTAATATCTCACTTTTTTATTCACAGACATCACATGGGTCAACACCTATGGCTATTTTATTGGTTTATTATTCATTTTTGTTCATTTTATTGATGACTGGCTCTTTTTCTTAACTTTTGTTGCTTATTTTATTCTTTATTTGCTTATTAACTTTTTTAACTGTGCAACTGGTACAGTCTTAGGAGTTAAATGGTTAACTGAATCATGTGTGATGGAAGAGGGACATATGTAAATCATGCAGAACCCTTGGGTACTGCAGTTTGACACCTGTGGATGAGACTAATCACACTCTGTATGGATGGTAATTGTTAGCACCAGCACTAAAACAACTCAAGTCAGAATCCCATTGACATTATAAAGACGCTAACAGCTACAAACTATGGCTATCACTAGCATGCTAACACGAACAGATGAACAGACTCACCAGTTCCCTCTGCGTTTCAAACACATCAGCAAAAACAACGTCTATGGCAGAGGCGCCGAAGAGTGTACTGAAGGAAATATATATATATACCTATATGTATGTGAAGTATAAAGACATATACTTGTGGTAGAGATGGTCTCACAGCTCAAACTATGTGTGTCAAGTATGTCAAGGACTGGAGGTCCATTTGTGGCTAAGAAAGATAAGATGAATGTTTTGTTCTTATGATTGTACTAGGAGACAGCAACAAGCCTTGATGACGTCAAGGAACTGGTTAGAGCAGGTTTACAGGTTTACAAAATACAAGACTGCTTCTGGACATTACAACAACATCCTGGTATGTTACAATAACTTTTGGTCAGTGCTGTCATCTTTGCCATTTAACTTTTCCCGGTGCAGAAGTAGGGTTACGCTCCGCTTACATATTTCCAGTGCGAAATGCAGAAGTTGTGAAAAAGGTCCATTGAAGACGTGCTGGGTCGCATCTCCGTTGAAACAGCAAGAAACGCACGCATGTTCACGCATATGTTCACGTCACATACACTTTCACGTTACAGTCATACACTGAGCAGGTATAACAACAAACGTGTGGAACAACCTGGATCCCACAGATGTTCCAGTTGCATTAGCATTAGCTTTAGCATTAGCTCAAGTAAATGTACAGGAGTCGTTTCAGTTTCAGACATTACACACGGGTGGACAATTACATACGTCAAAAACAGAAAAGGACATGGCGTGGTATGACTATCCAATCGTATTTCACCTACTGTTTGTCATCATATACACAACCATTTCTTCCTGAATACGCTTGTCTAAACATGGATGAAAAACTGAGGACGAGACGACACTTGTGCGTCTTCTGTTTTCATCATCTCTGTACAAATGAAGCTTCCATCAGGGTAAGTCAGGCATGGAAACCCGTTTGATTTTCAAATAATATTTGAATAGTTTGTAGTGAATTTCGAACAGTGTTTTGGGTGAAAAATTCCATCCGTAGTTATTATCAGTTGTAGTTTTGTTTTGTACCAGTTCAATCACATGACGCTGTGTTTGTGTTTGATGTGAGCTGAGACCTGATGTGACTTTGTCATCTGTTTCTACTCATCTGCTCCTTTGTCGTGTGTTTCTACTCATCGGCTCCCTCCGCTCTCCATACATTTGTCTTTTATTACCCCCCCCACACACACACACACACACACACACACACTTTACAATGTGGGATTGTTTTCTTCATGTCCCAAACAAGACAAGAAAAGCAGCTCCATGTCGTCGTCTTCTCCACCATCTGCTTCAAACCTGGTCTCAGCAGGATCTGCTCTGGTCCAGACTCAGCAGGATCTGCTCTGGTCCAGACTCAGCAGGATCTGCTCTGGTCCAGACTCAGCAGGATCCGCTTTGGTCCAGACTCAGCAGGATCCACTCTGGTCCAGATTCAGCAGGATCCACTCTGGTCCAGATTCAGCAGGATCCACTCTGGTCCAGATTCAGCAGGATCCACTCTGGTCCAGACTCAGCAGGATCCGCTGTGGTCCAGACTCAGCAGGATCTGCTGTGGTCCAGACTCAGCAGAGGTGTGGTCAGTCAGCTCATGTGTTGGGACAATTGTCAGTTGAAATTGTTTTGTTGTCCTCACGACACCACAGTGTCTTTTCATTCACCACAGCGTCCTCATAAATGCTGCTGACGACCCTGGAGGCTCCGTCCTGGCGTTTGGAAATTCACCACAATCACTCCTCAACAGAGCTGGAAGTAACTAAAGTAAAAGTACTCCCTTCACTGTACTGCAGTACAGTTTCCAGGTATGAGCAGAGCGTAGACTTATCCCGAGCTGGTGTAGTTAGTGTTCCACCTCTGTTCTGTTTGGACCTACATTAATAAGCATGTGTTTGTAATTAGCTTGCGTAGCCACCAGTGACATAGAGGTGCCCTGGCACACATTCACTGCCCCCCCTCACACCCCCACACCCCACCACCCAAAATACTTTAATGAGGAGCTTTTAATGTCTTTATTACGGCAGAATCTGGCAGCGTGTCCCAGAAGCTAATGCGCCTCCTTTGCTCACTAACAAACTGCTGGAGGTGAAGCTGAGCGAGCGTTGGCCTGTGGACACCACAGTTAACCCTTTAATACATACACCATCTAAACATTAGTCCACTGCTTTTTCTAAGGGTTTTTATTCCTCTTTAGGCTGAAAAAAAACCCAATGTGATGTAAATGTTTTCATGAATGTAACTGTCCACTCAGCTGGAAAACATGTGTTTAACATTTAAACCAAAGAAACATGTTTTTAAAACACAATATCACAATACTCTGAAATAAAACATTTAAATGTAGTTTTTGTTTAAGAAGAGACTGTTAATTACTGTTAATAACAGTTAATGGCGGTATAATAACAACAGTAATATATTTGCAGGTAAACATCTTAGTGTAGATCAGTATTAAGAACAGAGCAGTTACACTAATGATAGGAAGTGACTGACCACTGGACTGACCAAGAGAACAACTGACCACTGGACTGACCAAGAGAACAACTGACCACTGGACTGACCAAGAGAACAACTGACCACTGGACTGACCAAGAGAACAACTGACCACTGGACTGACCAAGAGAACAACTAACCAGGATGCAGCAAAGGACTAATAGGTCAACATAATACGTGCACTAGCAGACTGAGCAGTCACCTGTAGTTGAAATTTAAAAAAATAATAATTGTAATGATATTCAGGTTGTGATCATCATTTGTCATTTGAGATAAACATTAAAATAACCTGGTAAATACATTTTATTAAATGAATTTTGTGAAGGTGTCGTCCACCGTGGTCAGTATCCTACGGAATGGAGGGAGCAAGAGAGGAAATAAAGTTGGGAGAGTGGAAGCTCCGGAAACATCCAAACAAAAACATTAATTAGGGACTGAGATTTTTAAAGACGATGAGCGGCTCCCAGTGTTTTTGTTTCTGTAGAAACAAATGTGTCTTTGGGTGTTACAGGTTGTCGACCCCTGGTGTAGATGCTGCGTTAGCGTTGATAACTTTTGAATAATGAAGGAAAACAAAACAAATGTTATCAACATATTAACTTACAAACAATGACATGGAATTTTAACAAAAATAAATGCAGGTATGTGAGTACAGGCGGCTGTGGTTCAGTTGGTAGAGTGGGTCGTCCAATGACTGGTCAGCGGTTTGGATCTGGCTGTCCACATGTCGTCATGGGTGAATGTGAGGCTAATGTAAAGAGCTTTGAACCATGAAGGTGGAACACAACTATAGAAGTGAAGAACATTTAGCATAAGGTCATTTGATGTTCATAAAGACCATTGACTACTTTTTAAAAATGTGAATCCAGAAGCGGGTCGAGTCCGTCCTTTTCAAATATATTTCTTGCGGTCCAAGTTGTGGGTGGGCTAGTTATAAAAGCGGGCGGTTGCAGGTTGTTTATACATAGACCTGCGTATGAGTGGCTTGCGCCCATACATATGTTCATGTAGAAACCCAGATACATGTGCGGCGCTCTAACAGGCGGTGGCTGAGCAGTTAGCAGTCTTGCTTCACAGCAAGAAGACATGGGTTCGATTCCTGGACTGGGTCTTTCTGTGGGGAGTTTACATGTTTCTCTCCTCGTGTCAGGATGGGTTTCCTCCAGGTGTTGCAGTTTCCCCCATCACCCAAAAACATGTTTGGTAGGGTCAAATCCTCCATCAGGTGATTCTGATCATTAGCCTGGTTCTACAGCAGGGTTAGCGTTACGACAATGGCATCAAGGATGGGTTAAATGCAGCAGACACATTTAGGTGTACAATGTATAATGACTAATGAACTACTTTACCTAACAGGGGCTCCTCAGACACTCTAACAGGGCCTCCTCAGGCGCTCTAACAGGGCCTCCTCAGGCGCTCTAACAGGGCCTCCTCAAGCGCTCTAACAGGGCCTCCTCAGGCGCTCTAACAGGGCCTCCTCAGGCGCTCTAACAGGGCCTCCTCAGGCGCTCTAACAGGGCCTCCTCAGGCGCTCTAACAGGGCCTCCTCAGGCGCTCTAACAGGGCCTCCTCAGGCGCTCTAACAGGGCCTCCTCAGGCGCTCTAACAGGGCCTCCTCAGGCGCTCTAACAGGGCCTCCTCAGGCGCTCTAACAGGGCCTCCTCAGGCGCTCTAACAGGGCCTCCTCAGGCGCTCTAACAGGGCCTCCTCAGGCGCTCTAACAGGGCCTCCTCAGGCGCTCTAACAGGGCCTCCTCAGGCGCTCTAACAGGGCCTCCTCAGGCGCTCTAACAGGGCCTCCTCAAGCGCTCTAACAGGGCCTCCTCAGGCGCTCTAACAGGGCCTCCTCAGGCGCTCTAACAGGGCCTCCTCAGGCGCTCTAACAGGGCCTCCTCAGGCGCTCTAACAGGGCCTCCTCAGGCGCTCTAACAGGGCCTCCTCAGGCGCTCTAACAGTGTTTCCTCAGACTGTTTTATGAATGTAATTACACATTTACAGTCATTGTTGTTAGAAAAGTGCTGCCAGTGCTGTTTTGCGGAGGCAGCTAATCTAGTTTTATTTTATGGAACCACAGACAGATGTAGTTTAATTTAACGAGAGGAGGGGCTCCGGCTTTTGAGGGGAGGGGCTCCAACTTTTTTCTTACTGTGTCACAAACACAAAGGGTGTGACGTGGAAAACACAGGCTGGTGTTTGTTTGCCTTCTGCTCTTTAAATGTCCAACAGCTCCTCCAGGGAAACAATCACTAACCATAAAAGAGTGTGTGTGTGTGTGTGTGTGTGTGTGTCCGTTTGTGTCTCTGCGTGCGTGTGTTGAACAGTTTGTAGCAGCAGCTTTAAGAGTAAATGAGTCAAATGTGTCTAAACACCAGCGCAGCAGGATGTAGCCATCGTTAGCTACATTTACCTGACTGGTTTAATACAGAATTATTTATTCAGAATAAAATAATTCTGAATTAAATCAATTTCCTTCGTCTTTACAGGGACGTTTTAATTTTGAATAAAGGTTTCCATGGAAACAGGTATATTCTGCTGTAGTTAACTGGTCTTTCAGAGCTGGAGGTACAGAGGGTTCTGATTGGACAGAACTGTCATGAGGGGGTGAGGTGAGTGAGGACTCAGTGCTGAAGGGAGAACAGATTTAATAACAAAAAACATAAAGACAAAGACAGACTACAACACAAAACCTGGGGATAGATCGTCCAGAGTCCATGGTGAAAATGAAATGTCCAGGTTATGGTGATATTAGTGCTGGCAAAGTGTCCAGGTTATGGAAGTGACACTACCGAATGGTCCCGCACCGGCAACTGCAAGCCTCACTGCTTATATAGTAGCAGATCAGCAATGGCTAGCAGCTGCACAGTGCGGGCCAGGTAATCTGGACTGAATGTGGGGCAAAGGTTGAGCCTGGAAAGGAGAAGCTCTGGGGGAAAGGTCGTGGCAGGTTGTGACACAGAACAGCCGCTTAACGTCTGGAAGACAACAATGATGTCCACTTCCTGTTTTACGTTGGTTTCAATTATCAACATATTAGACCAGATACTACATGTGATGTTAGAGTTAGGGTTAGCCTACCCTAACCCTAACCCTGACAACATGTTAGACCAGATATTACATTTGATGTCTGACTTTATTTTTGTCATAATTACAATGCAGCAGCTCGACCCAATCAACCACAGGAATCAATAAACTAATGCCCACAGCCCAATATGTGCATCATCGCCCGCAAATACGTGGGTCATAATGTTAGTAACTGCTTCATAATGCAGTAACTGACCCATAACGTAATAACTGCATTGTAATGTTAGTAACTTAAATGTAATAAAAGTTAATAATTTGATAATTGATTGAATGTAATAAAATCATGATGGCAGACTGTTACAATGTAATAATATGAAAGTATTAGGTCTGTTATATAACAAATGATAATGTAAAAAAGCTCACAATGTAACAAATGTTATACTGAGAGAAAAGGTTAAAATGGTGATAATGCAACTTTTGTCACTGTGAAAACTATTGTTATATTATCAGTTTTTATTACATTATGTTTTTCTTACAATTTCAATCTTTATTACATTAGGTTTTATTACGTTCTGACATTTAAATCACAATTTGTGTTTTTATTGCATTACTTTTTTAGTATATTATACATTGTTATTACAATATCTGTTTTTATTACATTCTGAGTTTTTATTGCATTAGTTTTTATTACATTCTGAGTTGGTCCAAATGACAAAAACAAGTGTCCTTTTGTTGACTTATACATATCAGAAACATTTCAGGAACACTACTGTGCTTCCTCAGACCTTGCAGCATGTTCCATGTTTTTCCAAAATTGCCATTTGAGAGCATTCAAGTCACATTAGTTCTCAGCCGGATCACAACAGACTTTGACAGTTGAAGTTGGAGGAGTTGAAGAAGTTCAGACGCACAAGTCCCGACGTCGAAAACAAAGCGTCGCTGAACTCATGGATCCCGTCCCCCAGGTTGTAATCGCACCTAAAGAACACAGTGTTCTCAGTCCTCCACCGCCGCAGGAGGTCGTGACCTCTAGCGGCAGAGGAGGAGGCGGTGGGCGGATCACGCCAATCATCTCGTCTCCTTCCTCTTTCGTAGACGGGTGTATATTCCGCCACCGGTCTGTCGGTGTCTGTCGTTAGCATGTGGCCGTGGGCGCTCGGGGAGGTTGGTCTGCGGTGGAAAACATCAGCGGGCTTCCAGCGTCTGACAGAGCTCATTACTCACGTTAGCGGCTGACGATGGCAAGGAGCCTGGGCTTCCAGTCAAAGGCGTCCAGCACCGCCTGTTCTCCGCTTCTTCAGAACACACACGCCGACGCGAGCGCAGGGAGGCCACGCCGCCAGCCAGCGCAGACACCAGGAATGTGTTTTCAGCCGTTCCGTCCGTGTGTCGGAGAAGCATCTGTGTTCGTTTTTCCCTGAAACTGGATCTGGGCAGAACACGGCCTTAATACCGTCATTACACGTACTGTCTTATTCCTGCAAATCAAAGCCCTGGGCAGGAGGCGATCTGTGTGTGTTTTCAGACTGTGATGAGACACAATCTGTGTTTTCAGACTGTGACGAGACACAAACTGTGTTTTCAGATTGTGATGAGACACAAACTGTGTTTTCAGATTGTGATGAGACACAAACTGTGTTTTCAGATTGTGATGAGACACAAACTGTGTTTTCAGGCTGTGACAGGACACAAACTGTTTTCAGACTGTGACGAGACACAAACTGTGTTTTCAGACTGTGACGAGACAAACTGTGTTTTCAGGCTGTGACGAGACACAAACTGTGTTTTCAGACTGTGACGAGACAAACTGTGTTTTCAGGCTGTGACGAGACACAAACTGTGTTTTCAGACTGTGACGAGACACAAACTGTGTTTTCAGACTATGACGGGACACAAACTGTGTTTTCAGATTGTGACGAGACACAAACTGTGTTTTCAGGCTGTGACGGGACACAAACTTTGTTTTCAGACTGTGACGAGACAAAAACTTTGTTTTCAGACTGTGACAAGACACAAACTGTTTTCAGTCTTTGATGAGACACGAACTGTGTTTTCAGACTGTGATGAGACACAAACTGTGTTTTCAGACTGTGACGAGACACAAACTGTGTTTTCAGACTGTGACGAGACACAAACTGTGTTTTCAGGCTGTGACGGGACACAAACTTTGTTTTCAGACTGTGACGAGACAAAAACTTTGTTTTCAGACTGTGACAAGACACAAACTGTTTTCAGTCTTTGATGAGACACAAACTGTGTTTTCAGACTTGACGAGGCACAAACTGTGTTTTCAGACTGTGATGAGACACAAACTGTGTTTTCAGACTGTGACGGGACACAAACTGTGTTTTCAGGCTGTGACGGGACACAAACTTTGTTTTCAGACTGTGACGAGAAAAAAACTGTGTTTTCAGACTGTGATGAGACACAAACTGTGTTTTCAGACTGTGACAGGACACAAACTGTTTTCAGTCTTTGATGAGACACAAACTGTGTTTTCAGACTGTGATGAGACACAAACTGTGTTTTCAGACTGTGACGAGACACAAACTGTGTTTTCAGACTGTGACAAGACACAAACTGTTTTCAGTCTTTGATGAGACACAAACTGTGTTTTCAGACTTGACGAGGCACAAACTGTGTTTTCAGACTGTGATGAGACACGACCTGTGTTTTCAGACTGTGACGAGGCATGAACTGTGTTTTCAGACTGTGACGAGGCATGAACTGTATTTTCAGACTGTGACGAGGCATGAACTGTGTTTTCAGACTGTGACGAGACACAAACTGTGTTTTCAGACTGTGACGGGACACAAACTGTGTTTTCAGATTGTGACGAGACACAAACTGTGTTTTCAGGCTGTGACGGGACACAAACTGTTTTCAGTCTTTGATGAGACACAAACTGTGTTTTCAGACTGTGACGAGACACAAACTGTGTTTTCAGACTATGACGGGACACAAACTGTGTTTTCAGATTGTGACGAGACACAAACTGTGTTTTCAGGCTGTGACGGGACACAAACTTTGTTTTCAGACTGTGACGAGACAAAAACTTTGTTTTCAGACTGTGACAAGACACAAACTGTTTTCAGTCTTTGATGAGACACGAACTGTGTTTTCAGACTGTGATGAGACACAAACTGTGTTTTCAGACTGTGACGAGACACAAACTGTGTTTTCAGACTGTGACGAGACACAAACTGTGTTTTCAGGCTGTGACGGGACACAAACTTTGTTTTCAGACTGTGACGAGACAAAAACTTTGTTTTCAGACTGTGACAAGACACAAACTGTTTTCAGTCTTTGATGAGACACAAACTGTGTTTTCAGACTTGACGAGGCACAAACTGTGTTTTCAGACTGTGATGAGACACAAACTGTGTTTTCAGACTGTGACGGGACACAAACTGTGTTTTAGGCTGTGACGGGACACAAACTTTGTTTTCAGACTGTGACGAGAAAAAAACTGTGTTTTCAGACTGTGACAGGACACAAACTGTTTTCAGTCTTTGATGAGACACAAACTGTGTTTTAAGACTGTGATGAGACACAAACTGTGTTTTCAGACTGTGACGAGACACAAACTGTGTTTTCAGACTGTGACAAGACACAAACTGTTTTCAGTCTTTGATGAGACACAAACTGTGTTTTCAGACTTGACGAGGCACAAACTGTGTTTTCAGACTGTGATGAGACACGACCTGTGTTTTCAGACTGTGACGAGGCATGAACTGTGTTTTCAGACTGTGACAAGACACAAACTGTTTTCAGTCTTTGATGAGACACAAACTGTGTTTTCAGACTTGACGAGGCACAAACTGTGTTTTCAGACTGTGATGAGACACGACCTGTGTTTTCAGACTGTGACGAGGCATGAACTGTGTTTTCAGACTGTGACGAGGCATGAACTGTATTTTCAGACTGTGACGAGGCATGAACTGTGTTTTCAGACTGTGACGAGACACAAACTGTGTTTTCAGACTGTGACGGGACACAAACTGTGTTTTCAGATTGTGACGAGACACAAACTGTGTTTTCAGGCTGTGACGGGACACAAACTTTGTTTTCAGACTGTGACGAGACAAAAACTTTGTTTTCAGACTGTGACGAGACACAAACTGTGTTTTCAGGCTGTGACGAGACACAAACTGTTTTCAGACTGTGACGAGACACAAACTGTGTTTTCAGACTGTGATGAGACAAACTGTGTTTTCAGGCTGTGACGAGACACAAACTGTGTTTTCAGACTGTGACGAGACACAAACTGTGTTTTCAGACTGTGACGGGACACAAACTGTGTTTTCAGATTGTGACGAGACACAAACTGTGTTTTCAGGCTGTGACGGGACACAAACTTTGTTTTCAGACTGTGACGAGACAAAAACTTTGTTTTCAGACTGTGACAAGACACAAACTGTTTTCAGTCTTTGATGAGACACAAACTGTGTTTTCAGACTGTGACGAGGCACAAACTGTGTTTTCAGACTGTGATGAGACACAAACTGTGTTTTCAGTCTTTGATGAGACACAAACTGTGTTTTCAGACTTGACGAGGCACAAACTGTGTTTTCAGACTGTGATGAGACACAAACTGTGTTTTCAGACTGTGACGAGACACAAACTGTGTTTTCAGACTGTGACGAGACACAAACTGTGTTTTCAGGCTGTGACGGGACACAAACTTTGTTTTCAGACTGTGACGAGACAAAAACTGTGTTTTCAGACTGTGACAAGACACAAACTGTTTTCAGTCTTTGATGAGACACAAACTGTGTTTTCAGACTTGATGAGGCACAAACTGTGTTTTCAGACTGTGATGAGACACAAACTGTGTTTTCAGACTGTGACGGGACACAAACTGTTTTCAGACTGTGACGGGACACAAACTGTTTTCAGACTGTGACGAGACACAAACTGTGTTTTCAGACTGTGACGGGACACAAACTGTGTTTTCAAACTTTGACGAGACAAAAACTTTGTTTTCAGACTGTGATGAGACACAAACTGTTTTCAGACTGTGACGAGACACAAACTGTGTTTTCAGACTGTGACGGGACACAAACTTTGTTTTCAGACTGTGACGAGACAAAAACTTTGTTTTCAGACTGTGACAAGACACAAACTGTTTTCAGTCTTTGATGAGACACAAACTGTGTTTTCAGACTTGACGAGGCACAAACTGTGTTTTCAGACTGTGATGAGACACAAACTGTGTTTTCAGACTGTGACGAGACACAAACTGTGTTTTCAGACTGTGACGAGACACAAACTGTGTTTTCAGGCTGTGACGGGACACAAACTTTGTTTTCAGACTGTGACGAGACAAAAACTTTGTTTTCAGACTGTGACAAGACACAAACTGTTTTCAGTCTTTGATGAGACACAAACTGTGTTTTCAGACTTGACGAGGCACAAACTGTGTTTTCAGACTGTGATGAGACACAAACTGTGTTTTCAGACTGTGACGAGACACAAACTGTGTTTTCAGGCTGTGACGGGACACAAACTTTGTTTTCAGACTGTGACGAGACAAAAACTGTGTTTTCAGACTGTGACAAGACACAAACTGTTTTCAGTCTTTGATGAGACACAAACTGTGTTTTCAGACTTGACGAGGCACAAACTGTGTTTTCAGACTGTGACGGGACACAAACTGTTTTCAGACTGTGACGGGACACAAACTGTTTTCAGACTGTGACGGGACACAAACTGTTTTCAGACTGTGACGAGACACAAACTGTGTTTTCAGACTGTGACGGGACACAAACTGTGTTTTCAAACTTTGACGGGACACAAACTTTGTTTTCAGACTGTGACGGGACACAAACTGTTTTCAGACTGTGACGAGACACAAACTGTTTTCAGACTGTGACGAGACACAAACTGTGTTTTCAGACTGTGACGGGACACGAACTGTTTTCAGACTGTGACGAGTTTTTGTCATACAGTGTTTTTTGGGGTTTTGAAGAGTGCTGAATTCAAATCTTCTGTATCCTGGGCTCAAAAATGTCCCATAATGTTTCAAAATGGAGAAATCCAATATGGCTGCTACAGCCAGGTCAAATTTTCATGAATTACCACATTTTCTGGACTTTAAGGTGCACTTAAAAGACTTTAATTTTCTCCAAAAACCGCCTTTTATATGAATTAATTCTGGTTGTCCTTGTGACTGGGAATTTAGACTTTTCATCTAATAATTTTGACGTCACTTATTGCGTCTCATTATTTAATATTACATGAATGTAATGTCCTTTTATATGTTTTCACATATGGGGAATTGAATGCGACTTTAGACTAACTAATGCTGGAAATTCATGTACATGTACATGTTTAAAACCAGACGGGACACAAACATTTTTAAAGTCTTAGTAGGAACCTTTTTCGTGGGTGGAATTCTGAAATTTTACACTTCGAGCTCTCTACTGCCCCCACAATTTCCTGTGGTATTGCTCTGTTCCGCCCATTTCTGTAATTAGTAGAGTGTATAAATTAGGCTTTACATGCCATGACCACATGACCAGAATAAACGGCAGCCTTGTGTCCGTATCATTCCTTGTCAGTCCAGACTAGAGTGGCTTTTCCTCGCGTAGTTGTTGCTGCTTCCATCTTGCTTTTCCTGTTATTGTTGTTGTTTATGTCCAGCGTGTCTGTGGCGTTGGTAGAAAAAGGATGTGGATGCATGTGCACGACTGCTGCTATTGTTGTTGTATCTAGTGGGACTGGCTTACAGCGCTCATAGGGGTGTGGCTTACAGCGCTCGTGGGGTGTGGCTTACAGCGCTCATAGGGGTGTGGCTTACAGCGCTCATAGGGGTGTGGCTTACAGTGCTCATGGGGGTGTGGCTTACAGCGCTCATAGGGGTGTGGCTTACAGCGCTCATAGGGGTGTGGCTTACAGCGCTCGTGGGGTGTGGCTTACAGCGCTCATAGGGGTGTGGCTTACAGCGCTCATAGGGGTGTGGCTTACAGCACTCATGGGGGCGTGGCTTACAGCGCTCATAGGGGTGTGGCTTACAGCGCTCATAGGGGTGTGGCTTACAGCACTCATGGGGGCGTGGCTTACAGCGCTCATAGGGGTGTGGCTTACAGCGCTCGTGGGGTGTGGCTTACAGCGCTCATAGGGGTGTGGCTTACAGCGTTCATAGGAGTGTGGCTTACAGCGCTCATAGGGGTGTGGCTTACAGCGCTCATAGGAGTGTGGCTTACAGCGCTCATGGGGGCGTGGCTTACAGCGCTCATAGGGGCGTGGCTTACAGCGCTCATAGGGGTGTGGCTTACAGCGCTCGTGGGGTGTGGCTTACAGCGCTCATAGGGGTGTGGCTTACAGCGCTCATAGGAGTGTGACTTACAGCGCTCATAGGGGTGTGGCTTACAGCGCTCAGGGGTGTGGCTTACAGCGGTCATGGGGGCGTGGCTTACAGCGCTCATAGGGGTGTGGCTTACAGCGCTCATAGGGGTGTGTGGCTTACAGCGCTCATGGAGGCATGGCTTACAGCGCTCATAGGGGTGTGACTTACAGTGCTCATAGGAGTGTGGCTTACAGCGCTCATAGGGGTGTGGCTTACAGCGCTCATAGGGGTGTGGCTTACAGCGCTCATAGGGGTGTGGCTTACAGCGCTCATAGGGGTGTGGCTTACAGCGCTCATAGGGGTGTGGCTTACAGCACTCAAAGCAGTGTCGCTGTGGTATGGACTGTTACCAATAGTCTTGTGGCTCCCAGAATTTGAAAAAATACCTATAATTTCAGCCAGAAACAAAGCAAACATATCTTGGGGTGTCCCAAACTGTGGGCAACCACAGCTAATTAGCCAAGGATAAAGCTAACTGGGCAATCAGATTGAGTTTCAGAAGTTAAAAATAATCAGTTATTCTCATGGTTTGCTTCTGTGAAGGAGGTTATGTTTTACCTCACGTTTGTTTGTCAAAAAGACAAACGGGTCAAAGGTCAGAGCCCTGGAAATAAGTAGGTGAAATTTGTAGACGGCCAATTTGAATATCGTTGTGGACTAAATATAATAAATTTGCGGTGTGCGACTTTAGACATGATGAGGTTTCAAATTATGTGTAGTTGTAAAATCATGTCAGTGACACTGTAATATCTCTGGTACAGTTTTTAAAAAGGACCTGTAGGTATATCATGTGACCTGTAGGTATATCATGTGACCTGTAGGTATATCATGTGACCTGTAGGTATATCATGTGACCTGTAGGTATATCATTTGTTTGCGCCACTAGTTTGTGCAAATTCGTCTTCGTACATGATTGAGGAAGGAGGGAAATGGAATTTAACATTACATTTGATGTAGCCTTTTGTGAATCATACAGGCTACAGACAGTGTCTTTGTTCCCATTACCCTTGGAAATGAGCAAAATGTAAATATTCCTATTAAAAACTGGTCATGGAAATACCTGAATTTTGAAAAAACACTCAAACATCGCTTTCATGAGGTGGTTTGTCAGATGTGTCGATATTCTAATATATCACAAAACAGCAATGGAATTTTTTTTCCACAATTATATATTTCAGGACGTGACGTACGTGGTCACATGATCACTTCTCTGGGAGTGAAAATGGCAGCCGCAGTCGCTGTAACCATAACAACCATCGGCTGCTGGGACACAACTCCATTTTGCAGTGGTGATCAGGGTGATTCCCACAGTCGACACACTGACGTTCTACCTGGTTTATCTGTTAGTTTTTGAATATTTAAGTACTTTTTTAGTTTTTTAACAGATAAATATATTCTCTATTCTGTAAAGTGTCAAGTACAAACACTGTGTAAAAATCACTAGATAAATGTAATTGTTGTTGTTAAGTCTTGAGCATATTTACATTTAATATTTTTGCCTGACAATGTAGTCACCACATGGACAGACCCTTATAATGTTAACCAGCTGGTTTGTTTGACATGTTAGTGTCTTTAAACAGTTCACCAGGGACTTTTACTGACCAGAGAATTAGCCGATTCATTCACTCTAATGCTGTCAGAGTGACAGCAAATCTGAAGCTCCGAAGGTGACAGCAGTGAAATCTCACGGGATGATATTTCATGAGTTACGACGCTCCTGCCTAGAACAACTGCCAATGGAAACACGTTCAAAGCAAAAATATACGTTGATGAAATTTTAGGAATATCGATATTGTTTTGTGAAAAACTGGAATGGAAACACAGATACTGACTTTGTATGTTTGCTTCAACCAATCACAGAATATTTCCACTTAATATGTTGACGATGTAGACAACTTTCAAATTTTGTATAGTTGTAAAATCATGTCAGTGACACTTTAATCATCAGTAGAATCACCCAAACTGCTACATGTACAACATCTAAGAATGGACACTATTGGTGTGTGACATGCATTTGGTTCAGATAACAAAGGTAAATATGATAAATATGATAAAGCTACTGTTCTGCAAAGGTTATCAGACCAGTCCATAATCTGGACATTTATAGACATAATAAAATACCAACAATAATTTACCCACCCTTTCGACTGTGATCAGTGGTCTGGTTCATGGACTACAAGTGATTATTACAAACTTAGTCCTCATTAGACATAGAAACCAGTGTGTGTGTGTGTGTGTGTGTGTGTGATGGATGAGGTGTGTTGTTGGCTTTCTTCTCAAACGTCTGTGTCTCACATGATCTCTCACTGACTCTGACACACACTCGTTCACTGCCTCGACCTCATTACAGAGAAAAACTACTACATGGATTTGTTTTCAATTACACTCTAATTTTAGTGTGTGTTGTGTGTCAAACAAACACACACATCTACACAACTCTGCTCTGTCTGTGTGCAATCATAAAGATTTTATGACTGCACAAATGGGATTCACATCTGATTAACTGTGTGTGTGTGTGTGTGTGTGTGTATTCCTATCCTTATATCCTTATTGGGACATTGATATGTTTACACAGTCACACCATGGGGACCTCTGGCACTATGGGGACCAAAATTCAGGTCCCCACAACGGTGAAATATAAATAAAGGTCTGCACTAGTAAAATAGAAATGATGTGGCCCTATAAATACAAATACATTTGGGTTTTTTTTCCAGAAGTCCCCATAAAGCATGAGGGAAACAGATGTAAAGTATAGCACTTACTTTTCAAAGATTTGAAGATGGATTTACTTTAAAAACAAAAAAGGATTTATTTTTATGTATTACTTTTAAATTATTTTGTATTTTATATATTTATTATTTTTAAATTATTATTTTATTTATTCATTTTTATGTATAGCTTTCATTTAAATAATTTATTATTTTATTTATTTTATATTTTTAAATTATCACTTTTGTATTCATTCATTTTTCCTTTTTAATTTTTAAAATTTAAATTAAAATGTTTTGTAATTTATTATTATTATTATTTTTTTTTAAATGTATTCATTGTTTTTATATATTTTTAAAAATATAGGTTTTATAATATTATTATTTTTACTTAAATAAAAAAATATAATACATTTGTATTTTATTTAAAAAGAAAACCCAATGTCTTTACACTCACTACCCAATGACTCTACTTGATTACAAACTTGGTCCTCATGGGACGTATAAATGTGTCTGTATGTGTGTGTCGTGACCTTGGATCCAGTAAAGCCAACAGATCCTCCATGGTTTATAAACTCAGAGTGGATCCATGTGTGTGTGTGTGTATGTGTGTGTGTGTCTTTCTCATGGTCCCCATAAGGCCTATCACACAGTTTTGTGTGTTCAGTAATGGGCCTTTGCAGCTCCTTCCTCTGACGGCTTAATGTGTGTGTGTGTGTGTGTGTGTGTGTGAGACGGCTTAATGTGTGTGTGTGTGTGTGTGTGTGTGAGACGGCTTAATGTGTGTGTGTGTCTGTGTGTGTGAGACGGCTTAATGTGTGTGTGTGTGTGTGTGTGTCTGTTTTCATTAGGTTGAATAGTTGTAATAATCTGCCTTCTGCAGGCCAGAGGTTAGCCCAGTTGTTCTATGAAGATTGGCGGCGGTGGCGGCAGCGGTGGAAATGGTTTGTCTTCTTCTTCTTCTCCATAATTCAGTCTGTGCACATGCTCAGTAACAGCCGTGCACATGCTCAGTAACAGACGTGAACGTTAACAGGTGTGGTCGTTTGCTCTAATCATCGCATCAGTCAGTAACCGACTGCGAGTTCTGTTTTAGAAAAACCACATCCACTGGTGTTTGTGTTAAACTAACAAACACCTGATGGGGACACAACACACACACAAACACACACGCACACACACGCACGCGCGCACACACACACACACACACACACACACACACACACACACACACACACTCCCTTCCCTTCAGGAAGTAATCACAGTCAACATGACAACATGTACATTACTAAACTGAACCATAGTTTGAATCAGCTGGTACCAAATAAACTGAGCTCCTGGATGGTTGTGGTCTGTATCTGCGTGGTTGTGGTCCGTATCTACATGGTTGTGGTCCATATCTACATGGTTGTGATCTGTATCTACATGGTTGTGGTCCATATCTACATGGTTGTGGTCTGTATCTACATGGTTGTGGTCCGTATCTACATGGTTGTGGTCCGTATCTACATGGTTGTGGTCCGTATCTACATGGTTGTGGTCCATATCTACATGGTTGTGGTCTGTATCTACATGGTTGTGGTCCATATCTACATGGTTGTGGTCTGTATCTACATGGTTTTGGTCCATATCTACATAGTTGTGGTCTGTATCTACATGGTTGTGGTCCATATCTACATGGTTGTGATCTGTATCTACATGGTTGTGGTCTGTATCTACATGGTTGTGGTCCATATCTACATGGTTGTGGTGTGTATCTACATGGTTGTGGTCCATATCTACATGGTTGTGGTCTGTATCTACATGGTTGTGGTCCATATCTACATGGTTGTGGTCTGTATCTACATGGTTGTGGTCTGTATCTACATGGTTGTGGTGTGTATCTACATGGTTGTGGTCTGTATCTACATGGTTGTGGTCTGTATCTACATGGTTGTGGTCCATATCTACATGGTTGTGATCTGTATCTACATGGTTGTGGTCCATATCTACATGGTTGTGGTCTGTATCTACATGGTTGTGGTCCGTATCTACATGGTTGTGGTCTGTATCTACATGGTTGTGGTCCATATCTACATGGTTGTGGTCTGTATCTACATGGTTGTGGTCTGTATCTACATGGTTGTGGTGTGTATCTACATGGTTGTGGTCTGTATCTACATGGTTGTGGTCTGTATCTACATGGTTGTGGTCTGTATCTACATGGTTGTGGTCTGTATCTACATGGTTGTGGTCTGTATCTACATGGTTGTGGTCTGTATCTACATGGTTGTGGTCTGTATCTACATGGTTGTGGTCTGTATCTACATGGTTGTGGTCAGTATCTTCAGGGCTGAAAATGAGCTTCCAAATGTGAATATTCAGTCTGTTCTAGTGTCAGTTCTATCAGGATTTAAACTGAACTGGATTCCATCAGGTCTGGTGGCAGTCAGTGGAATCTACATTCCTACATTATCACCTCTAAGAATAACATCTGGAATTACAAGAAAAAAATTTGAACTAGTGGAAACAAGTAAAATTATTTTGGTCAGATTTGTATAATCAGATTAGTTCCATCAGATTGGTTTGATCCAGGGGAATCCCGAGGCATTCCCTGGCTGGCCGAGAAATATAATCCCTCCAGCGTGTCCTGGGTCAGCCCGAGGTCTCCTCCTGAATCGACATGCCCAGAACACCTCCCCAGGGAGGCGTCCAGGAAGAATCCTCACTAGAGGAGCCACCTCAGCTGGCTCCTCTGGATGTGGAGGAGCACCTGCTCTACTCCCAGTCCCTCCCAGATGTCCCAGCTTCTCTAACGCTGAGCCCTGCCTACTAGTGATGCGCGGGCTACCCGCTGGCCCGCGGATATCCGCGGGTGACCCGCGGGTCGGGCGGGTTGGGTCGCAGTATTTAATATATATTGCGGATGCGGGTGGGGCGGGTCAGGGACGATCAATACCCGCATTTTTCCATACGACATTCCCAAAAATGGCACAATATGGATAGACTGAAGGTATACAATATTTCAACTTAAAATAACCTCAGTAAGAATAATCAACGACATATAAAAAATATGATGATGAAAGACAACTCAATTGACATCGGCAGTTTCATTCCACGAGAGGCGGCACGCTCCAGTCAGAATGAATGGGTAACAGCCACGTTATTTTCACATCCTTTGCATTGCCATCAACAGGAAAGGGTTGCCTTCATATCTTTACAGACCATGTTAAGACCGATGAGGGAGGATAGAGAGGTGTGTGCGTGCATGGAGCAGTCTCCACAACCGTGTTATGAAATGGAAAGGAGCCCCGCTAACCTACAGTAGCATCCTCGTCTCTCCTCTCCTTCCAATTACTCGTACACTTAATTCTCCTATGACCCGCGAGTCGGGCGGGGTGGGTCGCAGTATTAATACATATTGCGGATGCGGGTGGGGCGGGTCAGGGACGATCAATACCCGCTGAAGTGTGTGTTGTGTGTGTGTGTGTGTGTGTGTGTGTGTGTGTGTGTGTGTGTGTGTGTGTGTGTGTGTGCTCGGCTCACGCATGTGCAAGCCCGTCAGTTCCTGTTTTGAATGCTTTTTTATCCCAACTTTTTGTTATTTGTTATTAGCGCCAAATCTCCCTGAACACTCAGAGATAAGAGTGAAAATGTCGGACTTGATCAGGGAGAAGATTAAAACAGGCGATGCGAAGGTTGTACGGAAACGTTGTATGTGTTGGCTTTATAGAGTGATGATGTGGGTGGAGTCTATTTTATGTGCTGGAGTGCATATTGAGACGTTAGAAAGGAGGCAAAAATTATGCTTCATGACTTTTAACATTAGAAGCACAAGGTAAAGATGCTGCGAATGTACTATGTGAGTTTAGAGACAAATTTAAGCTCACGAGTTGATAGTGGGCGGGTTGGGTTTATCGATACGTGACATCATGCGGGTTGGGCGGGGCGGGCCTAGCCACGTTTTGGGTTTGGGCGGGGCGGGTTTCTGTAAAACCCCCTAACCGCGCATCACTACTGCCTACCCTGTGAAGGACACTCATTTCGGACGCTTGTATCCAAGACCTCATTCTTTGGATCATGACCATAGGTGAGGGTGGGAACGTAGAGTTTACTTATGGTCGAGAGGTAAATTCAGAGCTTCATCTTCTGTCTTAGCTCCTTCTTCACAACAGATCAGTTTAACACCCGCATTACTGCAGACATCGTCCTAATCCGCCCGTCCACCTCCCGCTCCATCCTTCTGTCACTCGTGAAAAAGATCCTGAAGGGGTGGGGGGGGGGGGCAGTCTACCCTTTTCCAACTGAGAACCATAGACTCAGACTTAGGGCTCTGATTTCAAATTTTGACATTCGAATATAATTTGAGTGTTATAATTTAAAAAAAGACATGTTTGAACGAATGTTAGGCAGCTGTTAATATTGGAACCTGTATATGGTGTCATTAGGATTATTTATTTTACCTTTTGAATGTCGCTGTAAATGTTTTCAGTTCAGGTTCAGGTTTTTTATGTCTGGGGAATTATGTGAATTGCGAACACAAAGGTCATTATCTTTGGGTTTATCTGGGCACCTGTAGACGTTAGCGTCCAGCTGACACGTAACCAATGGCAGGGTGGTCAGTGGTCAGTTCTGCTCATTCATGAACAATGGCTGTGGTAGATGGAACGTCGGAGAGAACGACTCCAGACTTTCTCTTGCGTCTGAACTTAACAGCAGAAGGAAACTACAGGGAGAACACGTGCATTGTGGGATTTCTTAGTTTTCTTTGTGAATTTTTCGCCTCTAGCTTTAGGACGACCACCATGAGCTGACCTATTGACCTGTTGATGTGGGATCAGGTCACATGTCTTATTTGTGTGTGTTGATTCTCTCACCTTCACTGTCAGCGGCCAATCAAAACACAGCTTTGGAGAAAAGCACCGACCTGCCGTAGGACGAACAAACTAGTGCCAACAAATGATTCAAAGACTTCATCAGATCAATCACAGGGTTAATTTAGATGAACCATACGCTTAAATCTTTATTTTTTATCTCAAGGGTCAAGGTTCCTTTATTTGTACCTGTGGGTAGAACTGCTTTATAGAAAGAATGATTTAATTTGGCAACAGAACCATCCAGAACACACCCTGAAACCTGTCAGGCAGGTATTTGACCAAGTGTCAAAGACAAAGACAAAAGACAGAACAGTGTTCCAGCGTTCAGGACACCATGCCAGATAACAAACAGACCCAAACGCAGTACTCACAACCAGAGATAGTGTTGGAAATAAACTGTCAGATTGGTACCAAACGATGCAGGATGAAGATTTATACAATTCTCATAATTGGTGTTATCACCTACGACCAAAAGTTTTTCAGATCTCTGGAGGTCAAAGGTGACATGTGGCAAAATTAACTTGTGTAACACTGTGTGTGTGTCAAATATAGACATATGACGCTATAACTTAATCAATACTGGATATATTATCATAATATTAGACGCACTGACGCATATATACATAAAAACAAATGATCAGTATTGTAAAAGGTTAAAGGTCAAGGTCATATTTAGCAAAAAGGTCAAAATCATATTATAGGCTCTAATTCAAGAAACTGGAGATTGGCACAAAATAGGGACGAGATTAGACATTCTGTGAATACTAGTGAATATTCTGCATTTATTTATTTTTGTTTTGTTTTTTAAATGAGTCTTCATCTAGACCGGGGGGTGGGGGTTGAAGGTGGGGTTTGATGTGATAGTGATTTAACTAACATAAGGGCTGGCGTTGTCATGTGACGGGGTTCAGAACACCCTGTGGTTTCATATAAATATAATAAATGTCTTTTTGTGTCAGGTCTGTGTGGAGGTTGTGGATCAAACCAAATCCTGCTGTTTCAATTCTCTGTGTTCTTTATATTTCTTTTCTCTTTTTTCAGCACAGCATATTTGTAGTTGTGGTGAATGTTTGTTTCCATTTTCCTTCCACATGATCCCTCATTATAATCCCAGTATGGACCACTGTACTTCCATTGTTTATGTCAAACCACTGACATGATGAAACTCTAGAACACTCACTTCAATCTGCACTTTTTACTTCCATACTTTTTCTTCTGTGGAATTCACTCATATTGAAACGTTTCCCTGTGTGATCCACAAACAGTTTTTTTTCTATAGTTCTGTTTTTATTCCTGTTGAATCCAGAATAAAGGATCATTCCTCTTTGAGATGAACCATGTAAACACCTAATTAGCTCCGCCTAAGGAGGTTATGTTTTTGCTGGATGTGTTGTTAGTGTCACAAGGAACAACTGATTACATTGTGGTGGTGATCCAGAAGAGATCCTGGATTCTGGATCACTTGGAAATGTGTTCTCAATTTACCACACTGTAAATAGTTTTCCTTGTGACACTTTTATTTTTAATTTGATCAAAATCCATCCAGAACTTTTTGAGTAATGTTGCTGACAGACAGACAGACAGACAGACAGACAGACAGACAGACAGACATATCCTCCTTGGTGGACCTGTCTACATTCAAGGTCTGCCTTTGTGGAGGTTTGCGTTCTCAGAGAGATTTTTTTTAGTTCCAGTTGAAAATGATGATTCACTTTTAAACTGAATTCAGAATAAAGTCACTGGTTTATTAAATTCAGGTCCATTTGTCTGTCTGTCAGCAGGATTACGCAAACATTTATGAACGGATTTTGATGAAACTTTCAGGAATGATAGATAACGAGTCAAGGAAGAACCCATTACATTTTGAGCAATAAAGATCAAAGGTCAGGGTCACACTAAAGGTCAACATCAGTGGTAATATCGCAGGATTCAAACAAGATAGAATCTGGTGGGTTTTTTCATCCACATGATTTGACCTTTGACCTCTAACCCTTCAGACATCAGATAGGTCAACACCTATGGCTCTAACCTTTGACCTCTAACCCTTCAGACATCAGATAGGTCAACACCTATGGCTCTAACCTTTGACCTCTAACCCTTCAGACATCAGATAGGTCAACACCTATGGCTCACATCACATGTTGACGTCATATGAGGACTTATCACGCCTTGGCGGAGCTCTGCTGACTATGACTTACTTGTTCTGATCTGACTTCAATAATTCCTCTGACATGGAAAGTATAACAGTCTGACAGAACAGAAGGACACAAATACAAGACACTGACACTTTTATCTAACAATAAAAAGTCTCTTTCTCTCTCGTCTGTATTTGTAATTTTTTAAACCTATCTTACATACCACGCCTGTTCATAGCGATTCACCCGGTGTCTCCTTTCCAACTCTCTCAGCGGCAGCCTAGACCCCCCCCCAACACTCTCACCTGTCTGATGGATGGACTGCCCCCCCCCCACCACCACCCGTTCATCAATAGTCTGTCCGTCCAGGGGAGTGGATCTGTCCTCCAGTGTGGCTCTCCTCAATGTTTCTTCTTTTTTCCCTTTGAGGAGGGTCTAAGGACAGGGGATGCTTGGGACTGTATCTATTTCTGTGCACCAATTTTAACCATGTACAATAACTTCAAGCATTTTATTTAGTATTGATCTTAAATCTGAGTGTGGTATTGAATTCCCCAAATGTGAAAATATATAAAAGCACAGTCAAAAAGGTAACTACCATGTTTTCTGCACTATAAGGCGCATTAAGTGAAGTCAAAATCATGAAATTAAAAAGTCAAAATTATGAGATAAAAAGTATATACAAAAGATTTGGTTTCAGCACCCTTCAAAACGCCTAAAACATGAACATGAAATGCTTTCAGGACTTTAAATAGGAACCCTTTCTAAAATAAAAACTACTGGACCAATTTCCATGACATTTTCAGTAAAGGTGTGAAATGGTCCAGAATAGATCCCATTACATTTTAGTGAATGTAGGTCAAAGGTCAAAGTAAAAAAAAAAGGGTTTTTACAATGATCAGAGATTGGTCAAAGACAGGGTCGGCGTTAGACATAGCCAGTGCCCTAGGCGGTCGCCCTAGGCGGTCGCCCTAGGCGGTCGCCCTAGGCGGTCGCCCTAGGCCCTAGGGCACCAGATGTCCGACAGAATTAGAATATTAAGATACTGTATGTTCAGGACTATAAGGTGAACTGTAAAGACTAATTTTCTCACAGTGAATCTCATATATGGATCAATATATGGACGGTTGTGCTTAGTGGCTTGGGATTTTGAGTGTTTATCTCATAATTTGTTCTTTTTCTTTCATATTTTAGTTTTTATCTCATGATTTTGACTTTTTGTCTTTTTATCATATAATTTAGCATTTTTATCTCATAATTTGACTGTTTATCATATAATTTGGAGTCTTAAAGTTTGATTTATCAGAATAAGAGTGTGTTTTGTTCCGTGTTATAACTCAACAAGGTTTATAGTTATTGTAACTGTTTATCTTCACTTAATGCTCCTTATAATCCAGTTCACCTTATAGTGAGGAATATACAGTAAATAAATCATTAAACTTAACATTGACAGTGATTATTCATGTACACTCAGTACGTACTCCATCAGATGTAGGACACTATGTTTACACATGATCATTTAGAATTACACTAAAAGGAAAGAGGGGTGTTGGCCTAGTGTTGTCCTAGTGTGGGCCTAGTGTTGACCTTGTGTTAGCCTAGTGTTGGCTTAGTGTTGGCCTAGTGTTGACCTAGCGTTGGCCTAGTGTTGGCCTAGTGTTGTCTTAGTGTTGGCCTAGTGTTAGCCTTGTGTTTGCCCAGTGTTCGCCTCGTATTGGCCTTGTGTTTGCCTAGTGTTGGCCTAGTGTTTGCCTAGTGTTGGCCTAGTGTTTGCCTAGTGTTGGCTTAGTGTTGGCCCTGTGTTTTCCTAGTGGTGGCCTCATGTTAGCCTTGTGTTTGCTTAGTGTTGGCCTTGTGTTTGCCTAGTGTTGGCTTAGTGTTGGCCTTGTGTTTGCCTAGTGTTGGCTTAGTTTTGGCCTAGTGTTGGCCTAGTGTTGGCCTTGTGTTTGCCTAGTGTTTGCCTAGTGTTGGCTTAGTTTTGGCCTAGTGTTGGCCTCGTGCTTACCTAGTGTTTGCCTCGTGTTGGCTTAGTGTTGGCCTTGTGTTTGCCTAGTGTTGGCTTAGTTTTGGCCTAGTGTTGGCCTAGGGCACCACATTGACCAGAGCCGACCCTGGTCAAAGGTCATGAATGTCCTTTTCATTCCTGTTTACTCAGTTAAGCATTTAGCTTCTTTTTGCTAACACTGCGGATTGACATCAGAACATTGAAGGACACATTGGAAGACTGTAGGACAAAGGTCAGAATAAAGAACCAAATCAAATTTTGGATATAAATTTTGAACTCTTTATCTTACAGACTTCCAATCAGCACTGAAATGCTGGTCTTATAATAAATGTGGAATAAATGTGACCTATTGTTGACCCAAGAGGTCAGAGGTTACTGGGTTACAGTTGATAGAGATTTACTTACTAATTTGACAGATAGGAAACATTTAGGCTCTGAAATGACACCATGACCTTTGACCTTGAGCAACCTTGGACCTTAGAATTCACTTCACACCTGGTTCTCTACTCACCTGATGTTGACAGAGGTGGAAAAGAACTAATCAGACATACTTTATTACTGCACTTAAGTAGATTCTGTAGATATCTGTACTTTAC
This sequence comes from Siphamia tubifer, assembly GCA_020466265.1. NCBI lineage: Eukaryota > Metazoa > Chordata > Actinopteri > Kurtiformes > Apogonidae > Siphamia > Siphamia tubifer. The sequence goes on from CM035786.1 coordinate 54,067,120, forward strand.
TGGAGTATTTATTTTTCTGGAAACGTTATACTCTTTACATTTATATAAATATATGTACTTTCTACTCTACATTCTCAGATTAGACTCATTACTTTTCCAAATTAAACAGAAGTTTATTTATCAGTAAATCAGTCATGTCAGAAGGAAAATCAGTGGAGACAAACTGACATTCAATTTCATAATTATGACTCTTCAACTCAGACTTTCTTATTTCTTATCTAATATTTATTACATTTTATCTCATAATTATATTTTTATCTCTTGTTGTGACAGTCAGAAATATGAGATAGCAAAAATAATGGTAAGTCTTAAATATGAGATAAGAAAAGCATAAGTATGAGAAAAAGAGTCAAAACTGAGATAAAATGTTATGAATATTAGATAAGAATTGCATAATTTTGAGTTAGTCTAAATTAAAAGTCATAATAGTGAATAGAAAGTCTGTTTGTTTCCACTGATTTTACCTTGAAGTCACTGATTTACTTATAATTAAACATCTGTTTAATTTGAAGTGTGGTTCAGGTCTAGACCCAGCGGTTCAGGGCCAGAACCGGTGACTGTTGAAATAATGTCAGTGTTACATGTTAGCGTTAGCAGACATTAGCATTGCATGTTAGCGTAGCAGAGCCCATCAGTGCTGTGGCGCATGGCCTCAGTGGGGGGGGCGCTGTGCTTGGCAGGGGGGGCAGGGGGGCAGGGTGGGGGTCGGGCTCCTCCAGTCTAACATATTAAAGCCAGCAGCATCATGAGAAACCAACAATGTCTGGCAACTTGGCAACATCAGCAATGCCCCGTGATGTGAAGAGAACAAAAGCTTGGAACTGTCAAAAAAAACTCTGGACCATCTGGAGACAGAGAGGCTTCATTGTCCCCCCCCACCACCACCTCTGCGCTCAAACCTCATCTTCCTGTTGTGCTGGCTTGGCGGCAAAAAGGGGATTTTTATTTTGGTTTCTCCGCTGGAGGTCAAAGTTCACTGGGATGTGGAATCAGAGGAGACGTTGCCATGTTTCCTCCTCCCTCGGTTCTTTTCCCAGAAGCCCCTCCGGGATGAACGGCGGCACATTTCATCTTCCTGAGAACCGGCACAGAGCTGCGCGCCTCTGCCGCCATCACATGTTACAGAGAAGGCTCCAGACACGCAAGCTCAATGCGAGCATGCAACATGTGCTGCTGCAGATGAGTTGACATACCCAGAGGTTGAGCAACGCTGGGCTGGTTAGTCCCAGTGCTAAAGATGCTAATGCAGCTACAGCCAAAGGGTTAGCACTAAAGATGCTAATGCATCGCAACACAGCTTCACCCAGATGGTTAGTACTAAACATGCTAATGCAGCGCAGCTTCAACCAGAGGATTAGCTCTAAAGATGCTAAAGCAGCGCAACACAGCTTCACTCAGAGGGTTAGAGCTAAAGATGCTAACGCAGCGCGGCATTCAATAATGTCTTCATTTCCTGGAAAAGTCAGTAAATCTCCACTGTAATAAAAGCCAAACAAGGCAAAGCAGACCTCCGCCAAGGCTTCATTTTTCATTCACACGTGACGTGATGGAGCCATAGGTGTTGACCCATCTGATGTCTGAAGGGTTAGGGGTCAAAGGTTAGAGGCATAGGTGTTGACCCATCTGATGTCTGAAGGGTTAGGGGTCAAAGGTTAGAGCCATAGGTGTTGACCCATCTGATGTCTGAAGGGTTAGGGGTCAAAGGTTAGAGCCATAGGTGTTGACCCATCTGATGTCTGAAGGGTTAGGGGTCAAAGGTTAGAGCCATAGGTGTTGACCCATCTGATGTCTGAAGGTTAGACCATGTGAATGAAAAAAAGCACCTGAGATATTACCACTGATGTGTTTTAGCTGTTGACCTTTAGTGGGACCTTCACCTTTGACCTTAATTGCTCAAAATCTAATGTGTTCTTCCTTGACCCATTATCTATCATTGCTGAAAGTTTCATCAAAATCTGTTCAGAACCTTTTGCCAAATCCTGCTGACAGTCAGACAGACAGACACGCAGACAGTCAGACAGACAGTCAGACAGACAGTCAGACAGACAGTCAGACAGACAGCTGCTGAGGTAATAATGAAACAGTGTTTTATATCTTAAACCTTTAGAATGTTCTGGAAAACAACGTCTGTGGCACCGTTATGTTTCTACAAACACAGACCATCTGCACACGACTGTGTCCAACATCTGTCCTCATACAGAAAATTCTAATGTCCATTTGTCTTGATACAGAAAACACTAATGTCCATCTGTCCTGAGATAGAAAATACTAATGTCCATCTGTCCTGAGACATAAAATACTAATGTCCAACTGTCCTGAGATAGAAAATACTAATGTCCATTTGTCACACTGTAACTTTAGTTACCCTGGTTACCAGGTATATTTACATAAATGGAAGTGCTCATACAATTACATTTTAAATTATTACCTCCGCCAAGGAGGTCTGTCTGTCTGTCTGTCTGATAATGTCAGATAATGGGTCAAGGAAGAACCCATTAGATTTTGAGCAATGGGGGTCAAAGGTCAAGGTCACACTAAAGGTCAACATTTAAAACACATCAGTGGTAATATCTCAGTTTTATTTCTTTCAAATGGTCTGACCCTCAGACATCAGATGGGTCAACACCTATAACCCTAACCTTTGACCCTTAACCTTCAGACATCAGATGGCTCAACACATATAACCCTAACCTTTGACCCCTAACCTTCAGACATTAGATGGCTCAACACCTATAACCCTAACCTTTGACCCCTAACCTTGAGACATTAGATGGGTCAACACCTATAACCCTAACCTTTGACCCTTAACCTTCAGACATTAGATGGGTCAACACCTATAACCCTAACCTTTGACCCCTAACCTTCAGACATTAGATGGGTCAACACCTATAACCCTAACCATTGACCCCTAACCTTCGGACATCAGATGGGTCAACACCTATGGATCCATCACATCAGGTCATGACATCATATCAAGCCTTGATGGAGGTCTGCTGTCTCTGAATTTTAATTTAGACTGTTTACCTCCACCAAGGAGGTCATGTTTATGGTCATTGGTTGGTTTGGTTTTTTTTGTTTGTCTACAAGATAACTCAAAAACTTATGGACAGAATTTGCCAAAATTTGCAGGATGTCTACCTTGGTGGAGGTCTGTGCTCTCAGAGTGCTTTTCTAGTTTAATTTAAATCCTTTATAAATTCTAAAAACTCTAATTAATTAAATTCAATGTTAGTGTTTACAAGCTCTGCTGTTTTTCAGGAAGTGAAACATAAACCTATTCTGGTAAAACTGCCCCCTACAGACCAGTGTTCTGCCTCTACTGCCCCTACAGACCAGTGTTCTGCCTCTACTGCCCCTACAGACCAGTGTTCTGCCGCTACTGCCCCTACAGACCAGTGTTCTGCCTCTACTGCCCCCTACAGACCAGTGTTCTGCCTCTACTGCCCCCTACAGACCAGTGTTCTGCCTCTACTGCTCCTACAGACCAGTGTTCTGCCTCTACTGCCCCTACAGACCAGTGTTCTGCCTCTACTGCCCCTACAGACCAGTGTTCTGCCTCTACTGCCCCCCTACAGACCAGTGTTCTGCCTCTACTGCCCCCTACAGACCAGTGTTCTGCCTCTACTGCCCCTACAGACCAGTGTTCTGCCTCTACTGCCCCTACAGACCAATGTTCTGCCTCTACTGCCCCTACAGACCAGTGTTCTGCCTCTACTGCCCCCTACAGGCCAGTGTTATATAACAATGTGTCTTTGACTCCAGTTGTAAAAACAAAACTCTCCATAATTGTGTTAAATTGTACTTTTGATCATGTGCTGACGGCGCTGTGGAGCCTCATGTTCATCGCTGCTGAGCCTGGTTATCCTAACCAGCCAGAGTAATAATGACTGAAGGTGGATTTAGAATCAGAGCCTGTCTCTGGTCCAGGGTGTGATGGGGCGTTTAGGGGCCCCCCACCCATTACATCATTATTAAACTGGGAGAAGGAGGTGGAGAGAGAGAGAGAGGGAGAGAGAGAGAGAGAGAGAGAGAGAGAGAGAGAGAGAGAGAGAGAGAGAGAGGATGAGAGAGAGAGAGGGGGGGATGAGAGAGAGGGAGGAAGGTGAGAGAGAGAGAGAATGAGAGAGAGAGAGAGAGAGAGGATGAGAGAGGGGGGGCAAGGGAGAGAGAGGACAGAGAGAATGAGAGAGAGGGAGGAGGGTGAGAGAGGGAGAGGGAGAGAGAGAGAGAGAGAGGGAGAGAGAGGATGAGAGAGAGAGAGAGAGGGAGGAGAGAGAGAGGGAGGGACGGAGAGAGAGAGAGAGAGAGAGAATGAGAGAGGGGGGGGTGAGAGAGAGAGAAAATGAGAGAGAGAGAGGGAGAGAGAGGCCTTGGAACTGTTACTGCAAACAGTCACTGTGAAAGTACTGTAAATACCACAAATCGGTACTACTGTATTTTCCCGCACTATAGGGAACACTGGACTATAAGGTATCATCAAAATTATGACAAGACATGAAATGAGTGAATTTATTAACAATTCACTGAGCAGACAAGAAGTAACACATCACATCTATGATGACCAGGTACTATCCAGTCAGTGCTATCGCTATGACGACCAGGTACTGCAGGGGGACTGTGGGACGGTCCAGACCCTCAATGTTTTCCAGACACTGTTCTAGCTCTTTGAGTTTTTCTAGCCTTTTTTCCACCGTTTTTCCGCCTGTCATGCTGTTTTGGTGCATTGTGTGTTAGTTTGCTGTGTTTCCTGTGAGTCAGAGCAGAGGGTTTTGATGACCGTGTGACTTTTTCAGTTAAAGCTCTCATTAACTGAACATGAACCCAGTGTGTCCATCCACCATCACTGATTCAAATGCAGGGCTTTGACTGTTCAGTACATGCTGGACAAGTTAACAGTGTTTCTACGGTAACTACAGAGGATTCATGATGTTTCCACGGTAACTACAGTGGGTTCACGATGTTTCCATGGTAACTACAGTGGGTTCATGATGTTTCCACGGTAACTACAGTGGGTTCACGATGTTTCCACGGTAACTACAGTGGGTTCACGATGTTTCCATGGTAACTACAGTGGGTTCATGATGTTTCCACGGTAACTACAGTGGGTTCAAGATGTTTCCATGGTAACTACATCGGGTTCAGATGTTTCCACAGTAACTACAGAGGGTTCACGATGTTTCCATGGTAACGACCGAACATCTGAATGTCCAAATATGATCATATCTGACAGTGTTTTCCAGACTCTGCTCTAGCTCTTTGGTTTTTCTAGCCTTTTTCCACCGTTTTTCTGCCTTTCATACTGTTTTTGTGCGTTGTGTGAAGTTTGCTATTTTTGCTGTGAGTCAGTGCAGGGGGTTTAGATAAGACCTGCGCAGGGTGGCTGTGGCTCAGTTGGTAGAGCAGGTCACCCAATGACCGAGAGGTTGGCGGTTCGCATCCCTCCTCTGTCTGTCCACATGTTCAAGTGTCCTTGGGCAAAGACACTGAACCCTTTGTTAGTGTCCCAGTAGGACTGACAGAACCTTAGAAACCTACTGGTGTATGAGTGTGTGTGAATGGGTGAATGTGAGGCTAATGTAAAGAGCTTTGAACCTGAAGGTGGAACAGAACTATAGAAGTGCAGAACATTTACATGGACAAGGGGTTAGGGTCTGCGCACATGTGCGGCAGGATGAGTTGACCTTTTGTTGGTGGCACATGGTGAGTTATTAAGTTATCACTGATAATAGTTTTTCTCCACCTTCATGGTGCTCAAAGCGCTTTACATTAACTTCACATTCACGTATCTAAGGTCTAAGGTCTAAGTCAGGGTTCAGTGTCTTGCCCAACGACACTTCAACGTGTGGACAGCCAGAGCTGGGACTCGACCCGCCAACCTCTCGGTCATTGGGTGACCCACTCTACCAACTGAGCCACAGCCGCCTCATAAATAAAATAAAAGAAATGTTCAGTTTAAAACCCCTTCTGTTGATGTGTTTATACCTGATGAAAATTATTTACGCCGGTTAAGCGGCTTGACTTCAACATGAGTGGATGAAGCAGCGCATCAGTCAAGACTGATTTTGAATCTAATCACATGCAAGGATTTTAGATAAGGCATCTCCTTTGAAAACGGAGCGATTGCGGAAGACTCCCAGACCATCTGGCGTCAGTCAGGTTAGTGATATCTCAGAATCCAGACCAGATAGTATCAGGTGTTTTTTTTTTCATTCACTTCGTCTGACCTTCTGACCTCAGATGAGATAACACCCATAGGCTCCATGACGTCACATAAAGAAGTCATATGACGTCAAGCCAATGGTATATTTGGTAAATGTATGACCTTTACCTTAAAGCAGGTTATTGACATATTTAGTTAAATCAGACAATATCTTGTGCTTCATATTTAACATTAGATCTAACATGTGACATTTGGTCGTTGTGCGACGTCACATAACGTCAGAGTGACGTCATCTGAAAAACAGGACCCAGGATTTATTTGAATTTTTTAAACCCTCTAAGGGATTATTAATGACTGATAAAAATAAATCATTAGCGAACATGGAAAACTAGTTTATGAATAATTTACGAACATTCAGATCCAAACCTTGGCAGACTGGTGCTGCTTCACTGAGGTCTGTGCTGTCGGAGTGATCTAGTTTCAACTGTAAATTCGTAATTTCACCTATAATCTTGTTTATTCACCAATGTCACAAACTCATCTCTAATGTCGTAATTTCACCTATAACGTGGTAGTTTCACCTCTGATGTTGTAATTTCAGTGTTTCCATGGTAACTCCAGAGCCTGTGAATGTCCAAATATGATCATATCTGAGAGCGTTTTCCAGACTCTGCTCTAACTCTTTGGGATTTTTCCACCGTTTTTCAGCCGTCCGTGCTGTTTTTGTGCGTTGTGTGTGAGTTTGCAGTGTTTCCTGTGAGTCAGCGCGGAGGGTTTAAATGACACACCTTGATGCAACGCCAGGTGAGCGTCTACGCACATGTGCAACAGCGGCAGGATGAGTTGACCTGTTGTTGGCGGCACATGATGAGTCATTAAGTGTTTTTGTGTGTCTGCCCTCGGCCTCAGCTCAGCCGTTGTTTCGCTGTGAGGCGGCGGGAGTGGGGGGTGGGGTGTGTGTGTGTGTGTGTGTGTGTAGGGGGGGGGGGTTCATATTTTCCGTGCGCTGTGTCCAGGACATTTACAGTTGGCGTCAGGGTACGCTGTTGGTCTGAGGGGAGGCACTTTGAAGTGTTTGTGGTTTCGCCACATCTGCAGGCAAGATGTTCATACGGCGGGGGGAAGAAGGAGGGGGTTGTGGGTAAAGAGGGAGGGGTCTGTGTCAGCACTCCTAATGTCATGTGACAATGAACAACATCCCTTAACTCTTTCCCAGGATGCCTCGGTGCATGCGAGGAGCACTCGTTAAAGGCTGGTTTCTTCTCATGGCTCAGCGGGAGTGTTTGTGTTTGCGTCCACACAGGGTTGGGCTTTCGGGCTGGGGGCTTTCGGGCATGGGGCGTGGGGCTCGTCCACAGGAAGAGGAGGATCATGGGAGTGCGTGTGCGCGCTCTGGGACTTTCCCAACATGTGCTTTTTATGTAGTGAGGGAGGTGTCTGCTGTAATGTTGATAAATGCTGCACATTACTGCAGAGCCAGAGGCCCAGCTGATGATGAAGATGAAGATGAAGGCCCTTCACTTTCTGAAAACAAAAAACAAAAACACTGTTAAAAGTCAAAGTAAAATCCACTGCAATTTTTCAATCCACTCAAATGTTCTACTTTGAGTATTAAAGTGGAATTGATTTACATGATTACCTCTTTAAAAACTGAAACGTTAAATCCATCACAGAAAAGTCCAGATATTTAAACTGGAGCTGTGTAGTAACGATAATGTCGGAATTTCACCTATAACCTCGTAACTTGACCATTGTCACAAATTCACCTATGTCGTCATTTCACTTATAATGTAATTTCACTAAGAATTTATTAAATTAATCTATAATGTGGTAATTTCACCTATAATGTCATAATTTCGACAATATCATAAGTTCACGTATAATTCATTCATTTCAGCTGTAATATTATAATTTCACTGATAATGTTGTAATTTCATCTATATTGTATTAATTTAATAAAGGGTCAATGGTCTGCACTTATATAGCACATTTCCACCTTCATGGTGCTCAAAGCGCATTTGCACATTCACCCATTCACACACCCATAGGTTTCTAGGGTCAAAGGTCAGTCCTACTGGGGGCCTAAGTCAGGGTTCAGTGTCTTGCCCGAGGACACTTTGACATGTGGACAGCCAGAGCTGGGACGTGAACTGACAACCTCTCGGTCATTGGGCGACCCACTCTACCAACTAATAAAAGTACAACTACTACTGTGAAAAAGTACTCTGATAAAAGTACTCATTCAACGCCTTTATTCAAGTAAAAAAAACAAAAAAAGTACAAAAACACAAAAGTTCACATGCTTTAGTGGTCATGGATCGGTAGAACTAGGTGGATCAGGTCTAGATGGTTCAGGTCTAGTTTTTCAAAGCTATGTGAATCAAGTCTACATGGATCAGGTCTATATGGTTCAGGTCTAGGTGGATCAGGCCTAGATGGTCCAGGTCTAGTTGTTCAGGTCTAGGTGGATCAGTTCTAGATGGTTCAGGTCAAGGTGGATTAGGTCTAGTTGAAGTCCACCTCTGCTTCTAAAAATCAAAACTTCCGCTTCAGGGCATGAACAGCGAAACCATAGAGTGGGCGGGGCCTCATTTTACCACAGAGTGGGCGGGGCCTCATTATAGTGTAAACCTGTTAAAACACCATCAGACGTGATGTCTGGATTGTGGTCCACCCCACCCGAGGCTTTGGCCAGGGGCGGAGCTTAATGCTGGAGGCTTTGGCCAGGGGCGGAGCACAAATACTAGAGCACAGATATTTATATAAATGTAAAGAGTATAAAGTACGTATATTTATATAAATGTAAAGAGTATAAAGTACAGATATTTATATAAATGTAAAGAGTATAAAGTACGTATATTTATATAAATGTAAAGAGTATAAAGTACAAATGTTTATACAAAAATATAGCGAGTAAAAGTAAAAAGTTGCCAGAAGAATAAATACTCAAGTACAGATACCTAAAGAATCTACTTGAGTAGAGTAATGAAGTACTTGTACTTCATTATTTACTACACATGTCTTTACTCCCATCGTCCCATACGCTGCTGTCATTTGCAGTCATTATTAAAGTCATATTTCTCAGCTTGCGCTCAACTTGCTTCAAATTAGTAGGACCCCCCCCCACCCCCTCCTCCAGACCCGCCCTCCCCTCCGCTGCCGTCGCAGGTCAACTTCCCGCCGCTCACATCGGGTTCAGGTTTGAGTTTTGGCTCCTGAACACATGGCAGTGAATTTCCTCACACCGTAAATACTGAGCTGATTGAGACGGCCATGTACTGAGCATGTGCAGAGAGCGACCTGCTGTTCAACAACCAAGTCAGTTCACGTGACGACGAGGATCCAGCGAGGATTAGGGGGGAAGGTGTTGTTGGCTGTTGAACTGGAGTGGATTTAACTGAACCGTCCTGTCCAGGCTCAAACACATTAACCCTTTATAGAACAGGGTACCATGGAAACCACTGTGCACTTCTGAGTAAAAGCATATATTTGGTCTGTACAGTGCTACCTCTACCTTTGAAATCAATTAATTCCAGAAGTTTTCGTACTGTAAATAGACTCGCATTTTACAAGTAAAAGTTCCGAAGGCCCCAATACTACCCACTAAACTCTTTAAACATTTTAAAAGTACACACATTTAGTATGAAATATGTGTTAAAAGTCTTAGAAAATTTATATTTTAGATGTAATGTGTTGGTGTCAGTGGGTAAATGTGTCTTCACTCACTGAACATTAAACATTAGACCATTCAAAATGAACCAGACATGTGGGTCATTTTCATACCAGACATGTGGGTCATTTTCATACCAGACATGTGGGTCATTTTCATACCATTGTGTTCGGTTTAATTGTCACTTTCACCTTTGACAATGTTTGTTGACGGATGTTTGGTGGGTTTAGATCCAGGGACGATTGCCTTTGACGAATTTTCGGGATCTTCCTGCATGTGTGTCGTCGGGGTGGCCGATGGCACGGCTCGTGGACATTTTTTTGAGGAGTTTCGTGGGGTTTCGGCGGCATGTCTTTTGTTCGTGCTGGTGGAATGAAGTCGATTCCTGTTCAGTACTGTAGCCAGACTGACAAACAGACACACCTCCGTGGAACCAGTTATTCCATCCACGCTCCGTTCTGATGATTTCCTGCAGTTCTTTAACAATAAAATATCAACTATTAGAGAGAAAATAGACACATTTCTCCCAAATATTAGATCAGAAAAAGTAGCGCTTTCAAACCTAGGCCCTTTAATAAATCCCTCTGTAACACTAAATAATTTCACCACTGTAGACCAAACTGATGTCATATCTATTATCATGTCTTCCAAATCATCACCTGCCTCTTAGATCCAATCCCAACAAAACTCTTTAAAGAGATTCTGCCCCTAATTATTAGCACTGTCCTAAATATAATTAACACTTCATTAATTACTGGATATGTGCAGCAGTCATTTAAATATGCTGTTATTAAACCAATTCTGAAAAAGCCTACCCTAGATCCTGACATTTTAGACAATTATAGGCCTATATCCAATTTGCCCTTCCTGTCAAAGGTTTTAGAACGAGTAATAGTTAAACAGCTGTGCCAATTCCTGCAGGATAATAGTTTATTTGAACAGTTTCAGTCTGGCTTTCGTGCCCATCATAGCACTGAAACAGCATTAGTTAAAGTTACTAATGACTTATTATTAGCCGCTGATGTTGGATTAATATGGGTCCTGGTGTTATTAGACCTTAGTGCAGCCTTTGACACCATTGACCACAGTATCTTAGTGCACAGATTAAAATGTGATATAGGTATTAGAGGTGGCTCTCTTGACAGTGTCTGTGTGGGAGCCATGGACAACAGGATCTACAGTGACCTGCCTGTGCTCACCGGTGACCCCGGACCCCCTCCCTTGCCTGTCTGGTGTCTGGACCAGCCCCCCCCCCCTTCATTCATAAATGGACGTTCATCTATAGCCTGTCCGTCCATGGGAGTGGATCTGTCCTTCAATGTGGTTCTCCTCAAGATTTCTTCTTTTTCCCACTGGGTTCTGAAGTTTTTTCTTGCCGAGAAGGAGGGTCTAAGGACAGCGGATGCTTGGGACTGTTCCTATATCTCTGTAATTGATTGTGTTTCTGAAAAGCCCTGTGAGATGACTTTGTTGTGATTTGGGGATTTATAAATAAAATTGAAATTGAAATGTCTCCCTCCTCCTTTATTATCATCTCTTGTTTCACTTCTTGTTTTCACTTGCACCAGGAGTTACTTTTTGGGCTGGTGGTGGTGGGTGCTGTGGTGGGGTTTCTGTGGGCGCACTTGGGGGGACTCGCGGGGCAGCAGTGGCTCTGTCCTTTACGTGTGTATGGTTAGAACTCTGTGATGAATGAGGGTCAAAGGTCACCAAAAGCATCATGGGTAGCTCCCTCATAGACAATGGGATGATACGTACAGTACGTACATGATGTATTTGCATACATTACGTAGTTACGTACAGTACCTACAGTAATGTATATTGTATCTATGTCTCGGGGGTTTGGGTTTCATTTTGTAAATAGAATTTTTTTTTGTATTCAAAGACGAAAATTTGAGGTAAAGGTTTTTCATTACTTGGATTATTCATTAGCTGGGTCTTTTGTAAGTAGAGGTACCATTTTATATACTTTAGGATATGCTCATTAATATTAGAGATGCAGGCATCCCAAAAAAAATCTGACTTTCCAAGATGGCCGCCAAATCAAATATGGCTGTCAGAGAGTTGTATGATGACACAGGAATGTGATAGAACCCAAATGCAGACTTGCAGACCCAGGACAAGGTTTAAGAGGATTTATTGATAACAGTATGCATTATAATGGAAACACTTGTTCGCTCCAGGACATTCATCTGGCGTTAATGGTGCAGAGTGAAACAGCCACTGGGACAAGAAGCCGGCTCAGATAGGCAAGGGTCAGAACCACGAAATCAGAATAATCAGAATAATCAGAATCAGAATCCAAAACACAGTTACCATATGCCAGAAACAGATCAGTCCAGAGAGCCGAGAGAGCGTGGTTTCCAAGGGGGGCAAGGCAGAGTCTTGGGCCAGAGTCCAGGCCAAAGGTCATATACAAAACACATCCACAAAACAGACAGAGAAGGAGCAAGTAAAAAACCAAGAACCAGACAAACACAGATGAAACCAGAAAACCAGAGAAGACAAAATGCTCGTAGGTCGCAGGAAAGCAGACGAACTCGCACTAAGTGAAGACACACAAGGGTTTAAATCAGGGGTCCCCAAACTATTTCCAGTGAGGGCCACATAACTTTTCCCTTCTCAGATGAGGGGCTGGGGTCAATTTGTAACAGAAAAAGTGTGATGAATGCAGGAGTGTCTAAATGTAAAAAAAAAATAAAATAAAATGTTTTCCAGAAAGCCACAACACTTTCTGGTTTCTTCACAGAACAAAAGTCAGAAAATTATTATTATTATTATTATTATTATTATTATTATTATTATTATTATTATTATTATTATTATTATTATTATTATTATTATTATTATTATTATTATTATTATTATCAGTAATAATAATAATAACCCTCTGTGGGTTCTTCACAGAAAAAATGTCCATAGAACATAAACTTCTTCATCTTAACAGGTCAAAGTTCATCTTAGTTGTCAGAGCAGAATCTGTGACTTTAATGACTCATATGAGCGTCTGTCAAAGTTATTGTGTTAAACTAGTTAATAATAGTTAATTGTTAGAAAGCCCACACAGTTTAATTGTTTATTTGATTGTTTGGTTATATTTGTTCAGGAATAACTCCTTTTCTGTAAGTTTTCAAATGTCCCACGCTGTTGAACACACCACTGATATTATAACGGTTATGAACGTAGTCTGTGTTTTCTTAGCCTCTGTGTTGTAGGTAACTGTGCTAAGTTCACCATCTCTGCTTCTTTTTCTCTTTTTTATTCATCTATTCCTGGTTTATTACTGTGTGTAGATACCACAAGGTCAGATAAATAACACAGTACAGTTCAGGTAGATGTTAGCATGTTGTACTGTATAAGCTAATGCTGTTTAGCACCAGTGTGCTGTTGAAGCTAATACGATAATATGCTAGCTGTCCGTGACCCATGTAATACATCTGAGTGACTCATATAGTGGGTCTTAGTTCATTTATTATTGTATGTATATATTGTTATAGTGAGTGTTACTGTATTATTACAGACCACAGTAAATAAACCTTTAATGAGGACATCTGTATCTGTGTTCTTTAATCAGAACCACAACCCACACCTTGTCACTCTGAACCAAATCCTGGAGACAACCCCACGCTCTCTGCTTCATTAATAATGAAAATAGTTCAGAACTAAGGAACATTTTATTGCAAATGTCCAACTTTATTATCAAATACAAATACACACATATAAAAAAAAAGTCTAAATGGTCTCTGGTATTGTTCAGGGGGCCGGACCAAATGTGGAGGCGGGCCTTAGTTTGGGGACCACTGGTTTAAATTCTCTAAAGACAGGTGTTCCACATGAGGGGAAAATTAAAAAGGGGCAGGATAACACTGGTGACAGGAAGCAAAGTCACAAAGACTAACATGAGCACACATAACAAAATAAAAGCCTAGACACTAACAATGACAGAAAAAATCATAAGACTCAAAAAAATAAAACTGTCATGATGAAAAAGAGATAACTATTGCACATCCAAAGATCATTAAAATACACTATTACCCATTAAAATATCAGTCGTGCACATACAAAGATCATTTTTGCACATGCACATTATCGAAGAATCTAATTGAAGCCAAACTAGACAACGTGCACACAGACCTACTTGACAAAATAAAAGCCCCGGACACCAACAAAGACAGAAACAAAACAAAAGCACATAAGAGACGGACTCACATAACAAGGACAAAGTCCAGATTTATCACAAAAACACTTACAGGACACTGAGGACTGAAGTCATATCTTTACATGAACCAAGGTGAACGAGCAGCAAATACATGAACTTTAGTTCACTGATTAGCTAATACAGTCATACTTCAACTTACGAAAAACCCAGCTAATCCAAGTTACAACAAACCTCTAACTTAATTTTTGTAATTTTTTCAGAACCCAAATGGACCCAGATGTAAGTTAATGTTAGTGGAAAAGCTGCTGGTGTCTCAATCACTGAGTGTCAGGTGACCACGTTAGCAACTGATGGGGCAGGACAGAGCGCAGATCAATAAACAAGACAAGTTCAAAACAAGACATCCAAAAAGGGACGTGTACAGGGACATGTACAGTCCAAACTCGTTACCGATAATCAAGTGTATGTGATCCAAATCCTACGATGTGTTCAGGGTCTGACAACAAAAGTAGTACTAGTATTCAGAGAATGTCTAATATCACTGCTATTTAGTGCCAATCTCCAGTTCCTCTGACAACCTTGAATTAGAACTAATACTGTGATTCTGTGATTTTGAACTTTCTGCTAAATGCTACCTTGAACTTTGACCTTTTGCCTTATTGATAATGTCGTTCTATGTATGTATACACACACACTTATATATATATATAGATATACAGTATATATATCAGTATATATGATGACCTCCAGAAATCTCAAAATGTATTGGTCATAGGTAATAATACCAATTATGATAATTATATAAACCTTCATCCCGCATCATTTGGTACCAATCTGAAAGTTCTGCGACCCTCTGTTATTGAGTTATAACCCATAATGTGATTTTGAACTTTGACCTTTACTCAAATGGATCATTGCATCTGATGCACATGAGTTATATGTATATGTCCATGTAATTTCATGGTGATATCAAGTATTTATTGAGTTATAACAAATGTCTCTGTGGACACACACACACACACACACACACACACACACAAACACATACACACACACACACACACACACACACACACACACACACACACAAACACATACACACACACACACACACACACACACACACACACACAAACACATACACACACACACACACACACACACACACAAACACACACACACACACACACACACACACACACACACTGATTACAATAATCTCTCTCAACCAAAATTGGGCAAGATTAAAAATCCAGCACAATGTCCAACAGGCAACAGATAACAGACAGATTCACGATAGCCAAAAGGTGGTTATACACAGGAAGGTCAAGACATGAATATAAAATGCTCTTTTGTTGCAATCGGGGCAGACAAACTTGTTTTTAGTGTATTTTTACTGCATTTTACTATATTTGTGGTATATTTTAATGTATTTTTTTTTACTGCATTTTACTATTTTTTCATGTATTTTAGTTTTGTTTGTTTTTTTACTACATTTTTGTGTATTTTGGTGTTTTTTTGTTGTTTTTTTTTACTACATTTAGTTCTATTTTTAGTGTATTTAAGTGTATTTTTTATTGCATTTTATTCTATTTTTAGTGTATTTTTACTGCATTTTATTTTTTACTGCATTGGAACCTTTGGTGGGCCACATTTGGCCCCTAGGCCGCATGTTTGACACCCCTGTTCTAAACTTTTCCCTCACAGCAGTGGGGGTGTGTAGTATCCTGGAGGGAAAGTGCAGCAGTAATTGATTTTCTAAAGGCTCATAAAAGTTTACAGATGCTGCCAGTGAAGGTAACACGACCAAATATGAATCATGCAGTTGGAGCAGCGGTCCTGCGTTCACATAAAGCCCTGGCATCAAACCTGCTCTCACCATAAAGCACTGGCATCAAACTGGGACACTTGTGCAGAGTCCAAACCCCCCCCCCCACTGACACAAAGAGCCTCCGCCCCCAACTTCAAGAGACAGGAAATACCTGCTGCCGCTGCACACACACTCTGAACTCCAGCTGATTTACTGCACACGCTAATGAGGCTAGCACTGAAAACTGGAACAACTGTACTACACACACGTACACAATACACACTATGTACACAATACACAATAACTGAGGTGGTCAAAGTACTCACATTCTGTACTTAAGCAGAAGTACAGCTTCACTGAAAAAAGGAAAAACTTTGAATCAACTTAGAAAATCATCAATTTTGACTTTTTATCTCACGATTTTTTTGTCATCAACACAATAATAGTTATTTAAGCAAGAAAAATGTGAAAAGTGTCAAAAGTATCTAAAATAAGTAATTTAAAAGTGAGTTAGTGTGAAGGTCACAGTTACTCAGTTTAGTGGAAATGGACAAAACATTTAAGAGAAATTGATGAAAAAAGTCACAATTGGGATAAAAAAGAATAATTTTAAGGTAAAGTCAAAATTGTGAGATAATAGTCATATAATTATAATATATAAAGTCACAGTTTCTCTACTCCAATGATTTTTCATACTGTTGCATCTGTTAAGTTTGAGAATGTAAAGAGTATAAAGTACAAATATTTATATAAATGTAAAGAGTATAAAGTACAAATATTTATATAAATGTAAAGAGTATAAAGTACATATATTTATATAAATGTAAAGAGTATAAAGTACATATATTTATATAAATGTAAAGAGTATAAAGTACATATATTTATATAAATGTAAAGAGTATAAAGTACATATATTTATATAAATGTAAAGAGTATAAAGTACATATATTTATATAAATGTAAAGAGTATAAAGTACATATATTTATATAAATGTAAAGAGTATAAAGTACATATATTTATATAAATGTAAAGAGTATAAAGTAAAAATATTTATATAAATGTAAAGAGTATAAAGTACATATATTTATATAAATGTAAAGAGTATAAAGTACAAATATTTATATAAATGTAAAGAGTATAAAGTACATATATTTATATAAATGTAAAGAGTATAAAGTACATATATTTATATAAATGTAAAGAGTATAAAGTACATATATTTATATAAATGTAAAGAGTATAAAGTACATATATTTATATAAATGTAAGGAGTATAAAGTACATATATTTATATAAATGTAAAGAGTATAAAGTACATATATTTATATAAATGTAAAGAGTATAAAGTACAAATATTTATATAAATGTAAAGAGTATAAAGTACATATATTTATATAAATGTAAAGAGTATAAAGTACATATATTTATATAAATGTAAAGAGTATAAAGTACATATATTTATATAAATGTAAAGAGTATAAAGTACATATATTTATATAAATGTAAGGAGTATAAAGTACATATATTTATATAAATGTAAAGAGTATAAAGTACATATATTTATATAAATGTAAAGAGTATAAAGTACAAATATTTATATAAATGTAAAGAGTATAAAGTACATATATTTATATAAATGTAAAGAGTATAAAGTACATATATTTATATAAATGTAAAGAGTATAAAGTACATATATTTATATAAATGTAAAGAGTATAAAGTACATATATTTATATAAATGTAAGGAGTATAAAGTACATATATTTATATAAATGTAAAGAGTATAAAGTACATATATTTATATAAATGTAAAGAGTATAAAGTACAAATATTTATATAAATGTAAAGAGTATAAAGTACAAATATTTATATAAATGTAAAGAGTATAAATTTATATAAAAATGCAGGTAGTAAAAGTAAAGAGTTGCCAGAAAAATAAATACTCAAGTAAAGTACAGATATCTAAAAACTCTATTTAAGTACAGTAATGAAGTATTTGTATTATTTATATTACTTCCACCTCTGCACAATGCACACACACACACACACACACACACACACACACACACACACACACACACACACACACACTGGGGTTTTAACGACTTCAGTTTCGACTTAAGTCGACTTATGCGTAAATAAAGTCGAAGTCGAGTCGACGGGTCGTGATGACGTCATCATATCGTCAGTGGAGAAACAACACAGACACGCGTCTGTCCATCAATGAACGACTGGAGTTAAAGTTTACTGTAACGTAACGATGTCCACTGACTAGACACAGTGAGTTTAGGCGGTAGAGTGGGTCGTCCACTGGTCGTCCACTGGTCGTCCACTGGTCGTCCACAGGTCATCCACAGGTCGTCCACAGGTCATCCACAGGTCGTCCACAGGTCGTCCACTGGTCGTCCACAGGTCGTCCACAGGTGGTTCGTGTCCTGGCTCTAACTGTCCACATGTCGAAGTGTCCTTGGGCAAAGACACTCAATCCTTTGTCTCCCAGTAGGACTGACAGAACCTTAGTGTGTATGAGTGTGTGTGAATGGGTGAATGTGAGGCTAATGTAAAGAGCTTTGAATGAAGGAGGAACAACTATAGATAGATACTATATATAGAGTTTTCTGTTCAAAGTAACTGAACAACATCAGTACATGGACACATGTCTGCATTTAGTCTGGACCCATGGCTCCAAAACTGTCCACACGTCTGTCACATGTCCTCAATTTTTATATTTCATCCTAAGGACAAATTCCAGACATGAGTAAAAAAAGTTGAAGACAGTGGACGTCAAGACACACTGTCCACACCACACTGTCCATACTCCACTGTCCACACCACACTGTCCATACTCCACTGTCCACACCACACTGTCCATACTCCACTGTCCACACCACACTGTCCATACTCCACTGTCCACACCACGCTGTCCACACAACACTGTCCATACCCCACTGTCCACACCACGCTGTCCACACCACACTGTCCATACTCCACTGTCCACACCACGTTGTCCACACCACACTGTCCATACTCCACTGTCCACACCACGCTGTCCACACAACACTGTCCATACCCCACTGTCCACACCACGCTGTCCACACCACACTGTCCATACTCCACTGTCCACACCACGCTGTCCACACCACACTGTCCATACTCAACTGTCCACACCACGCTGTCCACACAACACTGTCCATACTCCACTGTCCACACCACGCTGTCCACACCACACTGTCCATACTCCACTGTCCACACCACGCTGTCCACACAACGCTTTCCATACTCCACTGTCCACACCACGCTGTCCACACCACACTGTCCATACTCCACTGTCCACACCACGCTGTCCACACAACACTGTCCATACTCCACTGTCCACACCACGCTGTCCACACCA
The DNA here is from genome assembly GCA_020466265.1 of Siphamia tubifer. Classification (NCBI taxonomy): domain Eukaryota; kingdom Metazoa; phylum Chordata; class Actinopteri; order Kurtiformes; family Apogonidae; genus Siphamia; species Siphamia tubifer. The sequence continues at coordinate 54,086,314 of CM035786.1, forward strand.
CACTGTCCATACTCCACTGTCCACACCACGCTGTCCACACCACACTGTCCATACTCCACTGTCCACACCACACTGTCCATACTCCACTGTCCATACTCCACTGTCCACACCACGCTGTCCACACCACACTGTCCATACTCCACTGTCCATACTCCACTGTCCACACCACGCTGTCCACACCACACTGTCCATACTCCACTGTCCACACCACGCTGTCCACACCACACTGTCCATACTCCACTGTCCACACCACACTGTCCATACTCCACTGTCCACACCACGCTGTCCACACCACACTGTCCATACTCCACTGTCCACACCACGCTGTCCACACCACACTGTCCACATCATGCTTGATAAGAAGAGCGTCTTGTCTGCTCTGCCTCCAAATGTAAGTTGACTGTTAGAGGGAGTCTTACGTTTCTGTTAATGTCCTTCCGTAAACTCACTCACTACTTTGGCTTCACTGCATGTTTTGAGACTAGACATGTCTCCCTCAAAAAAGAAAAAATGTCTCCCAGCTCCACCCTTTGTTCTTCTATTTGCACAAACTCCCACAGCCACCGCATCTTAAAAGAACCACATTTCTTTTTTTTATTTTGTCTCGTTCAGTGGATGTGTCGCTGTGCTAAGGGGTTAGCATTAGCATTTCTTACTTCTGCCACACTGTTGTTAGCTAGCCAACCTGCCCTGTGCACATAGTCTGGTCAATACACCAGCACTGACAATGCTATGACTGGAAGGTAACGTTATGGTGTCTTTGTGTGGACACCTGTTACTGTACCACTGAGTGACAATAAAAAACAAAACAATATTATTGGTCTAATTATTTAGATTATGTCTAATATTACATACAAATTTATGCGTGTTTGTTGAATTTGATTTTACGTGGCGCATAGATTTTGTTGTGCGCTGGGAATGTGCGAGCACTGCACAACTGACCAAGAGTGCAGCTGAGAGGGAACATTGCATCATGGTAATATTCTCTGAGGTGGCCTGAGGTCATGACCCCACAGATGATTGGACGATTGGTGGGTTTGGGGGCAGATGATTGGACGATCTTTAAAGTTGTGTAACTGAAACCAGCACCAGAGTCGAGTGACAAGCGGCTCCACATGTTGTCAAACAGCACGTTACCACGGCAACGGGCTGAGGGTGGGGGTGTGATGGATTGTGGGTAAATCTAATTGTGTGGCTGGATGCTCAAACCTCAGTGACAGAAATGAAAGGAGGTGTTTGTTGTTCAAATTACACTGAACACACACACACACACACACACACTCATTTAGATGTCTCATGAGGACCAAGTTTGTAATCACGTACATGAACTAAAATTTTAAAAAGATTTTAAAAAATGTGTGAATTAAATAAAAAATAAATGAATAAAAACTGATGAATAAAAACAATGATTAAAAATTAAATAAATAGAAAAAAATCCTATCTTTTAAAAAATAATTAATGATAAATAAACAAATAAACAAATTAATATAATAATATAATACCAAATTATATGGAATGAAGATTTATACAATTCTCTCACAACCAATAGTTTTTCAGATCTCTGGAGGTCAAAGGTGACATGTGTCCAAATTAACACTGTTTGTGTCAAACGTAGACATATCAAGCTATAACTTAATCAATACTGGATATATTATCATAATATTACACACACTGACACATATATACATATTACCAAAGTATGAATAATACAAAAGGTCAAAGGTCACATTTACCAAAAAGGTCAGAATCACATTATTGACCCTAATTCAAGAACAGGTTGTCATAGAAAGAGACAGGAGTGATACTAGACATTCTCTGAATACTAGTTTGAATGTTTGTTTCCACATGTGAACAGATTCACGTTAGCGTCTCCAGGGTTCACGTTAGCGTCTCCAGGGTTCACGTTAGCGTCTCCAGGGTTCACGTTTGCGTCTCCAGGGTTCACGTTTGCGTCTCCAGAGTTCACGTTAGCGTCTCCAGAGTTCACGTTTGCGTCTCCAGGCTTCACGATTGCGTCTCCAGGGTTCACGTTAGCGTCTCCAGGCTTCACGTTTGCGTCTCCAGGCTTCACGTTTGCGTCTCCAGGGTTCACGTTAGCGTCTCCAGGGTTCACGTTAGCGTCTCCAGGGTTCACGTTTGCGTCTCCAGGGTTCACGTTAGCGTCTCCAGGGTTCACGTTAGCGTCTCCAGGGTTCACGTTTGCGTCTCCAGGGTTCACGTTTGCGTCTCCAGAGTTCACGTTAGCGTCTCCAGAGTTCACGTTTGCGTCTCCAGGCTTCACGATTGCGTCTCCAGGGTTCACGTTTGCGTCTCCAGGGTTCACGTTTGCGTCTCCAGGCTTCACGTTTGCGTCCCCAGGGTTCACGTTAGCGTCTCCAGGGTTCACGTTAGCGTCTCCAGGGTTCACGTTTGCGTCTCCAGGCTTCACGTTTGCGTCTCCAGAGTTCACGTTAGCGTCTCCAGAGTTCACGTTTGCGTCTCCAGGCTTCACGATTGCGTCTCCAGGGTTCACGTTAGCGTCTCCAGGGTTCACGTTTGCGTCTCCAGGGTTCACGTTTGCGTCTCCAGGGTTCACGTTTGCGTCTCCAGGGTTCACGTTTGCGTCTCCAGGCTTCACGTTTGCGTCTCCAGCGTTCACGTTTAAGTCTCCAGGCTTCACGTTTGCGTCTCCAGGCTTCACGTTTGCATCTCCAGGCTTCACGTTTGCGTCTCCAGAGTTCACGTTAGCGTCTCCAGGCTTCACGTTTGCGTCTCCAGGCTTCACGTTTGCGTCTCCAGGTTTCACGTTAGCGTCTCCAGGCTTCACGTTTGCGTCTCCAGGCTTCACGTTTGCGTCTCCAGGCTTCACGTTTGCGTCCCCAGGGTTCACGTTAGCGTCTCCAGGGTTCACGTTTGCGTCTCCAGGGTTCACGTTAGCGTCTCCAGGGTTCACGTTAGCGTCTCCAGGGTTCACGTTTGCGTCTCCAGGGTTCACGTTTGCGTCTCCAGAGTTCACGTTAGCGTCTCCAGAGTTCACGTTTGCGTCTCCAGGCTTCACGATTGCGTCTCCAGGGTTCACGTTAGCGTCTCCAGGGTTCACGTTTGCGTCTCCAAGGTTCACGTTTGCGTCTCCAGGCTTCACGTTTGCGTCCCCAGGGTTCACGTTAGCGTCTCCAGGGTTCACGTTAGCGTCTCCAGGGTTCACGTTTGCGTCTCCAGGCTTCACGTTTGCGTCTCCAGAGTTCACGTTAGCGTCTCCAGAGTTCACGTTTGCGTCTCCAGGCTTCACGATTGCGTCTCCAGGGTTCACGTTAACGTCTCCAGGGTTCACGTTTGCGTCTCCAGGGTTCACGTTTGCGTCTCCAGGGTTCACGTTTGTGTCTCCAGGGTTCACGTTTGCGTCTCCAGGCTTCACGTTTGCGTCTCCAGCGTTCACGTTTGCGTCTCCAGGGTTCACGTTTGCGTCTCCAGGCTTCACGTTTGCGTCTCCAGGGTTCACGTTTGCGTCTCCAGGGTTCACGTTTAAGTCTCCAGGCTTCACGTTTGCGTCTCCAGGCTTCACATTTGCATCTCCAGGCTTCACGTTTGCGTCTCCAGGGTTCACGTTAGCGTCTCCAGGGTTCACGTTTGCATCTCCAGGGTTCACGTTAGCGTCTCCAGGGTTCACGTTTGCGTCTCCAGGGTTCACATTAGCGTCTCCAGGGTTCACGTTAGCGTCTCCAGGCTTCACGTTAGCGTCTCCAGGGTTCACGTTAGCGTCTCCAGGGTTCACGTTTGCGTCTCCAGGCTTCACATGTCGTCATTTGTCTTGGTTCTTTTGATCCAGATTAAAGCTCGCGTCAGCAGCACCTGATCCAGGCGTCAAACCCACATCACTGGATGAAATATGACATGTTCAGGGCACCACTATAAAAAGCCTGTGGAACTGAGCCCTGGCTCTGTGCACCAGGAGGGGCACCCCCCCCTACTCCCCACCCCCTCAGCTCCAGGCATGTTGGGAGAGTTAAACTGTGGACGGGCAGCCAAGGAGAACGCAGCCCAAAAATCATCAGCTCTATTTTTTTCAGTGACATGATTTACTATGAGAACTGCAGATGAAGAGAAAGAACATTCCTCTGGTCGGAATTCTCTCCGGGACCGAGGTTGGGATTATTCCTCTCCGTCTGTCTCCGTCTGGAAATGCCCCCCCACCCACCACCTCCTGGGGGTGTTTAGTGCCTTCAGAGCGGCTTCCATACAACAGAACACATTTAGTGGCCCCTAGAGGACAACAGTGGAACTGCACACACTACCACACCACACTACTACACACACACATATATGTGTGTATATATATATATATATATATATATATATATATATACGTATGTATTTACTGTTTTTTAAGTATTTTTGTGTGCTGATAACAGGAAGGTGTTAATGTTTACACATCCATTCGTGTCATTTAACAACACACGCTCAGTTGGTGGAAAGCATTTTCAAAAAACACGTCCTGTGGACACAGGCCCATATATATATATATATATATATATATATATATATATATATATATATATATATATATATATATATATATATATATATATATATATATATATATATAAATAATGTTAAACTTCTTTATCTTCATATTTACACTTTATATCTTTGTCTAAAAACTAAACTTAACATTTTTGTGTTTTTAACACTTCTTAAATATATTTGATCACCTGCATATGGTTTTCAGTGTCTCTTTTAACACTTCTTAATTTTCCATAGTGTTCTTTATTATAAACATTCACATTAGTGATTGAAATGGAATAAAATAGTCCACAGTTAAAACATCAAATTGTTCCATCACTTTTAACCTAACCCCCCCCCCCCACCCAAAAAAAACCCCTGTCTAACCCAGGGGTGTCAAACTTCAGTCCTGGGGGGGTCAGTGCCCTGCATGTATTAGTTGTTTCCCTCTTCCATCACCATGGAAACCATTCCATCATTCTTCTATCTTTTGCAGAGATAATGATGATGATGATGATGATGAGGAGGAGGAGGAGGAGGAGGAGGAGGAGCAGGAGGAGGAGCAGGAGGAGGAGGAGGAGGAGGAGGAGGAGGAGGAGGAGCAGGAGGAGCAGGAGGAGGAGCAGGAGGAGGAGGAGGAGGAGGAGGAGGAGGAGGGTATCTTTGAGATTCGGGCAACGAAAAGATCGACTTATTACAGCAGGTTGAGATAACTCATCATTTTTAAATACGCCAAATATTGACAGCCAGATAATGTTACGTAACAGCTTAACTTAATTACGCGCTGTGCCAATTAAGCTAATTTTTTAATATAGTATTAAGCTAATATCTACACGGCCGGCACGGTGGTGCAGTGGTTAGCACGGTGGTGCAGTGGTTAGCACGGTGGTGCAGTGGTTAGCACGGTGGTGCAGTGGTTAGCACGGTGGTGCAGTGGTTAGCACTCGTGCCTCACAGCAAGAAAGACCCTGGTTCGAATCCCGTACCAGACCTTTCTGTGTGGAGTTTGCATGTCCTCCCCGTGTCCGCGTGGGTTTTCGCCGGGCACTCCGGTTTCCTCCCACCATCCAAACACATGCACTGATAGGTTAATTGGTTAATCTAAAATTGTCCATAGGTGTGAATGTGACAGTGATTGTTTGTCTATATATGTTCAGCCCTGTGATGAACTGGCGTCTCATACAGGGTGTACCCCGCCTTCGCCCATTGTAGCTGGATTAGGCCCCCAGTGACCCCCGTGACCCAAGTGTGGATAAAGCGGGTTCAGATAATGAATGAATGAATAATATCTACACGAGCTAATACTGTAGATATGGAAGTATTTCTGAGAAAAAGAAAAAAGTATCTGATGAGGATGAGCCTAGACAGTTATCATTAACCTTTTACTAAGTCATAGATTATCATTAGTTATGTTCACATTTGTAATTAAACACGAGTTTAAATTATCTAATGTTAATGTTTTATGTAATTACGGTATATAAGACAGGTAACGTTAGTCAGGGAGGAGTGATGGAAGAAGAGGTCAAAGGTCAAACACAGGCTGGGACCATAAATGGGTGAAAAACAGCAGATTTCATTCACAGACAATAGTGAGTGTTGAACTGTTTTCCATTATTACTTTACGTAATATAGCTACATGACAATATTTATTTTAAATAAAATTAATTAAATGTTACTCTGTTAGTGTAGGAATGTTCTGGATGCTGCTCAGTATCAATGGGCCAGGCCTGGAAGAAAGAGCCTTTGAACTTTTCTACAAAAACCCTCGAAAGATCCAGTGCTCTCAGGCTGGGTGCAAACTTTACCACTGAGATATTTATTATTATTATTATTATTATTATTATTATTATTATTATTATTATTATTATTATTATTATTATTATTATTATTATTATTAACATTTAGTTTGAATTATTTTTTGTTTGTTTTCATTTTACCATTTGGTTGTTGAAAGTCTAATAAATCAGTTCTAGAAATAAAGAAAAAACTGATGAGATAAAAAAAAAGGTCATAATTAAGAGATAAAAAAGTCAAAATCATGAGACTTTATATTATTCTTATTTATTTTTAGTATTTCATGCAAATGAGCCACAGCTGACTCCGCCCCTCTGTTCTGCGTTCTACTGACAGGAAGAAATAAATGGAACCTTGAAGTCGTACGTGTCGTTGGTGTAAAGCAGTGGTCCCCAAACTACGGCCCGCGGGCTGGATATGGCCCGCCTCCACATTTGGTCCGGCCCCTGAACAATACCAGAGACCATTTAGACTTTTTTTTTTATATGTGTGTATTTGTATTTGATAATAAAGTTGGACTTTTACAATAACATGTTCCTTAGTTCTGAACTATTTTCATTATTAATGAAGCAGAGAGCGTGGGGTTGTCTCCAGGATTTGGTTCAGAGTGACAAGGTGTGGGTTGTGGTTCTGATTAAAGAACACAGATACAGATGTCCTCAAAGATTTATTTACTGTGGTCTGTAATAATACAGTAACACTCACTATAACAATATATACATACAATAATAAATGAACTAAGACCCACTATATTAGTCACTCAGATGTATTACATGGGTCATAGAACACACACATCACTCACAGAAATGACAGATGACAGCTAGCAATGCTAGCTGCTAGCATATTATCGTATTAGCCTCAACAACACACTGGCGCTAAACAGCATTAGCTTATACAGTACAACATGCTAACATCTACCTGAACTGTACTGTGTTATTTATCTGACCTTGTGGCATCTACACACAGTAATAAACCAGGAATAGATGAATAAAAAAGAGAAAAAGAAGCAGTGATGGTGAACTTAGCACAGTTACCTACAACACAGAGGCTAATAAAACACAGGCTACGTTCATAACCGTCGTAACATTCGTGGTGCGATCAACAGCGTGGGACATTTGAAAACTTACAGAAAAGGAGTTATTCCTGAACAAATATAACCAAACAATCAAATAAACAATTAAACTGTGTGGGCTTTCTAACAATTAACTATTATTAACTAGTTTAACACAATAATTTTGACAGACGCTCATATGAGTCATTTAAGTCACAGATTCTGCTCTGACAACTAAGATGAACTTTGACCTGTTAAGATGAAGAAGTTTATGTTCTATGGACATTTTTTCTGTGAAGAACCCAAAGAGGGTTATTATTATTATTATTATTATTATTATTATTATTATTATTATTATTATTATTATTATTATTATTATTAGGACAAACAAAATAATACGTGTGGTTCCGGTCACCCGACCGACCCAATTTTTTTACGACGAAAATGCCGACTATGTAGACATTTTATCAGTTTGTCAAAATAAATTAAACATAATGAATCGGCCGACTGCCGACTCTTATCTATGAAATTCCCAATAACTGATGATGAGAGAATTTATTTCTCCATATTTAGTCCGTATTCATATTTACCAACATCTGTCACCTGTCTGATCACCGTGATTTATGACTAGCGACAAACAATGAGCCAAATACATGGTGTCCATGTCCATCAAAACAACCCTCAATGCATGTGATTGCTGCGTGAGTTTTGATTGGCTGTTCACCTCTTGATGAATCTTTCGTACATCGTCTGTTAATTTCCCACTCACTTCACACCAGAGTCCTGCACGGGTTCGAGTACCCGTGGGTGACCCGTGGGTGAACCGCAGATTTTCACGAAACAGGTGAAAAATGTTGTGCTGTGTCGGATACGGGTTCGGTTCGGTTCGGACGTGGGTGATCGCGGGTCTAATTTGCGGTTCATAGGCTAAAAGGTTAACAACATTTTTATTTGGCTCTGCCTTGGCTATGTCACTGTTCAGTATATTCGTGGCAATAAATGTTTATATTTAAGTTTGGCTATCTGACATTTTCTTTCGGGTTCGGGTCGGATATCGGGTTCATTTATAGCGGGTTGGTTCGGATGCGATTTTTTTTTCGTCAGAAAACGGGTCGGATACGAGTTTAAACATGACGGGTACGGGCGGTTGCGGTATGTTAAAAACAGAACCGTGCAGGACTCTGCTTCACACTTGGTTTGTTTCAAAAACACCAGCGTTTCTTTATTCATTGGGAAGATGGTTTCATATCTTTATGGAGCATCTCTTGGTCACACAGACTTGTGTGCCTGGTGTGGGGAACCAAATACAAATCCTCTTCCAGAGCTAAAAAATAAATTTAAAACTGTACTCCCGCTCTGTCAAGATTGTGAGGAATGTGAAGAAGCCAGTAACAAAACAGCAGTATGGTAAGAGGAAATAAGTTGAACAGTAAATAGATAGCTGTATATGTCCACTAAAGCCTTCAATATTGGGGCCTTTATTTCATTAAATAATATTTAGATGTGGATAGAATTTACATTTGTAGTTAAACTGTATTTTTGTTGAAAAAAAATCAATAAAAGACAAAATGTTGATGTCAAATCAGATTTTATTGTATTTCAATCATCTAAAATTCATTTATGCTCTCTTAAAACATTCTGTAAATATACATGTACATGTACATGGAAAATCTGAGGCAATGTGTTGATTTTCTAACTGCTGGAAAGAATAACTGATATTAAATCTGAATTTTTGGAGCTTCTTTTTAGAAGATGGGTATATAAAATTGTAAATAAAATAAAATATGGATGACCCACCTACCTACCCAATTTTTCCTATCCATGTGATGGGAACCACATATATTATTCTGTTTGGCCTTATTATTATTAATTTTCTGACTTTTGTTCTGTGAAGAATCCAGAAATGGTTGTGGCTTTCTGGAAAACAATCATTTTTTACATTTAGACACTCCTGCATTCATCACACTTTTTCTGTTACAAATTGACCCTGGCCCCTCATCTGAGAAGGGAAAAATTATGTGGCCCTCACTGGAAATAGTTTAGGGACCCCTGGTGTAAAGCATCAGATTGTTGTCGTTGGCGCTTTTCAGATGGAAGCTGTGGCTGATTCTTCCCTCTATCATGAGATAAAAAGTTAAATAAAAGTTCAAATTATGAGATAAAAACCATATAAAACCCAAATAAAATGTCTTGAATTTCCTGGAAACCCAAATGACATTATTTTTAACAATCTCCCAATGCATCTTCGACCCATTTTCCCATAATTTAAACCTATTGTCTAATCTGTTTGGTGTGAAGTCTGTATCACATGCACTCCACCACAGGAACCTGCACTGGCTTTTTAAATGATATTTTTTGTAACTTCAGTAATTATTCATCCTTAAAGAAAATGAATGACTTTTCTGTAGTTTACATCCTGGTTACCACTTGAATGGATACGTCGTTCTGCCTTCGTAACAGAGATGGTGGTGATGAGATGGTTCAGTCTGTGTCAGTAGTTGTAGTTTTCAAAGTTACTGCATCAGCATCATATCCAACAAGTCAGTCATAGTCAGCAGACCTCTGCCAAGGCTTGACATGTCGTCATATGAAATGTGACGTGGTGGAGCCATAGGTGTTGACCCATCTGATGTCTGAAGGGTTAGGGGTCAAAGGTTAGAGCCATAGGTGTTGACGCATGTGATGTCTGGAGAGTTAGGGGTCAAAGGTTAGAACCATAGGTGTTGACCCATCTGATGTCTGAAGGGTTAGGAGTCAAAGGTTAGAGCCATAGGTGTTGACCCATCTGATGTCTGGAGGGTTAGGGGTCAAAGGTTAGAACCATAGGTGTTGACCCATCTGATGTCTGGAGGGTTAGGGGTCAAAGGTTAGAGCCATAGGTGTTGACCCATCTGATGTCTGAAGGGTTAGGGGTCAAAGGTTAGAGCCAGAGGTGTTGACCCATCTGATGTCTGGAGGGTTAGGGGTCAAAGGTTAGAGCCATAGGTGTTGACCTATCTGATGGCTGAAGGGTTAGGGGTCAAAGGTTAGAGCCATAGGTGTTGACGCATGTGATGTCTGAAGGGTTAGGGGTCAAAGGTTAGAGCCAGAGGTGTTGACCTATCTGATGTCTGAAGGGTTAGGGGTCAAAGGTTAGAGCCATAGGTGTTGACCCATCTGATGTCTGGAGGGTTAGGGGTCAAAGGTTAGAGCCATAGGTGTTGACCCATCTGATGTCTGAAGGGTTAGGGGTCAAAGGTTAGAGCCAGAGGTGTTGACCTATCTGATGTCTGAAGGGTTAGGGGTCAAAGGTTAGAGCCAGATGTGTTGACGCATGTGATGTCTGAAGGGTTAGGGGTCAAAGGTTAGAGCCATAGGTGTTGACCCATCTGATGTCTGAAGGGTTAGGGGTCAAAGGTTAGAGCCATAGGTGTTGACGCATGTGATGTCTGAAGGGTTAGGGGTCAAAGGTTAGAGCCATAGGTGTTGACCCATCTGATGTCTGGAGGGTTAGGGGTCAAAGGTTAGAACCATAGGTGTTGACCCATCTGATGTCTGGAGGGTTAGGGGTCAAAGGTTAGAGCCATAGGTGTTGACCCATCTGATGTCTGAAGGGTTAGGGGTCAAAGGTTAGAGCCAGAGGTGTTGACCCATCTGATGTCTGGAGGGTTAGGGGTCAAAGGTTAGAGCCATAGGTGTTGACCTATCTGATGGCTGAAGGGTTAGGGGTCAAAGGTTAGAGCCATAGGTGTTGACGCATGTGATGTCTGAAGGGTTAGGGGTCAAAGGTTAGAGCCAGAGGTGTTGACCTATCTGATGTCTGAAGGGTTAGGGGTCAAAGGTTAGAGCCATAGGTGTTGACCCATCTGATGTCTGGAGGGTTAGGGGTCAAAGGTTAGAGCCATAGGTGTTGACCCATCTGATGTCTGAAGGGTTAGGGGTCAAAGGTTAGAGCCAGAGGTGTTGACCTATCTGATGTCTGAAGGGTTAGGGGTCAAAGGTTAGAGCCAGATGTGTTGACGCATGTGATGTCTGAAGGGTTAGGGGTCAAAGGTTAGAGCCATAGGTGTTGACCCATCTGATGTCTGAAGGGTTAGGGGTCAAAGGTTAGAGCCATAGGTGTTGACGCATGTGATGTCTGAAGGGTTAGGGGTCAAGGGTTAGAGCCAGAGGTGTTGACCTATCTGATGTCTGAAGGGTTAGGGGTCAAAGGTTAGAGCCATAGGTGTTGACCCATCTGATGTCTGAAGGGTTAGGGGTCAAAGGTTAGAGCCATAGGTGTTGACGCATGTGATGTCTGAAGGGTTAGGGGTCAAAGGTTAGAGCCAGAGGTGTTGACCTATCTGATGTATGAAGGGTTAGGGGTCAAAATTTAGAGCCATAGGTGTTGACGCATGTGATGTCTGAAGGGTTAGGGGTCAAAGGTTAGAGCCATAGGTGTTGACGCATGTGATGTCTGAAGGGTTAGGGGTCAAAGGTTAGAGCCATAGGCGTTGACCCATCTTATGTCTGAAGGGTTAGGCGTCAAAGGTTAGAGCCACAGGTGTTGACCCATCTGATGTCTGAAGGGTTAGGGGTCAAAGGTTAGAGCCATAGGTGTTGACGCATGTGATGTCTGAAGGGTTAGGGGTCAAAGGTTAGAGCCAGAGGTGTTGACCCATCTGATGTCTGAAGGGTTAGGGGTCAAAGGTTAGAGCCATAGGTGTTGACGCATGTGATGTCTGAAGGGTTAGGGGTCAAAGGTTAGAGCCAGAGGTGTTGACCTATCTGATGTCTGAAGGGTTAGGGGTCAAAGGTTAGAGCCATAGGTGTTGACCCATCTGATGTCTGAAGGGTTAGGGGTCAAAGGTTAGAGCCATAGGTGTTGACGCATGTGATGTCTGAAGGGTTAGGGGTCAAAGGTTAGAGCCAGAGGTGTTGACCTATCTGATGTATGAAGGGTTAGGGGTCAAAGGTTAGAGCCATAGGTGTTGACGCATGTGATGTCTGAAGGGTTATGGGTCAAAGGTTAGAGCCACAGGTGTTGACCCATCTGATGTCTGAAGGGTTAGGGGTCAAAATTTAGAGCCATAGGTGTTGACGCATGTGATGTCTGGAGGGTTAGGGGTCAAAGGTTAGAGCCATAGGTGTTGACGCATGTGATGTCTGAAGGGTTAGGGGTCAAAGGTTAGAGCCATAGGCGTTGACCCATCTGATGTCTGAAGGGTTAGGGGTCAAAGGTTAGAGCCACAGGTGTTGACCCATCTGATGTCTGAAGGGTTAGGGGTCAAAGGTTAGAGCCATAGGTGTTGACGCATGTGATGTCTGAAGGGTTAGGGGTCAAAGGTTAGAGCCACAGGTGTTGACGCATGTGATGTCTGAAGGGTTAGGGGTCAAAGGTTAGAGCCATAGGTGTTGACGCATGTGATGTCTGAAGGGTTAGGGGTCAAAGGTTAGAGCCATAGGTGTTGACGCATGTGATGTCTGAAGGGTTAGGGGTCAAACATTAGAGCCACAGGTGTTGACGCATGTGATGTCTGAAGGGTTAGGGGTCAAAGGTTAGAGCCATAGGTGTTGACCCATCTGATGTCTGAAGGGTTAGGGGTCAAAGGTTAGAGCCATAGGTGTTGACGCATGTGATGTCTGAAGGGTTAGGGGTCAAAGGTTAGAGCCATAGGTGTTGACCTATCTGATGTCTGAAGGGTTAGGGGTCAAAGGTTAGAGCCAGAGGTGTTGACCTATCTGATGTCTGAAGGGTTAGGGGTCAAAGGTTAGAGCCATAGGTGTTGACGCATGTGATGTCTGAAGGGTTAGGGGTCAAAGGTTAGAGCCATAGGTGTTGACCCATCTGATGTCTGAAGGGTTAGGGGTCAAAGGTTAGAGCCATAGGTGTTGACCCATCTGATGTCTGAAGGGTTAGGGGTCAAAGGTTAGAGCCATAGGTGTTGACGCATGTGATGTCTGAAGGGTTAGGGGTCAAAGGTTAGAGCCATAGGTGTTGACCCATCTGATGTCTGAAGGGTTAGGGGTCAAAGGTTAGAGCCATAGGTGTTGACGCATGTGATGTCTGAAGGGTTAGGGGTCAAAGGTTAGAGCCGTAGGTGTTGACCTATCTGATGTCTGAAGGGTTAGGGGTCAAAGGTTAGAGCCAGAGGTGTTGACCTATCTGATGTCTGAAGGGTTAGGGGTCAAAGGTTAGAGCCATAGGTGTTGACGCATGTGATGTCTGAAGGGTTAGGGGTCAAAGGTTAGAGCCATAGGTGTTGACCCATCTGATGTCTGAAGGGTTAGGGGTCAAAGGTTAGAGCCATAGGTGTTGACCCATCTGATGTCTGAAGGGTTAGGGGTCAAAGGTTAGAGCCATAGGTGTTGACGCATGTGATGTCTGAAGGGTTAGGGGTCAAAGGTTAGAGCCATAGGTGTTGACCCATCTGATGTCTGAAGGGTTAGGGGTCAAAGGTTAGAGCCATAGGTGTTGACCCATCTGATGTCTGAAGGGTTAGGGGTCAAAGGTTAGAGCCATAGGTGTTGACGCATGTGATGTCTGAAGGGTTAGGGGTCAAATTCGGTCAGTTTCTTCCTTGTATCCGTCTCCTTGTTCACACTAAATTTAAGAATCATCTGTCAAAAATTGATGATGCTAGAGTGCAAAAAGTAAGTGGTCAATATTTGGTGAACTTTGACCTTGGCCGCTGACCATGAAGGTCAAGTCTTTTTGAGTCTAATATTCAGTGTGATGAACCTTATATCAAATCTATATTTACCAAAGATGTTTGAAATCAATCACATTAAAACTGTTCCAGTCCTGGACTCTGAACAATTTATTATATTTTCATTGATCTTGACCTTTGACCTTGATCCATAAAAATAGATCCCATACCCCAGGTGACATGGACGAAACTAACCCTAACCCTAACCCTAACCCTAACCCTATTTTCTCCAGAGATGTGGTCGATAGAGTGAAAACACACAAACAAACAAATGCTATCGATCAACACAAGTAACAAACAGAAAAGACCTGAACAAACAAACGGAACTGAATTTAATTTGCATATTAATTACTTAGGAACAATTTATATGTGCAAAGTCGAGATGTGACTTTTGGTCCAAGACACTATTTGAAATTCCCTCGAAGATATTTGAATATTATTCAAAATTTTAGATACTGGGAGGTGCTATAAACACTGAAAATATTTATCACTTAAACGGCTCGATGGATTTTTACGAAACTTGGTGGGTGTTACGTGTCGGTGGGAGGATGAACGCTGGGGAACAGATTGCATTTGTTCGCACTTTCTGTTTGTGTGTGTCTCTCTCTCTCTCTCCCTCTCTTGTTCCTGCCACGCCTCTGTTACAGGTAAACCATCACCTGACGGCAATTAAACCTGTCAAACTATGAGAGGTGGCCGATCAGCTGTGAAGAGAGAGAGGAAAAGGGGTGTCCTGCCGCAGCATCGTAGCGTGTTTGTTGTTTTAGTTTGGGCTGGAGATTGGCGGTCGTCTTGTTTTGGGTGTTCTTTTATTTAGGTAAGTGACCCTTAGGCAGGTTACAGGGGTTGGACTGGGGCGACAGTCAACTGTTTGGCTGGCTCTGCCCCCCCCCCCCCCCCCCCGGTTTTTGTTCATTTTGGCCGCAATCTCCAGTCTCTTTCTTTTCTTTGGATTAGTTTGAGATCTGCCTTATTGTTTTTTATTTTTATTTGAGTAAAAACCCACACCATTCCTGAGACTATATTTAGAAGGGGGATGTGGTTGGCCAATGTGGGTGTGGCTTATTATTGAGAAAAAAAAATCTAACCAAAAATGGGCGTGGCCTATCCCATGTAATTCAGTACTCTTCAGAGAACCTGTGGATGTGTGTGTTTTGAATGTGCGACATTGTGAGTTATAACCCCTCACACAGTTTTTTTCTGGTATAGCGCCACCTTATGGTGTACATGTGTGAATGAATGAACATCTCCTCCACTGACCCTCGATACGTCATCGAATTCACGCAGGCGCATTCGGTGTGTGACCCCAGACTGTGTGACCCCATAGTGTGTGACCACGGAGTGTGTGACCACAGAGTGTGTGACCACAGAGTGTGTGACCACGGAGTGTGTGACCCCGGAGTGTGTGACCTCAAACAAACATGGCGTCGGAGAGTAGTGACAGAGTTTGTGAAAACTTTCTGAAAACACCACCGTCTCTCAAGGGTCCAGTCTGGAAATACTTCAGGTTCCAAAAACCAAAGGACACAGATATGTTTGACAAAACCAATGCCATTTGTAAGTTGTGTCAAATAGAAGTGAAATATTTTGGAAATAAGACGAACTGGAACAAGCAGTTGGTACGACATCAGCGGGGGATTAAGCTGTCCACAGGACAAACAGGACAGAAAATGAAGCTTTGACAAGACTTTATTGATCCCTTACAGGAAAATTCATTGTTACAAAAGCAGAGAAAATGGTGCAGTAATTCAACTGAAAAAGGTTTAACACTGCCAGATAATTCAGCACCATCTCATAGTGTAACCATGGCGATTGTGGAAGTTGTCTGTAAAGACTTGCGTCCATACTCCGTCTTCAGGTCTTCAGGTCTTCAGGTGGCTTGTGCACAATGCATTTTTTCATCCCCTGAACTTTTTATCTCATAATTTAGACTTTTTTTTTTTATCTCATCATATTTTTTTTTTTTATCTCATAATTTGGACTTTTTATTTCAGCCATCATTCCATCAGCACCAATAAAGACATGCTGGACACATTTCATCAACTTTCCCAATTCCTGGAAAAAAACATCCCAAAAAATGTTCAGGAGTCGTGCTATCGCCCACTTTGACAACGTATGCCTTGCACATTTTAGGAAGATTTTGAAAAGTGGTCAAAGTCAATCGTATTTGGATCAGTATTTCACCAAACGTCTGTCAATAAACATTGTTGAAGGTGAAAGTGACAATTAAATCAAACCCAATGGTGTGAAAATGACCCACATGTCTGGTTCATTTGAATGGTTTAATGTTCAGTCAGTGAAGACACATTTACCCACTGACAACAATACATTACATCTAAAATAAACATGTTCTAAGACTTTTAACACATAATTCATACTAAATGTGTATACTTTTAACATTTTAAAGGGTTTAAGGCCCCCAATACTACCCGTATTGGGGGCCTTAGAACCAATCAGGCCTTTCACATGTAAAATGCTAGCCTAGCAGTGCTATCCCTATTCATTCCATGTATGGGTCTAGTGGTGCTTCGTAGTCAGAGGAGGCGGGGCTAAAAGGTTGTCTTTCAAATCCTCTGTATGCAATAGGACGGTACTACAACCAATCAGTGTAATCTCTAAGATGACGTAGTTAGAGCGCCGGAAAAAAGATGACGGAGGAGTCCAGAGAAAGTTAGGAATGACGAAACAAAATGGTGGATTATGGAGCTGAACGACTGTTGTCGCTTCTGTAAAAAGAATTTAAAGATTGTTGACGTTTTCTCACATTCTTCATTCATCTTTGATAAAAGGAAATCTACACCTGTTGTTGTTCTTCTATGGTTGCTTCCGTTTTTTTGTCTCAGAATCATCGCAGCATCACTTTGTGACGCACAAACCCAGTCATGAGTGGACACTTGTGGCAGTGGTCATATTTTATTGGACAGAAAACAGGTTAGTGTTCAGTAACAATTGTGGGTTTTCCTGCAACATCGTTCATGGTCGGTCACCACACAGTCACAATCCATCCATGGAAAATGGTGGTGTTGCCATAGTAGGATTCATAATTTTGGATCCAAGTCCAGGTCCAGGTCCAGGTGTAAGTCTAGGTTTAGTCCTATGCTTCAGTGACCACCTGAGTGAGTAAAGGCGTCACCTGAACACTCCCCCTCCCCCATTCCTGCTACAGTGGTGGATTGTGTTGGACCCAGGAGCGTTTGGGCGTCAGTTCGCTTCATCGTTGACGTGGGGTCACGTGGTCACATGGTCTGCGTCCTGGTTGACGTGACTGGACAGATTAGCGTCAGCGCCGTTAATGGATTCAAACGTCTGCTGTGGACGTTGAGCAGGATTAGAAGCGATGGTTGGACTGTCAGCGATGCTAACCGCTGCTGAAAAGGTGACACAACATTTGGCTGCTATTTGCCGAGGAGAGAAAAAAGGAGCTGCGCGTTGAACTTTGGGCCGTTTTGATCCTTAATGCAGGCAGGATGTGGAAGCGTTAGCGGCGCGTTCACATGTGAAAGGCCTCATTCTGACCAGACCCACATCACGCCACCATCGTCTCACGCCATCGCGCTTTCCACACTTTGATGATGCTGCCGTTCGGCGGCCGCTTGTTGACAAACCGTCCTTTCACGGCGAGTCCGGAGGAGCCGCTCCCGTTGAGCGCTCACGCACGCGCGGCTCGAATATTTGAGGCGACTCCTGGACGCGTTTCACGCAGACAACATGTGACAGGCCTGAAATGAAGCCAAGCCAGATATGAAAGCAGCCAGTGTCTGTCAAAAGCAGGAAGTAATCACCCCCCCTTTCTGGACCCCCCCCCCCCCCAAACCTCTGCAGCTCCAGCTGAAAGTCATTACCAAAACAATGCCTGCTTCTACTGTTAGTCTAAAGAACCCTGAGGACAAGATCCAGCACAAGAACCACACTCTGCTACAAGACTGTCACGAGATCTGCCAGAAGATCTATCACAGGATCTGCCAGAGGATCTGCTACAATATCTACCACTACATCTGTCAGAAGATCTGCAAGATCTGGATCTTCATAAGATTACTGCTTCATCTGCTGCACAGCAAGGATGGGCTGCGCTGTACCAGGACCAAGACCAGAGCCGTGACCAGGACTTAAGACCAAGACCAGAACCAGACTAAAAGTGTGCAGTGTTTATAATAGTGGAGGCTGATCAGATTGAATCCTTTCAGGCCTCACATGGGATGAGAAACATGATTATATGAAAAGGTTAAAGATCTGGTTAAAAAATTAAATCACAATAATTTAGAGCAAATTCAGACTGAAACAATCTGACTGTGACCAAGTGAATTATTGTGATCAGATTAAAAATCTGTGATCAGATTAAACAGACAGAATCACCTCCAGATGATTTATACACAATAGATCTGGAACTAATCTGCTTAAACGAATGTGATTAAATTTATAAAATATTTTTCTCAAACTGCTCTGCTGCTAAAGCTGTCAATCAAAATGTAGTGGGCAGTCCATCTGCAACTCCGCCCTTGACCCCACCCCTTTTTAAATGCTGTCGGAAAGAGCTGAAAAACCATGTGACCAGTTGCTAAATCAGCTGATTTCAAGAAAAGAATATTTACACAAACATGAGATAAAAAAACACAGCTTTAATCTGAAAAATTACAAAAAAAATATTTACATCTGACTGACACTATCCAGACCCGAAACCAGACCCTAAACCAAAATCTGAGCCTAAACCAGATCCTAAACCTAAACCAGAGCCTAACCCTTAAACCTTAAACCTTAAAGGTGTTGGTTGGGGGCTCAAAACCCCATTAAACATTTTTGGAGTGAATGAATGAACCAACAGAAATGTGAACAGTAGGGATGAAAATGGGAAGTGGTTTCAACTGAGACCAGACTGGACTGCTGAAGGTCAAAAGGGTTAGGGTTAGGCGGGTTTGGGTTAAGGTTAGAGGTGGGTGGACTGGAGCTGTGATCTGCAAGGGGTTGGTCTCCAGTCCAGAACAGATTTTTCCACCTTCCAGAACTCTGGAACATTTATTTCAGTGTTCTCTGTCCAGGGTCCAGTTTAGACCAGGACTCTTAGACCAGGATTTATTCAGTTTAGACCAGAACTCTTAAACCAGAGTTCATTTTAGACCAGGACTCTTCGTCCAGGGTTCAGTTTAGACCAGGGTTCTCACACCTCCATTAAATGATGAAAATATTTTTTTTTCAAACTATACAAACAAAAAAGATGGAAATAACCAGAAACAAACTCACATTTCCCAAGAAAAATAAATGGAATTTTAACAATGTTTTGCTTCAACATTTAATTTTTATTATCCTAGCCTAGCTTAGCTTAGCCTAGCCTAGCAGTGCTATCCCTATGCATTCCATGTATGGGTCTAGTGTTGCTTCATAGTCAGGGGAGGCGGGGCTAAAAGGTTGTCTTTCAAATCCTCTGTATACAATAGGACGGTACTACAACCAATCAGTGTAATCTTTAGGATGACGTAGTTAGAGCGCTGGAAAGTTGACGGAGGAGTCCAGAGAAAGTTAGGAATGACTAAACAAAATGGTGGATTATGGAGCTGAACGACTGTTGTCGCTTCTGTAAAAAGAATTTAAAGATTGTTGACGTTTTCTCACATTCTTCACTCATCTGTGATAAAAGGAAATCTACACCTGTTGTTCTTCTTCTATGGTTGTTTCTAATTGTTTCTCTCCCAATCATCGCAGCGTCATTTTGTTATGCTCGCCTTCTGACTCTATACTTCCAGTTTCTGGGAAACCTTGCCAAAAGTTACATTGAGCGAAACTAGACTACTACGGCAGCACATTAGATTTGCTGATGCTAGGGGGGCTAGTGCAGGTAGGCTACATTTTTACATGAAGAAGCAAAAAAATTGTAAAATTGTAGTGAATTGTCTTTAGACATTTCATGTTGTTCATACTTGTTCAGGTTTTATTCTTACAATAAAATAAAAACCTGTCAATATTTCCATATTTACATGTTATTTTTTTAGATTAAAACAGATAAAAATGTGCAGTTATGTGCATTATCGACATAATTTCAAATCTTTTTCACATCAAACCCAGAAGAAAATACAGATTTATTCTTTTTTGTAGGTTTTTCTGTTATTTGACTCTAGATAATATTTAGTTCAGTTCAATTTATATTGAGCACATTAAATCATCAAAAGGTCAATCAAATGGTGAACAAAAAAAAAGGAGTCGGAAGTATGTGGGACCTGAACTAAAATCACTTCCTCAGCCTTGACTGTGGAATTATTGACTTTGAACAATTCATCCCAGGGGCCGCATTGGGACCTTTGGAGGGCCGCATTTGGCTCCCAGGCCACATATTTGACACCCTTGCTTTATTTCCTGTTTGATGAGATCATTATCATTGTCAACGTTTGGTCAAACTGCCCTCATCATCCGTGACCTTTAACCTTTGATCGTCCCTCTTCTTGGCAGGGTGGTGTCTCCGTCCAGAAGTTGTGGTCTGAAGCCTCTAAAACTTCCTCAGGTTTGAAGATGCTTCCTCTTTAATGTTCTGCTAAAATCTTTATTTCCTTCGTGTTGAACAGAAAAATGTCCATAAAATCTCCCATGGTGCCGTGCGGCGGTCTGCACTGTGCTGAGGATTTATTTACCGGTGACGTGACAGAGACGTCTAACCGCCCCCGCAGCCGAGAATAAGACGGGAGCCGAGCTTCAGAGCGGACGGGCCTCAGACGGGCTTCATAGCGATCATCCAGACGGGCATGATGATGTCGGGGAAGCCCTCCTGCTTCTCCACCGCCAGGACCTCCAGCCCGGCTTTGGCGATGATGACCTTCATGATGTCCAGGTGGCGGCTGATGCTGCTGTCGATGGGGTCCAGTTTACAGCCCTGACGCGCCATGTTGTCCTTCAGGATGATCACGCCATTTGGCCGGAGACTCTTCCTACAGCGGAACAGGAAGTTCATCAGGTCTTTGTCTGTCAGGTGACCTAAAGGGGAGCAAATACATGAGTGTTTAGGCTGAATCCCATTTCACCCCTTAAGTTATGGCCACACCAAATGCAAATTTACGCTTGTATGCCCCTGACGCGCTGCATAAACACCCAAGTTTGGACGCTGGACAATTCAAGGCCATTCTGAACATGCAACGCCTGAGTCTGGATACTGGATAAACATAGAAATTTGGCTACATCCAGACGAATTCGATCCGGGTTTAGTTTTGAAACCATGTCAAAAAGTTTTACATAAAAATGTAACTGTTTCAGTGAAAAATCTGTGTCAGCATTGGGATGAAACGCTCCTGAAAACAATGCAATTCCGATGATGCACCCCTATGCGCACTGTAAACTAGTCCCACCTGATACAAGAGAACAATAGAAGTAGTGTGCACACATCCCTTTTCTACCGGTGTGGGTGTGAACACACATTTACTCATCCAGATGGGTGTGGAAACGGCACCGTATCCAGATCTTCCCACTCTGGGACCCGTTTTCCAAAGATATCGTTTTGGAATACCCATGAGACCCATCCTATTTTGACAAAAGGTGAAAGTACTTCTGTTTCACGCAAATTCATTTCTGTGCAGATGGGGTTTTAGATAAACCAGTCTGTCCTCAACTATACTATGCTTGCTAGCGTGGCTAGTCCACCAGTCAGCCCCGTGCAGCCGGGAGAGTCGAGGGATCAACTATGGCTCAGATCAGGATGCTCTGGGGGTCCCAGATATGTGGGAGGGCCAGACGCCGTCGCTTTTGGGTTCACCTGATCCTGCAGAAGCTCTTGCAGCACCAGGAATTCCACCATCTCCCCCAGGAACTGTAGTCTGGTATTTCAATGGTATTTCAGGCTCAATTTTTCTTTCTGTCGCCTTTTGGGTCGGTCCCAGCATCCTAAGTCATTCTGTCACGGCATTGGCAGCATCTCAATGCTGATTGGTGTTCGTGGACCAGTGTCATGCAAATTTGCTTGAATAGGTCAACATTTTGCAGCAAAATGTGCTGCTCCAACGCCCGGATTCTCCAACAGCAGCAGGTCTCTCCATTGACTCCATTGGATCTCATCTTGGTGTGGCCGTACCATTAGCCCAACCCCTTACCCCTTACCATCCATTTTGTGCATCCGTGTGCAGAGGTAGCAGTGTGTCAGTTCAGGTTAAGGCAGAGGGGTAGGGGGAAGGGCTTTATACCCCTTCAAATGGACATTTTACACAGGCAGACTCCAAATGGAGGGGTACACGAAATTTCCCAGAATACAATATGAATCCTTTAAAGAAAACGGTGCCATTTATGAAAAAAAGTACACAAATGTAGTATTTTTACCATAATTACCATATTTTCTGGACTACAGACAAGTTTACGCAACAAACCCTGGTTTGTGGGAATCACCTGTCACCATGAATCCATAGTTCAAGTCCAACTCCTGGTATTGTCTGTTAAAATCTTTCCTTTTCTTGGAAGTTGGAGGCTCTTCTTCTGTCTCTTCAGTTTCCTTTTCCTCTTCGAAAAGAAACTTTCCAAAGACATCTGTTTTTTTTACTTATTTTGCTAACATGTGGGTTACACTTTTGGCATTCAAGTGACAGAAGCTGTGTTTCTATTAAAGTTTGTCGCAAAACAATATCGATATTCCTCAAATTTTGACAAAGTATATTTTTGCTTTGAATGTGTTTCCATTGACGGTTGTTCTCGGCAGGAGTGTCGTAACTCTCGTGAAATATCATCCCACGACATTTCACTGCTGTCACCTTCGGAGCTTCAAATCACTTGACCACAATATCACCCTGATATTAGAGTGAATGAATCGGCTAATTCTCTCATCAGTAAAAGTCCCTGGCAAACTCTTTGAAGACCCTAACATGTAAAACAAACCACCTGTCTCACATTATAAGGGTCTGTACATGTGGTCCCTACATTGTCTGGTCAAAATATTAAATGTAAACATACTTGGCACTTAACAACAAATTATAAGTGGCCAATGGTTGTTATGGTTACAGGCTGTCATTTTCACCCTGAGAGAAGTGGTCATGTGACTATGTAGTCACATCCTGTGACATATATTGCGGAAAAAGTCTTTCCATTGCGCTTTTGCGATATATTACAACATCGAAATGTTTCAAAAAACATCTCATGAAAGACTGAAAACTTTTTTTTCGATATTTGAGTGTTTTGTCGAAATTCTGGTGTTTCCATTACCAGTTTTTTATAGCAATATTTATATTGTGCGAATTTCCAAGGGTAATGGAAATGCAGCTATTGATGAAACCGACATCTTTCAAAATAAAAGATTGTTCATACTCGGAAAATAAATACAAGAGAAATAATTAATTAATTAAGAAATTATTAGGCGGCCTGGTACCAATTGATCCACAGACCGGTACCGGTCCGTGGCCCGGGGTTGGGGACCACTTCACTAGGTGACTCCCTGAGGGTAAAACCTGTGCATTTTGTGGATTTTTTAAATTCAATGCCTTCATCCAGGTCCATGATTCAGAGTCACCATCAGGGTTGTGAAAAAATGAAGACAGTGGAGGGCATGAACATTGCCTCTTCGTGGCAGGTGTGTGGTCTAAACACTTTGTATCTAACCACTCATTCAGGTGTTTTCTCTTGTTTTTCCAACCGACAAGAGCACACAAAGTTCCTGAACCACTTTTCCTCTTGAAGTTTGCCAATATTTTTCTTACTATTAACTAGTAAAACAAACCGGAAGGCACCAGAATGGAAGTGCAAAGCAAATGTGGGAAGAGTTAAGGAAGTAGAGTGGAAACGGGTCAAAAACTTGTCTATAAGGTGACACTTAAAAGACTTTAATTTTCTTCAAAAATGACAGAGCACCTTATATATGGAGGAAATCTGGTTGTGCTTAATGACTGGGAATTTTGACTTTTTATCTGATAATTTTGACTTTTTATCTCAGAATTTTAAGTTTTTATGTAATGATTTAGACTTTTTATCTGATAATTTTGCCTGGACCAGTCCTGGCCATAAAACCAAAGGTGGACTGGTTATGGCCCCCGGGACTGCATGTTTAACCCCCCTGTCCCAGTCCCAGAAGCTGGTGTACTTCCCATGCTCTGGTACTTACATGCCACCCACTGCATCCAGATGACGTCATACTTGTTCTTGGGGGGGGTGAACTCCTGCAGGTTGAAGCAGTAGTACGTCTCCACACGGTCAGCGTCGTCACCCAGATACTCCTCGTGGGCGTGAAGCAGGAAGTGTTCCATCATGTCGGCTAGCTCCAGCTTCTCAAACACAGGGAACAGGACGCCTTTGGACACTCGGCCGATGCCACTGCCGCAGTCCAGAGCACAGTGGGTACCGGCTTTACCAGGACCCTGGGGGGGAGGGGGGATGGGTTAGACCCAGACAGGGACTTTACTGGACTCCAGTCTGGGTCATTAGCTCTGTTAACCGGAGAGTTTTTATTCCTGTTTAATCCAGAATAAAGGTTCATTCCTTTTTTAGATGAACCTTATAAACACCTAAGTCCATTTGAAAATGATAATTCACTATTAAACTGAATACAAAATAAAATCAGGTTTATTCTGATTAGGATTCAGTTAATCCTCTGATATGGAAACACATAATTCTTCTTTAACATTTAGGTCACAGAACTCTGTTTAGTGGGTATGGAGGAGAAATTTAGGAGAAATGAAAAAAAAAAATCAATAAATCAACATAATTGAGATAAAAATGTACAAGTATGAGATAAAAAAAAATCAATATTATGAGAAAATGTCCAAATAGTGAAATAAGAAATGCAAGACTCCACGTATGAGATAAAAACTGTTGCATACAGCTTCATTTACATTTCTAATGAAATATTGGACCATGTTTTTTAATAAACAATGCAACAAAATCATGAATTTCCAGAGCGTCGAACTCTGCACTCAGCAGTGGACTATTTCAGTCTTCCTCCTCAGTCGTCTTCTGAATCCAGAGGTCCATGTGTGTAGATCAGTAACTGTGGACACACTATCTGAGGACATGAAGACGTCAGGACACTTGGGTTTGTCTTTAGGGACTGTCTACTTACTACCACTGAAGTGTGATGTTGTTTAGAACTTTAGAAGAGTTAGTCTGAAAATAGATAACCCCTTTAATTCCTCTTTAACATTATTCCTGTCGTTCTGCACATATTGATGACACTCCCGTTTCCATGGGAACTTTTATAAAGAATTGACACAAAAAAATTTTTAATTCTGAAATATTTTATTCTGAATAAATAATCCTGAATTAAAAACATGTTGTAAATGTTGTAATTGGTTCTTCTGTGTGTCAGTCCTGCTCTGAGCTCCACCTCCAAACTGTCAACTTTACCACTGGGGCGCTGGGGGAGTGGGGGGGTTCACTCCTTTGAGTTTAGTTTGCTATTCTGACCCCCCCACCCCCACCCCCCAGCACCAGAGGCCCTGCTGTGTGATGATATGAAAAATGGGGCCCTGCGGAGCGCTGCTGAGCACTGCTGAGCGCTGCTGAGGCTGAATTACTGCCACTTTGTCCTTTAATCTGATGTTTCTAGAGCCTCCTGTCGGGGCCGTAAACGGACCGAGTTGGAAACAGAGCTGATGACGGTTTAATGATGTGGAGAAGAGTTTGGAAGAAGAAATACAAATAGTACAGAACTGGACTGCACGTCAGGTTTCAGAATGGGAGGATTTATGTGCCCCCCCCCCCTTTTACTACACAAATACTCTCACTCACTAAGTCCTCTTGCACCTGAAGGTACATAGATGTAACCGTGACAACCAGGTCTGGTTCTGTCACGGGTAAGATGTTGGACCTTTACCAGGGTCACATGTCAGACCCTAAGGTCCTGGACAGAGGTAGAAGTACTTCCTTTACAGTACTCAAGTATAGTTTTTAGGTATCAGTACTTTATACTCTTTATATTTATAGAAATATTTGTACTTCATACTCTTTACATTCTCAGAATAGACTCATTACTTTTCAAACTAAACAAATGTGACAGTATGAAAAATAAATCAGAAATCAGAAATTGTGACTTTTTTCTCATAATTGACTTTTTATCTGACGATTTAGTTTAAAAAAATAAATAAATAAATAAATTTAAAAAAAAAAAAAAAAAAAAAAAATATATATATATATATATATATATATATATATATATATATATTTTAAATCTCCTATTTATGACCTTTGAATTGTTCCTAAATGTTCTGTCCATACTTATTAAACTCAGTACCATGACCTGATAAAACACATCATCTACACACTAACTCACTTTTAAAAGATTTATTTTTGAATATTTTTCACATTTTTCTGTTGTTTTTTTTTTTCTGTTTAAATCAGTTTTATTTCATCCAAAAATGCAGTTTTACTTTTTACTTTATTACAGTTCAGAAGTTGTACTTTTTTTCTTTTACTTCAGTTAAGCAGTTGAATCAGTACTTGTACTTTTACCAGAGTATTTGTTCCACACAAGTAGCTGTACTTCTACTGTAGTACAGAATGTCAGTATTTTGACCACCTCAGGTCCTGGACCACTACATCCGTCCAGTGGGTGTGGGGTGAACCTCTGGGGATTAAAGGCCAGGGTGGTGCTGGGTGGGTGTTCCCCGGACAGTCGGAGGATGTGACCATACTAGGGCTTTGACTTTGAATTTTGACATTCACATATAAATCAAGTCTGATAAAAAAAATGTTAAAAAAGAGACATTCAAAGGAATATCTCTTAATATTGGAACCTGTATATTAGGGCTGGGACGATATGCTTTTATGCTGATTTGTTTCTTTTACCATTTTTTAGGTGCAGATTACATTTAAATTGCGATTCTTCGATATTCACAATTTTCCCAATTTTTCGCTTTCCTTTTTAACACCAGACCAGGTGAAAAAGCTGAATGATGATCCTACAGATCATATCAGGAGACATATTTCCATCATATGTGAGTCAGTTCATATTTATTCAGCAGTAATATATTTGAACCAGAGTTTAGGAAGTAAACTGCTGCATTTATCTGCACACAACACAAACAGGAGCCTTTAAATGAACATACTTGATAATAAAGTGAACTTTAAAGTGAACATGTCCAGCTCTGCTCTTCCTTCTGTTACAAACACCACACACTTTAACTGCTGTTGATTGTTTAAATATATTTATTCAGGAACAATTCATTTTCTCTTAGTTTTCAGATATCCCACACTGTTGAACGCACCAGAGATGTTACGACGGTCCTGACAGAACCTTAGAAACCTACTGGTGTATTAGTGTGTGTGAGTGGGTGAATGTGAGGCTAATGTAAAGTTGGTGGAACAGAACTACAGTATATAAGTGCAGAACATTTACCATTTATGCAGCTATCACCATCTCACCCTCTGTTTCCAACTCTAGTTCATATCCTCCTGGTTTATTACTGTGTGTAAATGACACAAGGTCACATTAATACCAATACAGTTGAATAGATATTATCATAGTATATTGTTTGTGCATAGGTTAATGCTGTTTAACACTGGTGTGTTGTTGACGCTAATAAGCTACCTGTCATCTGTGTGCCTTCACTGAGGTGATTTCTGTGTATTCCATGACACATATTATACATCTGACTGACTCATACAGTCGTCTATGGTCTTTACAAGCAGTCATTTTTTTCCACCTTAAAATTAATCATTTAAATATGGGGGAAAAAATTAATTTTTGAACCAAAAACTCGATTTAAAAATAGGAAAACAAAAAATCCTGATACATATGTGACTGGTTTTTTTCCTCCCACCCTGTTTTAACTCTGCTGTTGTGTGCTGTTTCAGTTTGTGGACTCACCACAAACCTGCTCAGGAACTCCCTAGAACCTTCCAGATCCACGTTGGAAATGTCCACAAAGTCTCCCATCATGCCCTCCTCAGAGGCGGGCACGTCCTCGTAGAACTTCTGGGCACGGTAGTAGAACTGCTTCTCTCCTTTAATGTACTCGCAGGTGACAGGGAACAGCTTGACTGAAACACAACGTCACATGGAACATTCTGTGTCAGCAGCTTCACACCAGTAACATCTGAACTGGATCAGAACCAGGACCAGAACACTATTGCATATATCTACTGTTATACAGGGCCGCTGCTAGGGTCTGACAGGGACCCAAACATCAACTCATCTTTACTGTCATATATACATACATATATACAGGGCCGGCCTTAGGCATAGGCAGACTAGGTGGCGCCAAGTCCCACAGAATTAAGATAATAAACTACAGTATTCTCCAGACTATAAGGTGAACTGAAAAGACTTTAATTTTCTCCAAAAAACACAGTGCGCCTTATATATGGATTAATTGTGGTTGTTCTTAATGACTGGGAATTTAGACTTTTTATCTCATAATTTAGACTTTTTATCTAATAAATTTGACTTTTTATCTAATAAATTTGACTTTTTATCTAATAAATGTAACTTTTTATCTCATAATTTTGACTTTTTATCTAATAAATTTGACTTTTTATCTAATAAATTTGACTCTTTATCTCACGATTTTGATATTTTATCTCAAAACTTTGACTTCACTTAATGCGCCTTATAGTCCAGTGCACCTTATCGTTTGGAAAATAAGGTAGTGTGCAAAAACGCTTTCACCATTCATTTATTAGTGTATAAATGACTTTATAATATAATTCAACACAGGTTCTTAAATATAACTGACTGAACATTGTCAAACATATCTGGCTTGTTAAAAATAAACCTGCTGCAAGTCATTGAAGCCTTATTTCACTGCCATTTTATTATTTTAATCATACTTTGCATCACCATGACCTTCCTTTCTGTCTAGTTTACGTTTCGGTGGTGTACAGGAAACTTTGAGTAAAAAAAAAAAAAAAACAGTATTGAATGAGTCAGTACTCTAATCAGGTTCAGACGAATATAATAAATAAATAAAACTATATTCCATCCTCGTGGTGCTGACATGTCCCAAAACACTCCACATCTCTTGTCTCATCATCTGAACCCTCTTTATCCTCACTAGGGTCACAGGGGTCACTGGGGGGCTAATCCAGCAGCGTACACCCTGTATGAGTAAAACACTCCACATGAAATAAATAAATAAATAAAAGCACATCACAAAGAAATATGTCCAATGAAATGCACCTGACTCAACCTTTTGACTTTTGTCTTATTTCAGGATATAGCAGTGGAGTCTGCAGCTGCGCAGAATGCCCACACCTTAGTCCCGGCCCTGTCCATCCAGCCGTTTCAATCTAGCATCTACCTTTAAATTCTCTGCAATGAGGGATGGGTTTAACCCCACGTGGGTGACACCAATGTCCTCATGACGTGTAGTGGACAGACCTTTTCTGAGTGTCTGGTTTCTCTGTTATTTTCTTTGAATGATGATAAATCCATCAGTGGAGGGGACACACCTGCAGCAAATGCAGCATGTGTTGGTAACTCTGGGTGACCCATCAAATTCCAAAAGGAGAAAAGTGGAAAAGTGGTTTTCAGCAGAATGACACCTTTAAAGCCTCATATCTAACCTCTGTTAATTACGGAAATGGACATTTTCATCCGGTCCCAGAGGTAGTGTCACCCGTCGGTTTGGCCGTGGGTCAACAGTTTAGCAATCCGGTGAGCTCCGGGTTGGTATTGCGGCTAAAACGCAGCAATACCACAGGACATTGTGGGGGCAGTAGAGAGGCTGAAGTATAAAACTTCAGAATTCCACCCATGAAGAAGGTTCCTGCTAGGATTTTAAAAATGATGATGGTGGATAGAATTAATGAGCTGGTCAGAGGATACGTCCATCTGTACGATACCACGGTGTCTGGACACACAGATGAACAGCACTGCAAGAACTACTGGAGGAGATCGCAAGTGTCGTGAAGTTATCTGCTAATAGAATAGATTAGAATAGAATAGAAGCTTTATTTGTCATCACACAAATGTAATGAGATAGAGACGGTCTCATTCAGTGCAGCACAGGTAAGATAAGATAAGATAAAAAGATTAGTACAAGTATATAAAAACATTAAATATAAATATAAGTGCAGAACAGACAGTGAAGTTGTCTAAAAGATAAAAATAAATATATTGCACTGCATAAAAGATATTGCACTGTATAAAAGATATTGCACGCTTGGAATCATCGCACATAGGCTCAGTTATGGGGAGCGTGAAGTCTGTGGGATCTGTCCATGATGGGCGTTCAGGGTGGTAACGGTGGTGGGAAAGAAGCTGTTCTTAAACCGGTTAGTTCTTGTCCTGATGCACCTGTAGCGCCTACCGGAGGGCAGCAGGTTAAACAGGTCAGAGACAGGGTGGGTACTGTCCTTGATAATGGCCTTGGCTCTGCTGAGGCAGCGGGAGGTGTAGATGTCCTTCAGGGAGGGGAGAGGGCGGCCAATAATCCTCTGTGCCATCTTCACCACCCTCTGCAGCCTCTCCTTGTCTGCCGTGGTGCAGCTGCCGTACCACACTGTGATGCAGTAGGTCAGCAGGCTCTCGATGGATGCTCTGTAGAAGGTCAGCAGCAGGTCGGTGTTGAGGTTATACTTTCTGAGGACCCTCAGGAAGTGTAGCCGCTGTTGAGCCTTCTTGATGATCGCTGTGGTGTTATCTGACCAGGTGATGTCAGAAGAGATGAGGACCCCCAGGAACTTGAAGATATGGACCCTCTCTACACACTCTCTACTGATGTAGAGGGGGGGTGGTTCGGTGCTGTGCCTCCTGAAGTCGATGATGATCTCTCTGGTCTTGCTGGTGTTAAGAGCCAGGTTGTTTTCTGTAGACCAGGCCGTCAGCTTCAGGACCTCCTCTCTGTATGCAGCCTCGTCGCCCCCAGAGATGAGCCCGACCACTGTGGTATCATCAGCGAACTTGACGATAAGGTTGCTTTTGTGGGTCGGAGTGCAGTCGTGGGTGCAGAGGCAGTAGAGGAGGGGGCTCAGCACACAGCCCTGTGGGGAGCCGATGCTCAGCGAGCGGGTGGATGAGTGGTGGGGGCCGAGTCTCACTGTCTGTGGTCGGTTTGTGAGAAAATCTCTTATCCAGGCACAGGTGAGGGGGGGGGAGACCCAGAGTGACCAGTTTATCGTGGAGCCTGTTTGGGATTATTGTATTGAAAGCCGAACTGTAGTCCACGAAGAGCATCCGGACGTAGCTCTGCTTCTGCTCTAGATGGTTCAGAGCTGAGTGGAGGGCTACGGCTATGGCGTCCCCGGTGGACCTGTTCGCACGATATGCAAACTGTTGGGGGTCGAAGTCTGTGGGCAGGTGGTCCTTGATGTGCTGTAAAACCAGTCTCTCGAAGCACGTCATGATTATCGGGGTGAGGGCTATTGGATGATAATCATTCAGGCTGGTGATGGGGGACTTCTTTGGCACCGGGATTATTGTTGATGATTTCAGGCAGGGTGGGATGACTGCTTGGGCCAGGGAGAGATTGAAGATCCTGGTGAAGGTGGGGGCAAGCTGGTGGGTGCATGCTCTAAGCACCTTGCCAGGTACTCCATCTGGTCCAGCAGCTTTTTTGGGGTTCACTGCCAGGAGCACCCGTCTGACATTGTGCTCCTGAATGGTGAGTGGAGTGGTGCATGAGCCAGGTGGGGGCAGGGGCGGGGCTGGGGCAGATTGGTGCTGCTCAAGTGTTACAAAGCGGGCAAAGAAGCAATTTAGCTCCTCTGACAGTTGCGTGCTCGGGCCTGCAGTTGACGAGCCACAGCCTCTGAAGTTTGTGATGTCGTGAATGCCCTGCCACACCTCCCGTGGGTTATTGCTGGACAGATGGGACTCTATGCACCTCCTGTGGTCCGCCTTGGCTTTCCTGATACCTCTCTTCAGGTCAGCTCGAGCAGCACTGTACAGTGCTCCGTCCCCTGACCTGAAGGCTGTGTTGCGGGCTTTGAGGAGTGTGCGGACCTGGCTGGTCATCCAGGGTTTCTGGTTGGGGAAGACCCGGATGGTTTTTTCCACAGTCACATTTCCGATGCAGAACTGTATGTAGTCCAGAACCGTTTCTGTGGCTGTCTCCAGCTCCTGCTGTAGAAGTAGGTCCCAGTCTGTATGTTGAAAGCAGTCCTGAAGTTTTGGGAGTGCGTCAACAGGCCAGGTTGTAACAGTCCTTGTGGTGGGCCTGGCCTGGCGTCTGAGGGGGGTGTAGGTTGGAGAAAGCAGGAGGGAAAGATGGTCTGACTGGCCTAGGTAGGGGAGGGGGAAGGGGAGGGCTCTGTATGCGTGCTTGATGTTTGTGTAGACGTGGTCCAGGGTGTTTTCCCCCCTTGTAGAGCACTTCACATGCTGGTAGAACTGTGGGAGCACAGTCTTCAGGTTGGCCTTATTAAAATCTCCTGCAATAATATGGGCGCCGTTTGGGTGGGCCCGCTGCTGTTCATTTAAGGTGCTCAGCAGGAGAGAGAGCGCTGTGTTTACTCTGGCGTCAGGTGGTATGTACACAGCCGTGATAAACACCACAGACAGCTCTCTCGGTAGAAAAAAAGGCCGACACCTAACGGACATGTACTCCACGTCTGGGGAACAATAATGGTCTACGATTGTCCCGTTGTTGCACCAGTTTTCATGCACGTAAATACAGAGACCCCCCCCCTCTGGTCTTACCGGAGTCCGCAGTTCTGTCTCGGCGGAGCAGAGTGTAGCCGGCTAGCTGTACGCTAGCATCGGGGATGTTTGGATGAAGCCAGGTTTCGGTTATTATCAGCGCACAGCAGTCCCGAACATAACGATGTCCCGCCAGTTGTAGTTTCAGGTCATCCATTTTCTGAACAAAGGATCTGGCATTTGAGAGGAACAGGCTCGGTAGAGGTGGCTTGTGAGGTCGTGTCCGAAGCCTGAGCATAGCGCCGGACCTGCGGCCCCGCTTTTGCTTCCTCTCCCTTCGCCGCCTGCACCGTCTCCCAGACCCGACAACAATCCATGAAGGGCCCGGCGGCTTCGCTATGTCGTCCGGAATGCCGTGTCTGTGGTGGAAGTCGCTCGAAGCGGGCATCTGGCATGAACTTCCGATGTCCAAGAGCATTTTACGGGTGTACTGAGTGTACGCAGTACATGTAGTGCACAAAAGGAAAAGAAGCAGTAGAAAAGAAAAGAAAAGAAAAGAGAGCACTGAATTGTGGAGCCGTGAGCCGCTGCAACCGTGCGCGCCGCGATCTTGGCAAGATTGATGAAGTCCAGAGCAAATTAAATTTGGCAACGGACCGATATGTCCGAGCTCACACGTCAAAGATGAGCGGGGGTCGTGGCACGGGGGCTGAACATCCTACACTGCAGCGGCTTAAGTGAACGTACACTCCACTGTCCTGTGTGTTTATTTCTGGTCAGTTTTTCATGCCTTCACAGTAAATACATTAAAATCTACGCTTCAATAGACGCCATGTTTATTGAACCCTCAGCAAGGCGAATCGTTAGCGCCCCCTAGAGGATTTCAAAGACAACATCCATAATACAAACGGAGGCATAAATACCAGCTCTGGGAGCAACGTCAGAAACAGAAAGATGAATTTCGTCTGGCTCCGGAGGAATAAAATAGGTCTTATTAAAGGTGGTTGGATATTTGCATCGCAACATTAGACATGTTGAACTCCTCTGTGAAAAACAAGTGTCTTTGCCGACACATGCTTCTACAAGACGTGTCCAACAGATGGAACAGGTGCTTTGACACACTAGCAGTGTTTGACACCCTCATGTCCAAGTTAGATCAGGAAGGGAGAGGAGCTGAACACTGGTAATGACAGATCCATTTGCACTCCTGAACACATTGTTAAACTGATGACTCCACTTTTGGATGGTCACACCTTTTTTGGCTGCTCCTCCTCACAGCCAACACTGTCAGTGGTTGTCCCGCTCAAGGCAAATATCCAAAATCACTTAGAGGCTCCAGATGAAGATCATTCTCTCATCGCTGACATGACCTCCTGACCCACTTAAGGGTCCACCTGTGGGACTGTGGACCTGCGGGACTGTGGTCCAGTGGGTCATCTGGATTCCAAACACCTGCTTTTCATTCCTGTCAATCTAAAAGCTGAGATCCTGACACACGTCTGTGTCTAAATAAAGAAGCAGGCAGTGAGGTGAAGCTGGGGAAGAGAGTTCTTCAGGGATCTGGGACCAAAATAAACCCTGCGGATGTAAATGATGAGCTGCACGAGTGAGTGTGAGAGGTGATGAGTGAGGGGCGGGGCTTAACTGGAGTCATGTGGGAATGTCTGTCCTCTTGTCCAGAGTTCCCAGTGACACCAGTCTAACATTTACATGCTTTATTTACAGTTGCACCATGTCCTCTACGTCTGAGACAGCCATAACTTAAGAACTTAAGGAGACACTGGCCCAGATTAACCCTTAAACACCCTTAAACGTCCACCTTTAAACCTTAAACACCCTTAAACGTGCACCTTTAAACCTTAAACACCCTTAAATATCCACCTTTAACCCTTAAAAACCCAAAACCTCAACCTTTAACCCTTAAACAGCCACCTTTAACCCTTAAACACCCTTAAACGTCCACCTTTAAACCTTAAACACCCTTAAACGTCCACCTTTAAACCTTGAACACCCTTAAACATCCACCTTTAACCCTTAAAAACCGAAAACCTCAACCTTTAACCCTTAAACATCCACCTTTAACCCTTAAACACCCTTAAACTTCTACCTTTAACCCTTAAACACCCTTAAACATCCACCTTTAACCCTTAAACACCCTTAAATGTCCACCTTTAAACCTTAAACACCCTTAAACATCCACCTTTAAACCTTAAACACCCTTAAACGTCCACCTTTAAACCTTAAACACCCTTAAACATCCATCTTTAACCCTTAAAAACCCAAAGCCTCAACCTTTAACCCTTAAACATCCACCTTTAACCCTTAAACACCCTTAAACTTCTACCTTTAACCCTTAAACACCCTTAAACATCCACCTTTAACCCTTAAACACCCTTAAACGTCCACTTTTAAACTTTAAACACCCTTAAACGTCCACCTTTAACCCTTAAACACCCTTAAACATCCACCTTTAACCCTTAAACACCCTTAAACATCCACCTTTAAACCTTAAACACCCTTAAACGTCCACCTCTAAACCTTAAACACCCTTAAACGTCCACCTTTAAACCTTGAACACCCTTAAACATCCACCTTTAACCCTTAAAAACCCAAAACCTCAACCTTTAACCCTTAAACATCCACCTTTAACCCTTAAACACCCTTAAACTTCTGCCTTTAACCCTTAAACACCCTTAAACATCCACCTTTAACCCTTAAACACCCTTAAACATCCACCTTTAAACCTTAAACACCCTTAAACATCCACCTTTAAACCTTAAACACCCTTAAACGTCCACCTTTAAACCTTAAACACCCTTAAACATCCATCTTTAACCCTTAAAAACCCAAAACCTCAACCTTTAACCCTTAAACATCCACCTTTAACCCTTAAACACCCTTAAACTTCTACCTTTAACCCTTAAACACCCTTAAACATCCACCTTTAACCCTTAAACACCCTTAAACGTCCACTTTTAAACTTTAAACACCCTTAAACGTCCACCTTTAACCCTTAAACACCCTTAAACATCCACCTTTAACCCTTAAACACCCTTAAACGTCCACCTTTAAACCTTAAACACCCTTAAACGTCCACCTCTAAACCTTAAACACTCTTAAACGTCCACCTTTAACCCTTAAACACCCTTAAACATCCACCTTTAACCCTTAAACACCCTTAAACGTCCACCTTTAAACCTTAAACACCCTTAAACGTCCACCTCTAAACCTTAAACACCCTTAAACGTCCACCTCTAAACCTTAAACACCCTTAAACGTCCACCTTTAACCCTTAAAAACCCAAAACCTCAACCTTTAACCCTTAAACGTCCACCTTTAACCCTTAAACACCCTTAAACATCCACCTCTAAACCTTAAACACCCTTAAACGTCCACCTTTAACCCTTAAACACCCTTAAACGTCCACCTTTAACCCTTAAACACCCTTAAACGTCCACCTCTAAACCTTAAACACCCTTAAACGTCCACCTTTAACCCTTAAAAACCTAAAACCTCAACCTTTAACCCTTAAAAACCCTTCAACATTCACCCTTAACTCTTGGTTGGACAGGTTCAGGTCAGATTATACTTTATAGTTTATCACTGCTTTAATAAGAGGTTAAATGGTTTCATAATTAAATTAATAATTAATAAGTGAACTGATCCAGAACCAGTACCGGGTCTTTATGGGTTAGGGTTTGAGAGGTTCAGCACCTGGAGGACCAGCTGCCAGACCAGAGTGCAGGTCTTATGTTCCACTGAGTGATCTGCTGTGGTCCAAAGTGTCTTCAGGAGTCAGGTGAGTCCAAACTATTTGTGTGACAACATTCATCTGAATATTTAGAAA
The DNA here is from genome assembly GCA_020466265.1 of Siphamia tubifer. Classification (NCBI taxonomy): domain Eukaryota; kingdom Metazoa; phylum Chordata; class Actinopteri; order Kurtiformes; family Apogonidae; genus Siphamia; species Siphamia tubifer. The sequence goes on from CM035786.1 coordinate 54,122,613, forward strand.
AACTTCAACTGGATCAATAAACGGTGCAGGTGAAGAATCCCTAAAGCGCAGGATGGAACAGGTGGAACCGGCAGGAACACCGGATAATCTGGATAAAATTGAAACCAGGCTCAGGTTTTGACATCCATCTGATGGACATGTCATCCTGCTGTGTTGCCCCGCCCACTGTTTTTGTGGCTCCACCCACTGGAGCTGAACCTTGTCCGTCTGTAATTTCATTCCCTGGTTTCCACCCTGCTGGAGTCTGACCGGCTTCATGCCCATTCACAGGTCACGTCTGTCCACCGTCTGTCCTGGTTTGGGTTCTGGAGCAGAACTACAGTAAGGGTTAGGCTCCGCCCACTGTCCAACCACACACACTTTGTATTTGTTGTTTTACAAGTGTATATTTTTCTGCCTTCAGATTTCCCCACACTTTATTTAAAACTTTCAGAGGTGCTGTGGTTGCCATGGAAACACCATCATCTACTACAACATTAGCTCTGTTTACAGGAGAGAATTGATTCCTGTTTAATCCAGAATAAAGGTTCATTCCTCTTTCGAATGAACTTTGTAAACACCTAATTTCAGTTGAAAATGATATTTACATCTGCCAAGGATGTTTTAAATTTGAGTCAGTTTGTCTGTCAGCAGGATTAAGCAAAAACTTCTGAACAGATTTTGAGGAAATTTTCAGGATGTGTTGGGAGTGTCACAAGGAACAAGTGATTACATTTTGGTGGTGATCTGGAAGAGATCCTGGATTCTGGTAACCTGACTCAGTCCAGATGTATGGATGCTTCTCATGTCTGCTCACATCTTCCATCTGGGAAAGCACCATAAGCTTCTCTTTAAGGCGGGGCTGTCAGTCAAAATCATTGGCCCATGACGTACTACTTCAACCAATCACATTAAAGCAGCATGTAACATAGATGATAGAAGTAGAAGCTCTTACCATACCTGGTTGGTAGAAGAACCATAACATCTAATGACACCAATAAATTCTTTCTAAACTGTTCTGTTCATCTTTTAAAGAATCAATATGCACTAGTTTACACAACACTGTTGAAATGACAGAATCGTAGCACAGTTCAGTCTCCTCCATGCTAGCCACCATGTTTTTCAAAGCTACTGTGTGGAGAGTCTTCCTGTATTCTCTCTGGCTGCGCTATGATTACGTCATAACTGTTAAAATCACACCCACTGATCATGATTGGTCCGCCCAGTATGTGGTCGTAGACAACAGAATGTCTACGGTGGTTTAACAGACTGAAGCTCATGAAGCTGAGCAGAAACACACCAGGGTCGACCAAAGCCAGGCTAGGATTCCAGATCACTTTGAAATTTATTCTCCATTTATCGCAATGTAAAACTGCAAAATGATCCAGAATCCAGGATCTATTCTGGATCACCATCAAAATGTAATAATTTGATCCTTGTGTCACACACACATCCTGAAAATTTTATCAAAATACATTCAGAACTTTTTGCATAACCCTGCTGACAGAGACAGACAGACAGACAGACAGACAGACTCCAGTGAAAACATCACCTCCATGGTGGACCTCTCTTAATTCGAAGGGGGAAGGTCTCTTTTATTGATGACTTTGACCATTTTTGTTCATTTTGTTGCTTTTTTTTTTAACTCTGGAACTGCTAAACTGAATCATGTGGAAGAGGGGAATATCTAAAACATGCAGGACCAGAGTTTGACACCCCTGCTGTAGAATAATTTTGCATACTTGATATCAAAAGGAGCAGGTCAGTCAGAGACAGCAGACCTCCACCTAGGCTTGATATGTCGTCATATGACGTCAAAATGTGTCAAAACGGGACCCATAGGTGTTGACCCATCTGATGTCTGAAGGTCAGACCATGTCAATGAAAAAACACCAGATTCTATCTTGTCTGAATCCTGAGATATTACCACTGATGTGTTTCAGCTGTTGACCTTTAGTGTGACCTTGACCTTTGACCTTCATTGCTCAAAGTCTAATGGGTTCTTCCTTGATCCATTATCTATCATTCCTAAAAGTTTCATCAAAATCTGTTCAGAACTTTAAGTGTAATCCTGCTGACAGACAGACAAACCTCCTTGCGTACAGAAAAGTAATTATGATTCATGTCAAATATAGTCAGTGAGACCAATCATTTCTTGGTTTGTCTTATTTTACAATTGAAGACACAAAATGATCTTAGACCGTTTACAAGCAGTTTTAAGCAAGAGGCGAGGTTGGACGTTCTAGGAATACTTGTTCCTTGGTGAAGTATAGAACCACGGAGCGTCTACCAGTGAAGTGTGGAACCAGCAGAGCCACACCCATGGCACGCTGAAAGCAGCTCATCAGATGGTGAACTTTGACCTTTAGATATCAGATGTGATGACGGGCTCATGCATCATCTGCTGCTTTAATCAGCGTTTCCTCGGTGGCGTTTGCACTAATTAACCAGGTGGAGGAAGACGTGAAGTGGTTTGTTTACATGGTTGGAACCTGCCGCTGGGCACCGTGGTGTGACTGACATGACTTAATGCCGTCACGCTCCAAATGCCAAACCATTCATGGCTGTAGAGTGCACAGCTCCTGCTTCAGTTTCTAGGTTCAAACACATAGGCCAGGAAGTTTAGGACCCAGGCCAAATGTGGGCGGGGCTTGGTGTTGATACAGCAAGGTCATGTTTTCTGTCATTTTCATCCACAGCAGGGGTGTCAAACATGCGGCCCAGGGCCAAATGCGGTTCAAATGCGCCCCCTGGGATTAATTTTAAAAGGTGAATAATTCCACAGTCAAGGCTGTTGAATTGATTTTAGTTCAGGTTCCACATACACACTAATAGTATCTACAGTCAAATAACAGGAAAACCTACAAAAAATAATAAATCCATATTTTCTTCTGGGTTTGATGTGAAAAACATTCAATATTATGTGTAATTTTCACTGTTTAACTGATAATTTTGGCTTTTTATTTAATAATTACCTCTGCCAAGGAGGTTATGTTTTTGCCAGCGTTTATCTGTTTGTCTGTGTTCAAGATAACTCGAAAACTTATGGACAGATTTTGACGAAATTTTCAGGATATGTTGGAAATGTGAACAGGAAGAACCGATTTAACTTTCGTGGTGATCGGGGTGGGGGTGTCTACCTTGGCGGAGGTCTGCGCTCTCAGAGTGCTTTTCTAGTTTTAACTTTATATGTTATCATTTTGTTTTTTTATTTCATGATTTTGACGTTTGACTTTGCTTAATGCATGAAAAAGCGTGTTGATGAGTTGTGTTATCCATCTGACAGACCTACTTAAAAAGTCATGACAGGTGGACGACGACAAAAGCAGAACTGACACAGGCTGGTGGATATCACTGAGGTTTTTTTTACACCATATTTAGCAGCAGAATTTACTGGAACATCTAATGTTTTCTCTGTGTGACGCTTTAAAATGAACCGTAGTCCACCCATCATGTCATTTTCAGTAGGTCTGTCAGATGGATAACACAACTCACCCACCGCGCTGTCAGGTTGTCATGGTAACAACTTGCTATCCCAGTCTCTAGCTGCTATAGAAGTTCTAGTTTTGTGTTTAGTTTAGGTTTTGAGCCATAAATTGTTCAGTGTCCAATACTTCAACAGGTTTAATGCGATTGATTTCAAACTTCTTTGGGTAAATATAGATTTGATATGAGGTTCATCACACTGAATATTAAACTGGAAAAGGCTTGACCTTCATGGTCAGTACCCAAGGTCAAAGGTCACCAAATATTGACACTCTAGTGTCAAGGATCATTCTGAAATTTTGTGTGTACAAGGAGACGGGTAGAAAGAAGAAAGGGACCAAATTTGGTCAAGTATCATGCTATGCACGACATGTCACTTCTTTGTTAGTTAGTTAGTTTGTTTGTCAACAAGATAACACAAATAATTATAGACAGACTTTGATGAAACTTTCAGAGATGATTGATAATGCATCCAGGAAGAAGAATTACATTTTGAGCTATGAAGGTCAAAGGTCAAGGTGACAGTGAAGGTCAACAGTTAAACCACATCAGTGATGATATCTCAGAATCCAGACCAAATAGTATGTGGTGTTTTTTTTTTTCATTCACTTCGTCTGACCTTCTGACATCAGATGAGCTCCATGACGTCATATGACGTCAAGCATCATGTATGACCTTTACCTTAAAGCAGGGTTACAAGTCTTCCTCCCTATAGTCTACACTACAATGATAAAGAGTTTGTACACCGGAATGACTGATGCACCATGTTTTTGTTTGTTTATTTTTTTAAATTATGACCGGACAACTTTGATGCAGTCAACTGTCAGTCAAATGGTCGTCGGTTCACATCCCTACCTCTGACAGAATCGTCTTCAAAGGGTCAAGTCGTCTAGTTTTTCACTTTTCATCTCAAATGTCCCACACGTTGCACAACAACCATTTTTTGTAGTGGGCACCAGTGGGGCGGGTTTCCCAGGGGTTTCCCTAGGAATGTCCCACATGTGCCCAGTGTGGACAGTGTGTTCTTACCCAGAGGGGTCTTCTCCACCAGGTACAGGTAACTGGCAAAGAAGTCACTCCTCATGGCGTGGTGCAGGTGAAAGGTCATGCTGTGGCGGCACATGCTGTCGTCTGTCTCCTTCCAGCGGTCCCTGAAGGCCTGGTGCGCTCCTCGGTACTCCACGTTGGCGGCCGAGCTGTCAGAGTCATCTTGACCCGGACTGACGGTGGCGTCTTGAGCCGGACTGACGGTGGCGTCCATGTGTCCAGATCTTCTGCTGCTTCTAACTCTGTCCTGAGCGGCGTGGATCCTTTTCACGTCCCGACGGTTACAGATCACCTGCTGCACAAGGACGGGGTGGGGGGTAATGGGAGGGGGCAATCGTGGTGGTGGGGGGTAGAGGGGGCAGTGGCAGGGGGACCTTCAGCTGCACATTCCTCAAGAACATACGTCCATCTGAGCTTCAGTGTCTGCAGCCAAAAGCAAAGACCTAAATATAGAAGAGGCTTCTCATGTTTGTATACAGCAGCGGTGTCACAGTCGTTTGAGTATATTTTTAGTGTAGTTTTAGTGTATTATTAGTGTTTCTTAGTGTATTATTAATGCTTATTAGTGTATTTTTAGTATATATTAGTGTATTGTTAATGTATTTTTGTGTATATTAGTGTATTTTTTGTGTATATTAATATATGTTTAGTGTGTATATTAGTGTATTTTTCGAGGATTTTTATGTATATTAGTGTAGTTTGTGTATTATTGTATTTTTTTGTGTATTTTTAGTGACTTATTCCTCGTGTGCTTGCCTGTAATGCAAGGCACATGGGTATATTGTTCATTGTATTTATTAAGATTTCTGACTTATACAAAAACTTTGAAAAAAATGCAGCCCACACCGCAAAAATGATGACGCTAAAATGTGCAGACTGGTCTTGAAACATGTGCTATCTTTCAGGATTGAATTTGCAATGCACGGATTTCATATAAAATGTGAAAAAGCAGTCAAAAATGAATTGGGCCATTTTTACGTGGCTATAACTCCCAAACAATACATCGTAGCATTTTGCAGGAAATAGGAAAAATTCTTTGGATTGACCCAGAGATTATGAGATTATAGATTCCAATATATCGTCTGGATTTCACATTATTATGCCAAAAAAAACATTCATTCTTAATGGGAACGACAAAAAAATTTACGCTACTGCTTCTCCATACTTTGTCACACAGGCTTCATTTAAACTTTAAAACGCAGACGTTTATGTCGTCTACACTGTGATGTGATTGTCATGAGGGTGTGATTTACGGTTGTCGATAGAGAACTCAGTAAATCCACCCTGAAAAGACCAAAATCTGACTTTTTATCAGTGGGTGATGTCATCGCTAGAGCACGAGAGAAGAAAAAATTAAGCTGAAAAATGTCTCAATAACTCGTCCTCACGGCAAAACCATAAATAGTAGACAAACAATCTTTTCCACAAATGTTGCCATGGTTGTGAGAATTCAAACAAACCAGGGTTTGAAGATCTAGCTCTTTTTAAAGTGAAATGACAGGAACCTGTTTG